>CAMGYJ010000010.1:29078949-29489432 GCA_946122785.1 Linum tenue | reverse complement strand
AGGCTGAGGAGCTCTGCACAGTCGTTTGGGTCATCCTTCTTTTGATCGCTTGGTGTCTTTGAAGGATTTTCTGGGTTGTAATTTGGATTCTCGGCATATTTCCTCTTGTGATTCTTGCTTTCGTGCTAAACAGACACGCACTCCTTTTCCTTCTAGTTCTATCAAGATCACTAGTTGCTTTGATCTCATTCATGTGGATATTTGGGGTCCGTATCGTACTCCTGCCTTGGATGGAACTCGTTATTTTTTAATATTGTCGACAATTTTAGCCGTTCGACCTGGGTTTATTTGATGAAATTTAAGTCTGACGTGGAGCGCTATCTTCGACTGTTTTTTGAACTTGTTCACACTCGGTATGGCAAGGTTGTTCGCCGTATAAAGGACGATAACGGGTTGGAGTTTCAGACTGCCTTGCTTCGCCTCTACTATGAGGAGCACGACATTGTTCTGCAGACTTCATGTACCGACACTCCGCAGCAGAACGGAGTCGTGGAGCGTAAGCATCGTCATTTGCTTGAGATTGCTCACGCTCTTATGATTCATGTTGGGCTCCCTGTTCGATTTTGGGGAGACTGTGTCCTTGCGGCTGGTTATCTGATCAATTGCCTCCTCTGGTTATTGACATGCTCACTTTTTTTGAGAGATTGTTGGATCGTCCTCCCACATACTCCCATCTTTGGGTCTTTGGTTGCCTTGTGTATACCAAAGACACTCATCATAGTATGGACAAGTTCGCCAGTCGTGGTCGTGCGCGCGTCTTCCTCGGCTATCCTGGCTCCCAGAAGGGTTACCAAGTGTTTGATCTCACGACGCACAAAGCTCTTGTCTCGCGCGATGTTCACTTCATCGAGACGGTATTCACCTTCATTGAGCGCTCTCCTGCTTCCTCTCCTCTTGTCCACACCACCTCTCCGGTCCCTCACGTACTGCATGATGATTTTCCCATGCATGATTCACGTCGAGAGGGGGAGCTACCTGCTGCTGTGGATACTACACTTGCTTCGGATTTTGAGCTTGCTTATCGTGTTGGGATTGAGATCTCCTCTACCGACGCGACTGAGCCCTCCACCTCATCCTCCTCGGAGCCTCCTTCTCCAATCCCTGAAACGGTTCCTTCCGGCGGTGCTGATGTTGACCCTTTGTTGTCGCCGCCGCCCTAATCCGCCTCGGGATCATCGTCCCCTTGCTCGCCTCACCTCCTATGATGTTGAGCTCCCCGGTACGTCATCTCTCATGTGCAGTTTCCTATATATGATTATGTTAGCTACGATCATTTTTCGACTAACCACTGTGCTTTCTTGGCTGCAAAGACTTCACTGGTTGAGCCGCGACATTTCTCCCAAGCTGCTCGTTATCAACAATGGCGTGACGCTATGAAGAAGGAGATTGATGCTCTCGTTTCCAACGTGACTTGGACATTGGAGTCGGTTCCTTCGAAACGCTTGATCGACTGCAAATGGGTGTACAAGATCAAGTACTATCCTGATGGCTCCATCGAACGTTTCAAGACACGTTTGGTTGCCAAGGGCTTCACCCAGCTGGAGGGCATTGATTTCCATGACACCTTTGCTCCTGTTTCCAAGCTAGTCACAGAGCGTGTCCTCCTAGTTGTTGCTGCACAGAAGGGTCGGCATCTTCATCAACTAGATGTCAATACCCCATTTCTCCATGGCGACTTTGACGAAGAAGTCTACATGCGTATACCACCGGGCTTTGCACAGGAGGGCGACACTCGCGTTTGTCGATTGCGAAAGTCTTTATATGGGCTTCGCCAGGCATCCCGTAATTGGTATGCGAAGTTTACTGAGGCATTGGTTGAGTTTGGCTTCGTCGTCTCGCGGGCTGACCCGTCCCTTTTCATCTATGAGGCCTCCGATGTGTATGTTGCCGCTTTGATTTACTGTCGATGATGTCGTTTTGACCGGTGTTGACCTTGATACTATGCATGACCGCTTCAGCATTAAGGATTTGGGGCCCCTTAAGTATTTCCTTGGATTCGAGGTTGCCCGCTCACTGGATGGCATTGTTCTCTGCCTGCGTAAGTACACCCCTCGATATCTTGGATGATGCTAGTTTGGGTGCGGCTCCTCCTAGTGATTTTCCCATAGAGCCGAATCATACTCTTACTCGTCCTCGTGAGGATCGCGTTGATGATGTCAGCTCCTATCGTCGTCTCATTGAGTGGGTGCTCTATTTTACCATTACACGGCCGGATATTGCCTACTCGGTGAATGTGCTCAGTCAGTTTGTTCATGCCCCTAGTCTTGATCACGTTGTTGCTGCACAGCGTGTCCTGCGTTATCTCAAGGCAGTGCCCTGTCAAGGTCTTCTAATCCCGTCCACTGGTTCCTTGGAGCTTACTGCTTATTGTGACGCAGATTGGGCAGGGTGTCAGACTATCCGCCGATCCATGAATGGGTATTATATCCACCTCGGTGGTGCTCCCTTTTCTTGGCGTGCCAAGAAGCAGCTCATTGTCGCGCATTCTTCGGCAGAGGCAGAGTATCGTGCCATGGCTAGTGTCACCAGTGAGATCTTTTGGCTTCGTTTCTCCTTGGCGAGCTGCGTGTTCCTCAGCGTGCACCTACGGTCCTTTACTGCGACAACCATGTAGCTCTTCATATTGCTGCTAATCCCACTTTTCATGAACGGACCAAGCATGTGGAGATGGACTGTTACTTTGTTCGTGAGCGTGTTTCTTCTGGCGAGATTGCTCCTCGCAAGGTGCACACCAGCTCCCAGCTAGTTGATATCTTCACCAAGGCATTAGGCACAGATCAGTTCCATACCTTATTGTCCAAGCTTGGCATTTTTAGCCTGCATGCTTCAGCTTGAGGGGGAGTATTGGACTGTATTTGTGTTTCTTGTTTTATGTTGATGTATTTGGTAATTTGCCCATATACCTACGTGATAGTTGAGTGGTATATAGGGCTGGTATTTTCGTGTATGAGGGTTATGAACCCTAGCCGAAAACTCTCATCCTAAAGACTAGTGAAGTTTTTTCTCGAGAGCTATGCTCTCCGTGGATTAGTCCCGGTTTTCGGGAATACCACGTAATTTCGTGTGTCACTTCTTTTCCACAATCAACTATTTTACACTTGATGATTTGACTATAAAGCGAATTGATGCCGTGGTGTTTTTTTCTCCATATTCTTTGCATTATCATTTCTTAATTTCTAAATATAACAATTTATTATTTGTCACTTCGTGATTCGATCAACGTCACCTGTTAAAGTGATTTGTTTTCAATAAAAGGGCATGTATGTGGAACAATAAACTCTTTCGAAAAAAACACTTTTGTTTTGCATTTATTTCTCAATTGAGATTCATGTAAATATGTCTATTTGCAAATGAATATGTGATTTGTTCACAAATAGTTGTAATTGGGATGCTAACAAATTATGATGATAGACGTAGACCACATGTGTTTTACTATGGCGCTAGCTATTGGCCACTATCTCTCAAATGAGATTTTCCAAGTCCGTGAGGCGCATGAATTTGGATCCTCAAAGTTCATGGGTTCCACGGACTTGTTACCTCTAAATATTTGAAGCAACAATGGATTATGGACAAAGTTCATCATGTCACCAAATTCTTCACCAAATCCATCAAGCAAACATAGTCCAATAAAAGAAAGCTAGATCAGTAAGATGGATAAAAGAAAGTATCGCATAAGCAAAATTGTCTAAAACCAAGTAGAACAGCTAGCACAAACCTAATTTAGAAATCAATGAACATGTTATACGATCTCAAAATTTAAGATCAAAGTGAGTTTGAGTTAAGATTCAAATACACTCAAGTTAGTTTCATAAACGGAAATGGAAAATGGAAGATGAGAGAAGTTACTATGGATTGTTGATCTTGACACCGATAAAAATAAATAGTCTAATTCTGTAACATTCGAATTATAATTGATGATTGATATCCCAAAGTCGTCATCTTTTATGACTTGTCAATGAGCCTGGGAATCACTTTTCCTAGTCCCACAAAAATAGCCACTAAGAGGGAAAAAGCGGCGATTATTATGGGCGTTGGCTGTTCTTCTTCTCTCGCCATCCCTCACCCTCCCACTGCTAATATTCCCCTTTCCTCAATCACTTTCCATATCACATCAGCACATTCGAACGCAAAACCTACAAAATCCCCCTTTTCCAAACGGCTTTTCATGCTCGATTCTGCTCCAAAGACTCCAACTTTAAAGTGCGGAAGAGCTGCCCAGATGGAGAATGAAGGTGGAAGTGATTCTAAACCTATGTTGGATTTGCACAGTCTAGATGATGATTTGGTCCAAAAGATGGTCTACGATGCCCTTGTTTGGAGCTGTTAGAATATGACTTGAATTTGATTTGGGTTTGTTTTGTGTTTTGGGCCTATTTTGTTTGGGTTTGTGTTTGGGCTTTGTTTGACCTTTTCCTTGTATGTTTGGGAAAAGGTATTTGGTTTTCTGTTTGGGATTAGGAGAAGAGTTCTATAAATACTCTTCATCACCCTAATTTGTAGTAAGGTCAGTCAGGTTAGTTTGTTTGGTTTGTCCATTTGGAATTTGGTTTGTAACCTGTACTCTCCTCAAATCAGTGAAATTTGTTCTCCTCTGTCTGTGGATTAGCTAGCACACATTGTGTTAGTAAACCACGTTAAATTTGTGTTCGTTCGTGTTGGTTTGGATTATCGATTGCACGCTTCTGTTCTGACAAGTGGTATCAGAGCCGCGGTTGCGATTTTGAGATTGTGATCGAAATATTTGAGTTGGCCGCTGCAATCCGATTAGTCATTGTCCTTTTGGTAAAGACAGCCGTCGTCAATTTGATTTACTCCATGCCGGCTCAGTAATTTGTTCCGTTCATTGGCCGCTCCCATCCGTTATTTGCTTTACGTGCTTGCTCTGGTGTTTTGATCGTGCAGTGCAATTTGGATTGTTGCGGCGGGCTCGAGGTAAGTTGAATTTGTGGCTTTGTAATTATTATCATAAGCCGATTGAAATTAGTGCATAACCAGTGGGTGAAAAAGTAAGCGAGAAGCAGCAAGTTGGGATTTTGGGAAGTTTGGGGTGGCACTGCAATTTTGGATTGCATAGAGTAGCCATTGTTTGTTTTTGTGGTGGAGCTTTGGATTTGGCGAGTTAAAATTTGACTTGGTGAACTCTTGTCAGTGGTTGCCACCAAGCTGCGGTGAGGTGGTTGGTTAGGGTTTGGCAGAATTTTGGTAGGTTATCTTTGGGTGGTGATTAGGGTTTTTTCGATCACCAAGAATGTATGTTCTGGATTTGAAGATTGAGAAGTCAGTTTGGAGTTGCATGTTTGGAGTTAAAGGTAAATTTGATATTGGTGTTATGGACGGAAATAACACCAAGCTAGTTCTGGATGGCAAGTCACAACATGGGTTGGACTTGCTGCATGTTTTGATTTGTTGACCGCCCTTAGGGGCATTTGGAGGCAGGGGAGATTCTGTTACAGCTGATTTGGAGGAGTTAGTAGGTCTGGCAATTCTGATTGCATCTGAGTTTGGCGGTTTCGATCGCATTTGGATACGTCTGGCGATATGTATCGCGTTTGGGTACATATGGCAACTTTGGTTGCGTCTGGTACATCTGGAACCATTGGTTGCGTCTGGTACATCTGGTATTTGACATAGAATTCAAGTCAAGGTGGAGATTGTTAGAATATGACTTGAATTTGATTTGGGTTTGTTTTGTGTTTTGGGCCTATTTTGTTTGGGCTTTGTTTGACCTTTTCCTTGTATGTTTGGGAAAAGGTATTTGGTTTTGTGTTTGGGATTAGGAGAAGAGTTCTATAAATACTCTTCATCACCCTAATCTGTAGTAAGGTCAGTCAGGTTAGTTTGTTTGGTTTGTCCATTTGGAATTTGGTTTGTAACATGTACTCTCCTCAAATCAGTGAAATTTGTTCTCCTCTGTCCGAGGATTAGCTAGCACACATTGTGTTAGTAAACCACGTTAAATTTGTGTTCGTTTGTGTTGGTTTGGATTATCGATTGCATGCTTCTGTTCTGACAGGAGCTCTCTCCATGGCCTTGTTGTTGGTGACAGAAACGTCCAGGTTCTGATCTTATAACGAATTCAAGTTAGTTGAGCTTGTTTTTTCTCTCTTTTTGCTGTTAATTGTTGTTGGACTGGAAAAGCTTAGTTTGAAAAATGAGTTAAATGTAGTGTAGTTCTGTCAGACATTTTGAATGGGTTAAAGTTTGGAACTTTTTGGTAATTGGGTTACTGTTGATTTTACAGAGATCGGGAACGGTACCTGGAGTTGGAAGGGTGCAAGCTCCTTTTGCATTGTTGCCAACAGCATTCCCAGAAAATCAATGGAAGGTAGCGTGTGAATTGGCACCGATTTTCAATGAACTTGTTGATCGTGTGAGTTTGGATGGGAAGTTCTTGCAGGAGTCATTATCGAGGTGCTCTTTCTTACCATTGCTTTGCTAATCCTGTTGTCTTGGTAGAGTAGCTAAAAAGAGTGAATTTGCTATTGTGGAAATTCTTGTGATTGATGATGATTCTCCGGTTATTCATGTTGTAGAACTAAGAAAGTTGATGTTTTTACTTCAAGGCTTCTAGACATCCATTCAAAGATGCTGGAAATTAACAAGAAAGAGGCAAGTGAAGCTTGATTGGAATTTTTTTTAATTGAAATTATGCTCTTCAGAGTTTCTTTGAATTGTTCCCGCATTTCCAAATTGATGAGAAGATGTTGATATGAATGCTTGGGATGTCAGAGATACGATTGGGTTTGCACCGTTCGGATTACATGCTAGATGAACAAACTAAGCTTCTGCTTCAAATAGAACTAAACACGATCTCTACATCATTCCCTGGTCTCAGTTCTATGGTTAGTGAGCTTCACTGGTCAGGAAAATGCATTCTGTTTGAACCTCTGCACTTTGTTCCCTATTGCTGCAGTTTACACTTCAGTTTGATTTTCGATTCTCATAAGGAGTTAATTTAGGTTGGATGCTATTTCTTCACTGAAGCTGTGTTCGTTTTCATTGAAAGCCGACACCGAAGGGTCACAATGGTACTTATTTTTCAGGAGCTTGCTGAGGAATTATGGGGAGCACCTTGGATGCGATTTAACCGAATACCATCTAATGACGCTGCTGATCGGTTCTCAGAGGCACTAGCCAAAGTTTGGATTGAATATGATAACCCGAAGTTAGATCAAATTCTCACAACCTTAATTTTGTTCAACAGTGTTTGTGAATGAAGCTTTGTTTAAGTAACCATGATGAATATATCATTGACAGGGCTGTAATCATGATTGTTGTTCAACCTGAAGAACGCAACATGTATGACCAACATTGGCTCTCTTTCACCCTCAAGGAAAGATATCCTTTTATGATGTTCTTGATACAACCATAACTCTGAAGAACTTTTGGAATTCGGATACTTCTTTGTAGAAAATAATGTGGTTTCTTGGAGACCATATCCAGAATTTCTTCCTTAGCCTTTTAACACACATAATGTTACAATGATCCGGAAGACAATGGCAGAAATTGACCAAGAAGGGGAAATTCAGCCTGATGGAACACTACTTGTGTATGTTACAGTCTTTCCGTGCAAATTTGTTATTCTGATTTTTTTTGTCCTCTATTGATTCTGTTTCTGTGTGGTAGTTTCTTTATGTCTGGAAAATGTGTAAATGCAGGGGAGGCCATGCGATAGCCGTCATATACTTTAGAGCTAGGTATGCACCAACTGATTATCCTTCAGAAGCAGTAAGCATTTCTTTTGTTTATGTGGTGGAATTAAGTGTTTGAATATGAGGAATGCTCTTGATGGAGGAAAGTGAGAGAAAGTTTAAACCCTGATCCTGAACGGGAGAAATGATGAGGCCGATAGATAAAATTCCATCATACTTAGCTTTAAATCATTTGCCATGATTTCATAATATCCTTGGTGGTTGGTTGTAACTCCTATTAATAGTTAAAAGGCACATTGATTTTCTCATATTGACATGAAGTATTTTTCTCAAGCTTTAGGTTAGAACATGAGATATGCCAAATCAGCTTGATTGTTGGATAAACTTTCTGTCTGTATTGTTTTCTTATTTATAGGAATGGAGAGCTAGACTACTGATGGAGCGTTCATCAGCCATTAAGTGTCCTTCCATATCTTATCATCTGACGGGAACCAAGAAAATACAACAAGAACTTGCAAAACCTGACGTGCTTGAGAAGTAAACTCTCTCTTTACGTACTCAGAATCTCCATTTTGTTCCTCCTTTAACGTTTTCTTTTTCTTTTCTGTGCAGATTTCTTGATAACAAAGACGACATTGCCAAATTAAGAAAATGCTTTGCTGGCCTTTGGAGTCTAGATGATGCAGATATTGTTGACACGGCTATTGAAAGGACACATCTATTTGTGATGAAGCCCCAAAGAGAAGGCGGAGATGTCTTATTTTCCTGGATTCATCATCATCACTTGCCTCTTTTATTTGTATTGGCTTTCCACATGCTAACAAGTTTGTTTCATATTCTTTTTCCATGAAACAATATCTATGGTGATGATGTGAGGGAAGCCCTCCTTAGACTGCGGTAAGATGGAAAAGAACAACAGAATGCTGCCTACATCCTCATGTAGAGAATCTTTCCTACAGATTCGGCCACATTTTTGGTGTGTGATGGAATCTGTCATAAAGATCATGTCATATCAGAACTTGAAATCTACGACACTTATATGAGGTATGTTAATCCTAAACTGAGAATGAAAGTTCATCACTAAAACAAACTGATTGACATACATTAGTTGTGATGTTGCGGGAAGAAGGATAAGGTTTTTTTTGTAAATGATAAAAGCGGTTACCTGATGAGGACAAAGGTGTCTGCATCAAACGAAGGAGGAGTTGCAGCTGGATTTGCAGTTATGGACAGTATATACTTGACTTAAATTATAGAAGCATTGTCAAAGCAGATGCAAGTTTTTCTTTATACAATTGGAGAGGAATGTTGGTGCGGAGTGAAAGTACTTGCATTATTTCAATATTCAGATACATTTATACATTACAATCCAGTCAGCCATTCTGTCCTTCATGTTCCTTAGAGGATTCCTCATTATTTTGAATAGATCCTCTGTAGTTTTACTTGCAACAAGATACGACCATGCAATATATGAATTCCATGATAACTTGTATCGGGAATTTCCCACTTCTATTTCATTCTATTCATGAATATTTAAGAATTCACCTTGATTCTCTCTCGCCAGTCTTTTCCTTTCAAATGGAAGATAAAAGAGGACCAAGTACTCAGTAGTATTAGCTTGAAGCAAAACACATTTCTATTCAAGCTTTCACCTACAAGTAACTCTGCAAACAAAAAAATCTTAATTCTGATCACTGCACTCTTTTCTTGCCGCTGCTGCTCCATCCGAACTCTAGAGCTCGTTGCTCCCACAAAGCTGTGACCTTCAGTTCTTCCCTTAGTTCAGCCTCGGCTCGCTCTCTAGCTTCTTCGCATGTCTCCACTTGTGCAATGCACTTCTCTGCTTCCCTCTTGTAATGAGTGTAAACCACTCCACTCTCTGTCAGTAGAGATTTGCTTCGCTGCAGTGACTCATTAGCTACTAGCTTCTGCAATACAATTTCCTCAGATAGCAAGGCTAATATATCCTTCTCCATATCTTCTTTGATCTCTGGATCGTTCGTACTGCAATCTGCATCAGACGAAAATTGAGACAATTAGGAAAACAAAGACAACATTGACTACACCAATCTACAAGAGCCAAGAGGAAAATGTTCCATGGCATTTTGCAGGCATGAGGGCATCTAATGGAAGTTCACTACTGATTATTCCTTATCCCAAGTTCCCATTCCTACCCTCCTTTCAATCTCAGTGCATACACAAACTATTTCAAGCAATCTAGCAGAAAATGGGTTAAGGGATTAGTTGAAGTATTGAAATAGACTAACCTGCATATGAGCTGTTGATAGAGTCTGCAGAAAGAAAAAAGTGACATCACAGCAGAGATTAGGCAGCTATTGAGTAACTTAAATCAGGGAACACTAATTAAGAGACATGATACATCTTTCTGAGCCAATCACTATATATAAATGCAGTCAAGTATGCTTCAAGTTCACGCCGTAAATGGAAAAAGCGAAAAACCAGGCAAGACTAACAATTAAAGCAGGTCTCTGGGCTTTCAGAAGATCTCTCACCTGCTGGCAAGTCAAGAAGCGCTGAATCCTCGACGCAATCACAGTCACATTGGCAGGAAGAAGAAGAAGAAGAATCTAGCGAACTTGAATTTCCTCGATTCCCCATTGCAATATACACAACCCAGAACACAACCGTTAAAATCAAGCTCACTATCACAGCCCCACTGCTCCGAGAACTTGCATAATGCTCCGAAGGATGCGCCATTGTCATATAACTTGAAAAAGAACTCAACTTTATGGCTTTTGCTTCAAAATGGAAGGCACCTTCGAAATAGGGATGGCAAAAATATCCGTATCCGCGGATATCCGCCCGAATCCGGCCTAATTGGGTAGGGTAAAACTCAAACCCGAATGACATTTAGTGGGTACGGGTAAAATTCGAACCCGAATATTGCGGGTAATGGGTGGGCATGGGATTCTCACAATCCAACCCGAACCTGCCCTATTATACACATGCATATGTATTTTGTCTAAAAATAATTATTAGTTTTCTCTAACATATTTTATATTTAGCATATAAATATAACATTTTCATGAAATTGTGTAGTTTTAATTAATTTTCTTCATTCTAGTGAACTATTGTCGTACTTTTCCTCTTACGTAATGTGAGAATACGTGTGAATGTTAACATATTGGTTGGAGTTATGAAGAGAAATTATTACCCATGGATAACCGTGGATACCCGAAACCCGAACGGGTATGGGCATGGTTTTGATTTTCTACCCGTTTCACATGTAGGTACGGATATGGATAAAACCCGAACTACCATGGGTAGGGTAACGGATATGCACTATCCGCGCCCGACCCGACCCATTGCCATCCCTACTTCGAAATCTCAGACGGCTGGCATTTTTGGGCGGATCGGTAAAAGAGAGAAAAAAATCCAGAACCCAATTCTTTATTCTGCAGAAGTGAGAAGGTACTCATTTTCAAGATTTGTCAAACAGCAATTGGAATTTGACTGCAACGCATACCATTTATGACGCTTTCAAACAAGAATGTAGGGTAAGAAGTGGAAAATAGAAATGTAGTAGACGTGTAAAAGAGGAATGAAGGGTCCTTTCTTTCTTCCTTCCTTCCTTCCTTTCTTTCTTTCACCGCGGTCTAGAAAAAGAGAAGGTAAAAGAAGAATAAAGCTTTGAGTTGTTTGAGGAAATTGATAGTGAATTAATGAATTATGCAAGACTGCATCAGTAGAAGGGTGTAGATCCAGATCCCTAGAAAAGGTAAGAAGAGATGAAACATATTTATAGGACTTTGGGGAAGTGTGAAATTTTAGAGTAGTTATTAGTGTCTAGTCACTAGTGAGAGCTTAGAGAGAGACACTGAAGATTGTTGGGGTTAAGTTAAAGTTAAACATTAATCCAAAAAGGTTTTGCTTTAATCATTCAGTTTTACCCCTTTTGATCTCTTTTTCTGTTTGGGTTTTCTTCCTTGTTTCTTTTCCTTTTTTTTTTCTTACATATTCAATGGGCCAACGGAGGAACGACTAGAGGTAGTTATCTGTTGGAATGGAGCCAGCCTGACAAAATAAATAAAAGCCATGGTGCCACTGTAAAACTTTTCATTTATTATCTCATATCTCTTGGTTTTTTTTTTACAAATATCTCATATCTCTGTTGAAGTTAAAAAGGTAAAAACATAAACAAATCTCAAACTGTTGCACATATCTCCAAACCGAGTGATTTTCTGTGATTTGTTAATTTTCTGCAAATTCATTGCTTGCTACTTGCTAGCAACAACTTCCTAACCATTCATTGCTTGCATCTATTTGGGGAAAGGCAAAATACACTTGTATTATTGTATAGTCAAAACTTTCGCGTTTGTGCCAATAATAGCCAAATTTGGCGAAATACCACTTATAGCCACTTCTGTCCAATTCTTTAACGCTGTTAACGTTAAGTGTGAGTCTGTATGGGCGCGCTGGGCCGTGCTTGGGCTGGCACGGCACGGGCACGCTTCGGGCCCATTTATTTCGTGTCGTGCTTGGCACGGCCCATCAGTTTTCGTGTCGTGCCATGCAAGCCCATTTGTTAATTTTGCTAGGCCTTGCCCAGGCCCGAGCACGGTTCGAATCGTGTCGTGCCTACTCGTGCTCGTGTCATGCTAGTATTTGTGTTTAATGAAAAGGACGAAAACAAAAGAGAGAATGAAAAAGAAGGTGAAAATTGGACGGGGAAGATAATATTAACCGGTAATGTTTGAGAAAAGTAACAAATAAGGAGGGAAAGAAAATTGAGAGTATAGCGAGTATGATTTGGCTTTGTTTAATTCTTTGTCCATTTTTACTTATGTTAATAATTACGTATATATCTTTACGACACGTCTAACAACAACAAATAATTATTTTTCTACTTGGGTTTTGTAATATTTGAACCTATAATTCTTTTCATATTTATTTTCTATCAATTAAATATTATTTTCCTGTCATGTCCGTTCTTATACTCAATAAAGTCTCGAAAATATTAGTCCCGACACTGCCCACTTATATATTGTGTCGTGCTCGTGTCCGTGCTTATGAAGTTTAGGCCCGACACGGCCCATAAATTATTCGTGCTCGTGCCGTGCTCTAACCGTGTCGTGCCGTGCTAGCCCGTGAGCGGCACGGCCCGGTGCCCACGTACAAGTGTTACTGGGCAAACGACGGAGCTTATGTGGCCAACCACATGTGCATTTTTTTGTCCAAAATCATACTAGGTGGAAATTGGCTTTTCTTACTATTATTAAATTAATGAACAAAAAAGAAAACCCTTTTATTTCTCTCGGAAATCCAAAGCTTAAACCCTACACTGTGGAAAACAAAAAAAAATCTCCAACTCCCTCTGCTATAATCCTCCATCATCACAAGTCTCCCCTGCCGCATCTTCCTCTCCAAAGACAATCCACTATAGCGATGCCACAGCACTGCCAATCCAACGCAGCATCCTCTGCACTGTAGCGACGCCATCCCACCGCCGCAGCTTTCCTTCCTCGTTCTCGCTACCCGTCATCTCCCCAGCGCGCTGAACTCGCACGACGTCTCGTCGAAGGAGAAGCTCCTGAAAGAGTAGCAGAAGCTCTCCGTCTCATCGACGACGCCGTTTTCTTCTTCCTCCTCCTTCTCGCCGCAAGGCGCCACCACAATTTTGTCCCCTTTTTCAATTTAGGGTTCTGAGATTCCGGGTTCAAGTCTCCGCCGACGCCGCCCGACCCGAAATCGCACCCGTGGAGGCCGATTTTGTTCGCATAATTGGTCCTCGCCTGCCACTTGGTATCGTTCCTCATCGCGAATTCCATCGAGTCGCTGCTGCAATCCGTGGTCGACAAGTCGTGGAACGGCGACGACCTCGAGTAATTTCGCGCCATCCTGCTGAGGGGCGGCGGCATCGGCAATTGCTGTTGGCGAAGCCGAGGTCGTTCATGGTGGTGGGCGGCGGGGAGGGGAACTTGAAGAAGTTGATGTTGCAGGAGAGGCGGTAGGCGGTTGGGGAAGAACCCTAAAATTGAATTTGGGGGAAAGTTGGGGAAGATGGTGCGAAGCAGATGGGTATGTGAGGGAGAGTAACATTTTTTTTAATTTATGATGTGTAAATATAAAATAATTGAAATATCTGACGTGTCACTATTTGCTTATATGGCGCTGTTGTGTCAACTGAGTTGTCGTCTAGTCAGCGAACCGTCAAATAAGTTGATGATGTTATTAACACCGTTAAAATTTCTAACGGAAATGGCTATATTTGTCCTACAACAAGTTTAAAAGTTGGCTATAAATTGTATTTCGCAAAATTTGACTATTATTAGCACAAACGTGAAAATTTTAACTATATAAGTGTATTTTGTCTTGGGAAATGATAAAGTAAAAATATTTTCCATCTTCCCGCAAAAGGGTTTTTGCCTAAGGCTGACTCCAATGCTGCCCCCATAAATGGGGGATCCTTCATAAATGGAGGAGGAAGCTCTCCAATGCAACCTGCAAAAAAGGAATAAACTCCATTAATGGGGGTGGCCTCCATTTGGGTCTCCAAATATGGAGGAAATGGGGGAATCTGCAATTATGGGGGGTGATGGGGGAGGAGATTGGGCTGGTGCGCCGCACCGCCCGGCGGTTGTTCCGTCCTTCTTTTTTTTTAATCTTTCATTAAGTGTTTTATTAATGATGGTTATATAATTAATGAGTGAAAGTTAGTGAATTAATTTTTGTATTAATTAAGGGAAGGTTTTCTATTTAATTTGTGTTTAATAGTTTGGTTAATTTATTTTATTTTCTAAGATGATTTAAATTGAATTCATTTTATTTAAAATTATGCTTATTATCTAAGAATGGAAAAAATATTATTGAATTGAAAATACGTTCTTTAAGCTTTATCATTAGCAAGTGTTGCGTGTAATCTCTAAGTTGTATCATTTAAATTATTATGTGAACTCCTTTAGCTTTATAATTTTCAAGTGTTGTGTGTAAACCAAAATTAGGTCCATAATTTTTTCGTCAAAAAAATTCGGTGTCGAAATTTGAAAAAATTCTATCGAAAAATTTGTATCTTAAAATAATGACGAACTATACAAAAATTAAGATTAACGAATTATATTAAGGCTTCGATAAGTGCATTTTTAAGTAAATGTAAACTTGGATAAAATAGAGATCCCCAAATTTGAGGTTGGTAGCATTGGAGCCAATTTGTGAAAAATGGGGGCAATCCCCAAATTTGGGGATGAAGGTCGCCAAATTTGGGGTCTTGCATTGGAGTTGGTCTAATGAGCCATCTATTCGTTCACTGCCCTATCCTGTAGGATAAAGAAGCAACCACCTCCCACAAGGATTCAAGACTTGGTCGGCTATTGACATGGATATCTATTATGAGTAAAGCAATCAATTACCTTCTTTACAGATAAATTCTAAATCCAATACCATAGAAATTGGCATTGTAACAGACCCTGCTATTACATTTGATCTTCTTCTACCAACTAAACCTTCAACAAAGCCTAGTATGTGTACACACAAACAATGGGAAGGAACCTGCATTCTATAAAGAATCATGGGTTTCTATTCTTCTTTTGAGTTTATAGACATAGGACTCGACTCCTGAGAAAGATCATAGCATTCATCATTTTCCTTGCTAAGCTCTTCAAGTGGAGGGTCAAAGAACTCGTCCAGGAACCAGGGACAGTTCTCGTTCCAATTGCCCTTACTAGCTGAGGCACGACACTTTTGGTCCGCGATCATGGCCTCCGAGAGCCCCCACTCTCGGAGCTCTTCCTCTGTGTGGTGGATCGCCAGGCTGTATTCTCCCCCGGCTCCCAACTGCATTACTCTGAACTCGCAGTTCTCGGGGTTGTTTAGTAGCTCGAATTGCTCGACCGTCCACTTGAACCACTTCATGAGGAATACTCGACAAGTTAGTCCGTGGGTTATGATCACGAGGTTAAGCTCATGGGATGGGTCCTTGTGTAGCCTGTTCATGTCTATGTCTCTCCATAGTGACTCCAGAAAATCTGACAAAAGAATAGTAGTGGATTTCTGTTACAATGGTATCAAAGTAAATGGTATGGAGCAAACAAACAGCTGAAGTTAAGACTTCAGGCAGAGGAATTTGTGCAGTATCTCTTACAAAAAATACTTAAACTAGAGGTTGAGCTAACTGTATAGTTTTCATTTTAACTAGCCAAATGATGAGTGGCCTCCACATTTAGCGAAGAGGAACACAAGACAAATGATGCTACTGCCTTTGCTCCTTAGAGATATCCACATCTGGAAGAAAAGGACCCTACACTCAGAGATAATGGAGAAAGGTTGAAGAAAAACAACTTTCACTCATTTCGGAGATCGACGTGATAGATCATTGAGGCACATTGCTAATTTGATTTATCTAATGAACAGATCAATTGTCGAAGAAGTTAGATTCAAAGACACACCTCAACTAAACAAACCAGAGCCCAGTAAATCGAACAATGCTCCGAGCCCTGAAGCCTCCAGGCAGAAATTGAACAATAACGGGAATCAAAGCAACAACCCTGTTTACTGATTGTAATTAACCAAAACTTGACACTAAAAACCATGACAAGAATGAGTTGAAAAGCAACTCGCTTTGCCATGAGAATAGAACCAGCACTCAAATGCTAAACGCTTGGCCAACCACTACATGCATAAACAGAAACTGTTCTCATTAAGTTCCTTATTCATATTCCCAGCAGAAACATCACTACTCATTCCTCAAAGTAAACTTTCCCACTACCATTTCTAACAATCTTACTAGCCGTTCATTTCAGTTTCTTTAGCCATCAAGATTAAGCAATACCAGTGATTCATTTACTTCACAAACAACCCATCAGCAATTCATCCACAAGTTCAAGATCAAAACTCAAGCTCTATTTCCATCTAATCGAACAAGTAACCAAGCTGGTCTATGAATTCCCATTCTATACTCTACACCAACAATGCAATGAAAAAGACCATTACCACAAAATTAACAAAGGATAAAAGGCAACCCCTTTATGTAGAAAGAGAAAGAAACTTACTGGAAACGCGATCGAAGACATCAGCAGCAGATTCTCCTTCAGGGAAACGGAAGAAGAACCTCCCAAACCTCTCCCTGGCCTCTTTTATAACCTTCATCCTCTCTGCGACCTGGAAATTCCCGAAATCCTGTTCACGCACCCGGCACTCTTCTCTAACCCCTATGATCCGCTTCCTATCGAAGGCTTTGCCGATCTCCCGCAGCGTGGATCGAGTCCGGTCGTACGGGGAGACGTAGAAGTACACCCGCCAAGTGTTTGTTGAATTGCCACAGTCGGAGGAGATCAGGTCATGTAACTGGGCGCCCGTCTCTCGCGCCTGGGCCCGACCCGCTTCGGTGAGCGGGATCTTGTGGTCCGGTATGTGGCTGTACGCGGCGGTGTCGAGGTTCCCCTGAGACTCGCCGTGCCGGACCAGGATTATCCGCTTCGGCAAGAGGTTGTGATGGTGGTAATGGTGGTGCCAGCCACCGTCACCGCTCTGATTAAGATCCACCATTCCCTTTCCCCGCCGCCGCAGCCGCAGTCTTCGGTTTTTGTATGTGAACAACTGAATATTAATTGTTTTGGTATTGTTTAGCAGCCGTCGGCGATTTGGGGTTCTCTTTTGGCTCGACTGCGAAACCGGTTTTATATGGAGGAACGGTGCCGGGTGGCGACGATGGACAGTTGGGGATTTCGGAGTTCTTTTTATTCACATTTGACATTTGACTATTGACATTTCTCATTTTCAGGTTTTTTTATAATTAAGATTTTGTCCTTTTCCCATACTATTTTATTCATTTCGTTTAGTGGGTCAATGGTATATATTAGCTGTTATACTATTCTTGGTGAGAAAAAAATATATATATATATATATATATATTAGCTGTTATAGTATTCTTTGTGACTACTTCGGTGTACTCACAAAAATGAGTGCTTTCAATGCATTTAGTGGCTCATCTAGAAATTTTACATAGGGGTGCCAGCTTTTAAAAAATAAATTAAATATAAATAATTCTAAAATAATAAATAAATATTAAATAAGAAATACATTACTCATACAACGTGAAAAAATTCACAATATGTTTTCATATTCGAAAATGATTGTAGAACACACTTGGGGTCTACACTATTCAAAAAAATTGTCTCTCTCTATATCATATTAGACAATCATTCACGAACTGATCACATATTTGATTTCTAAACTTGTTCTTGATGTAATCCAAAGCTGAAAAGACTCTTTCAACACTTGTCGTACAACCATAAAATCAATACAAATTAATAGTAGCTTGAAATTTGTTTAATTGTTAGATTTTGAAAATAATTAAAGATAGAGAATGACATTTTACTATTACACAGTGTTTAAAATCGAATAACATATTAGTTATAACATAATGGAAATTATGTTTATTAATAATAAAAGTGTCCTAGACTTGAATTACCCAAACTACCACTTATATTATCATACTCAAACTAAAAGATGAGAGTAGGATAATCACTTTTTTAAATTTCAGGGGTGTCCCCGACTATCAATTATAATTTTCTTGTCAATACGTAAATTACCACCGCGGGTTGGATAATCGTTTTTCCAAAATTTAGTGGTGTCCCGGGACACTCCCAAACACTTGTAGGTCCGCCCCTGAATGCACCCAACTCAAAAACTAGCCTTAAGGTGTCGGTTTTGAATTTTAATTTGTAGAATTAGTATAATATGATGATATAACATATGATAAAAACTAATTAGCAGATACCCTAAACCCTAGGCCTCCAATTTTGAGTTCTATTCCTAAACCCCAATTTGTAAACCCTACCCCTAAATCTCTAAACTCTAAATCCTTCAAATTAAAGTAAATCTTTAATGGTTTTTATGCAAATTCTTGTGTGTTATTGTTCATCACATCATAAGTGATGATTGACATCATTTTGACATAAATCGCATGTTTAAAATGACGGTTATGAGGCGAGTGTACTGAATGCATCCAAAAAAGTAAGTGCACCAAAGACGCCACCTACTATTCCTAATGAAATTGCTCCTATTCTATATGCATAGTTCTTCTTTTAGTAGAAAACCGATAATATATAGTAGTAATGGGAAAATAGATCAGATGGTTAGGTCAGAACGTTGATTTGCTTATGATGTATTAATTTTTTGGTTTGATTTGGTCTAAATTGCAATTTACTGGACCAAATTGTGAATCGACTCCGCTTTCCAGTTCGTGTTAACAATTCACTCGACCACTCTTTCAAATCCTTCACAAGACCCGAGTATCAACCCTAATTTTGTGTTTCATCCACCGTTCATTCATAAAACCACATTGTCGTAGAGGAAAGACAATAGTGTCTCCATATGACATTATTTAATGTTTATGACATTATGATGCACGTTGTGTTGCTCTAACTTTGTGGTTTTATTATTTACTTGGATTTACTGTATCAAATTTATGTATGCTTGTTGGAATTTATGTTTTTGCAGAAAAAACTAACTTTTTCTCGTTTATTGATAGATTTTTGTGTGTGTTGGACAAGTAAATTGTTCATTTTTTACTCAATGTGATCTGCATGGTCCAGACCGTACCAGACTAGACCACACATGGGTGATCTGATCTGAATCATGTAGTATTTGATCTAGTGCCTGATCTTTACTCCAAATTCTCAATCTGTACCATATACATATGTATAATATGGTTTGGATCAGATCTCACTGTTTTCCAACCTAACCATAAATTTTTTTCTCTCTCAATAATTTACTATATAGTTTAACATTAGGTAACCAATTCGTGGAGTGGAAGTGGGAGCGAGAGCGTGAGAGCGTCTATTTTTTAATATACTATGTTAAGAACTTGATGTTGAGAGCGTGAACAAAGCGTCAATATTATATTATTTTTAATATACATAAGAAAGGTAAACATACTATGAAAAAAAGGTAAATTAATATAATATTAGTAGTGAAAAATAATGTAAAAAGTGATTTCATTTTATATATGTGGCATGTGATGCTTCATTTTAAAAGAATTTTTATGTGCTATAATGACCTGAACATCAATAAGCCTACTAAATATATAAAGATACTTCTTAATATGCTTGCTAGTTGCTATACAAAAGAGTTGACCACTATGTGCAAGTAATAACCCTTTGGTCAACCATTACGAACCTTACTTTTTTTTTTATGTCTAGACATTCCTACTAGATATACAAAGGTACTTCTTCACGTGCTTGCTAATTGCTATACAAAAGAGTTGACCATTATGTGCAAGCAATACCCTTTGGTCAACTGTTACAAACTTCACAAAATAAACATAACATCACACATTTCTATTTATTTTCGGTTCCCTTCCACTTTCTTTAGTAGGTTGAGGTGGAATTGGTACACTTGAAGTTGGAGCAACCGAGTCTTCTTCAAGACGCAAAAAAAAAAAAAAAGTCTATATCCTCAAGTTGTTGTGTGTCAAGGTCTATCATATCATCTTTCATATAAGAATTCCAATTCTTGTAATTTTTCTCATAATTATCTGTGTAACGTGTCAACAAACAAACGATTATTGTACATAGCTATCTTTTCACTTCTGATACTCTTTGCAAAGTTTATGAGAGATTAGTTTTTGTCTTTTGAGTTCTCCTTTTTACTATATTTAAATCATTTTCTCTAGGCTCTATCTAATCGTAGGTGGAATGAAATCCACACACACAAAAACATAGTGATTTTAATTTTTTTTTAATTTAGATTGAAATAAGCTTCTCATTAAAGTTGTTTATTATTATTATTATTATTATTATTCTAATTGGGACCGTAAATGGGGTAAGTGTTGGAAAGAGGGATTTGCTAAGAGAATAATCTGGAGAGAAACATGATAATCTTCTCTATTGTTAGTTCTGTTTTTATACATAGTTATAGGAGGATCTGTTGAGAGAAAGAAGGGTAGTGTACAGAGTTGGGGAGAATGTACAGGAAGAGAGGGCTAAAGAATAGGAACGGAAATAAAGAAAAGGAGAAAAAAATGTTATTCTTTTCTCTAATACGCCTCCGCAAGATGGAGGAGGTGTTAACGACTCCAATCTTGGATCGTAACAGGAGAAACCGCGTGGAAGGTAGAGGCTTGGTGAGCATGTCAGCGAGTTGATGGGCAGTCGGAATGTAGCGAACATGAAGGCGGCCATCTTGAATGAGCTGGCGCACAAAGTGGTAGTCGATAGCTAAATGCTTCATCCGAGAGTGAAACAATGGATTGGCACTGAAATACGTGGCTCCAAGATTGTCGGAGACAAGTGTAGGTGGCGAAGAGAGTGGTTGGTGAAGCTCGTGCAATAGATTTTGGACCCATTCCAACTCGGCAGCAGCATGTGCAATGGCCCGATACTCAACCTCAGTACTGGAGCAAGCAACAGTGCGTTGTTTCTGTGAACGCCAAGAGATGAGAGTGGTCCCTAAATAAACTAGATAGGCTGAGGTGGAGGTGCGATCATCAACATTGCCTGCCTAGTCGGAGTCTGCAAACGCCATGACCTGAAGAGGGAGGGAAGAGCGGCAAATAGCCAGACCGTAGGAGATAGTGCCACAAACGTAGCGGAGAACATGCTTGAGGCACTGCCAATGATGAGAGGAAGGAGTGTGAATGTACTAAGGCAACTTGGGAGAAGTGTCATCCCGTAAGGAGAGAGTAACAGAGGAGGCAAGGGGTGTAGACACTGCCGCCGCATCCAACATATGAAATCGAGTGAGAAGATCAACCATGTACTTGTGCTGCGATAGAATATAACCCGATTCCGTTGGAACAACCTCAATGCCCAAAAAGTAATTAACGTCACCCAGCTCCTTGAGAGAGAATTGTTGGGCGAGAGCGAGCTGGAAGGTAGAGAGAGTGTGAGCATCATTCCCCGTGAGCAGAAGATCATCAACATATACCAGGAAATATAGTAGAATGCCCGCTCGTTGATAGACAAATAGAGAGGCATCAGACTGAGTTTTCTGGAAGCCAAACTCAAGTAAAAAGGAGCTGAGGGCGGTATACCAAGCACGGGGAGCCTGTCGCAGACCATAAATAGCGTGACGAAGCCGACAAACGTGAGTAGGATATTGAGGATTAACAAAACCAGGGGGTTGAGCCTTGTATACCTCATCCTCGAGTGGCTCTTGAAGAAAGACATTGTTGACATCAAACTGCTTAATGGCCCTATTCAGTGATAAAGCAATGGAGAAAACCATACAAACTGTGACAGGTTTGACCACTGGATTGAAGGTGTCCTGAAAATCTACACCGGGGCGCTGATGAAAACCTTTGGCAACAAGGCGGCATTTGAAGAGATTGATAGACCATCAAAATGATGCTTAATGCGGTAGACCCATTTGTTGCCCAGAAGATTGTAATGGGGGAGCGTGGAACAAGGTCCCAGGTGTGATTGCGCAGGAGAGCAACATGTTCTTTGTGAAGGGCAGCATCCCATTTGGAATATTGCATGGCCTACCTGACAGAACGAGGCTCAATCGGAGGAGTCCGGGTCGCCAGATTGGCCGTAAAAAGATGCTTGGGCTTGTAAATACCCTCTTGAGAACGGGTAGTCATTCTGTGAGTGCGAACAAGTGGAGGAGGAGCACCAGGCCGCTCAACAGAGGGTTGGGGCGAGGTGGGAGCCTGCTGGGCAAGCTGAGACTGCCCAGGGAGGGCGAACGAGCCATGTGAGGCCATAGTAGGAAGCACAGGCCCAGTCGCTGCAAGGGGGCCGAGGCGGAAGAGGGCTTGGGCCCAGGAGGGGAGGGGTGGCCCGGTGCTGACTGTCTGCATGTAGGGGCCGCGCACAAGGGGCCTGGCCTGCTAGTGAAGAGGTAGGTGGGGATGTCGAGCTAATGGAAGCGGCAGGCAGGGGAAAATGGCCCAGAATGGAGCTCATGGGCTCGCGGACCAGAGACTCTTGGGAACCCTTCATGGGCCCGTTGAGTGGCAGGGGCCTGGGCCCGCGAGGAAGAGGAGGCCTGCGGAGATGAGTCACGCCGCTGAGGTTGGCTGATAGAAGAGGCACCATCGCCGATTCTTTGCCCCTGGGAGAAGAAGGTAGTAGGAACAGAGAACTTCACATGTGCCTTCAAATCAGATTCATATTCAACGAGGGAGTCGACCAGGTCCTCCAAAGCTAGACCGGGTCCCCACGCACGAATGGCAGTAGCAAAGGTGCCATACTCTTTGCCCAAGCCACAAAGACAGTAGACAATGAGATCCATGTCAGAGACAGGATCACCGATAAGAGCAAGTTCGGGGGCAGTACTCTTCAAATCATTCACAAAAGCCAAGATATCACGATCTCCCTTGGATGTTTTGGCCAATTTGCTTTTGAGTTAGATAACCCAGGATTGAGCGTTGCTGGCGTAAAGCTTCTCAAGAATCGGCCACGTAGCTCGTGAGGTAGAGGCAGCAGAAACAAATGAATAGATGGACTCAGAAATCGAGCAACGCAAGGCGTGGAGAATCAGTCTATCTTGGTGAAACCACAATTGATATGCCTGATTGGCTTTTTCAGTGCCGTTTTCTGTGATTGTACGAGCAGGGGCACAAGAGCGCACAAGACCGACCATTCGTGCCCGAGATCAAGTCGTTTCCCTCGTGGCGCATGCCATATCCTTTGGAGATTTACCACGAGCCTCCGCCGAGTACCTACTACAAGCCTCCGCCTCCGCCGAGTACCTACCACGAGCCTCCTGCCAGAACCTACAATCAACCGCGCCGGGCAGTCACTATGAGCCACCGCCAAGTACATACTACCAACCCTGCCCGAGTAGTTGGCACGTAGGCACATCATCGGGTACTTGGCATGATGATTCATCCTCGAGTGCACACCACGACTTCACGCCTTTGAACCGACCTCAACATCAATGGGCTATCCCTCCTCAGCAACAATGGCCGACCACTCCACACTGTATGAGCGTGGATGATCCACGTCCGTAAATGGAATAACTACCTAGCACGGTGCAGCGTCGCCATAGCACGGATCAACGCCCTCCTCGTCTGCTACCACCGCGTCCATCTAGTGTTACACCGAGTGGACCCATCGCACAACGAACAAGGAAATATAGGGCAAATCGGCGAGGGAATGCATGATTTAGCCTTAGTTTGGATTTGTGTGGACCTTGTTTCACTTTAAATTTGATCTTTGTGGTTTGTTTATTCCTCGTACTCAAGTTAAACAATTTCCTATCCAATGACCTTGTTTTAATTTAAATTTTTTCGTTGTGGTTTGTTTATTCCTCGTTCTGGAGTTAAACAATTTCATATCCAATGACGAGATTGCGTACTACATAACAATTCCTCGTTATGAATCGAAGCCAACATGAAAGTACATTTGGCCACAATCTATGCGCCATTATCCGAGTTTGGTACGTCGGGACCTGTATTCTCAGGACCAATTGGTCCAGGACAATTTTTTTTATCATGACCTGGAACTTTACATATGGAACACCGCTTTGGCCCTCGCGGTGGTCTTCCACTTTCATCCATCTCGTTCGGAATTCTTTTAACCCTCTGACGACCTGGTTCACGCCTCTGTTCGAACTGTGTGATGATTACCTTTCCACCATATACTGGCCAGTAAGCTTCATCCGGTAATGCACAGAAACTCATTGCGTAAGAGCTTTTTACTAATTCGAGTTTGAAGAAAGGACTAACAAAGTGGAGGGGGTCTTTGCTCCTGTGCTTAATCACGACCATTGCATGAGAACAAGGCAAACTTCTACCCTGATATTTGTGGCAGGAGCACTCTCCTTGTTTTGTTTTGAAGTTGATTTTTACTTCATGTCGATGCCCTCCACGTCTACCATCCTCCCAGTTCTTGGTTTCGACTAAATACTCACCAGCATCTCGATTCATGACAGTGACCCTGTGCCGACTGCTCTTACGGTTATCTTTGTCCAATATTTATGTGGCTTTATCAAAATGGACCTTACCCTGTGCCTCTTTCGCCCTTGCCCAATGGAGGCGATTGATGAACCATTGGTTCATTTTCCAGTATGTCATCTCAACAATTGCAGAGACTGGTAGTGCACGAACATCCTTGTAGACGGAGTTGATACTCTCACTAGAGTTCGTTGTTGCAATACCTCACCTGGTACCTCCGTCCTTATGAAAAGTTCACATGGTTAGGTCATGTTGATCCAACCACTGCGAACCTTCATAGCAAAGTTCACGGATCTTCTGCAACTTCTCCCTGAATTTCTTCTCTTGGTAGGCTACAACTGATGCGTACACAGAAGAGGTAAAGAAGTACAAGTACACTCGTTAGACTCCTAGGAGAAGTATAAATCTCGTCAGAAACAAAACCTTTTTTGACAAAAAAAGGGGGATACGAGGATCTCTTAAAACCCGATTCTCCTAGGAAATGGGAGGATCATGATGATCGCTTAAGACCCCATTTCCTTAGGCATGCATCTCTTTATGAAAAGTTTAAATAAGTGTTGTATTGTATGTCAAAGCATATGTTATCAGTTAACAAAATTAGTTATCCAATGAAATTTAACGCCTATTGGTCCATCATAGACTGTCAGCAAGCTTCCTCCATTTGAAATGGTGGTTCCAATTGCTCTTGAAGTGTCGTATGCACCACCTCTGGGACCACTACCAGGATGGATCCAAGCCTAAGATGGCAGCTCTGTTCCCGGCATGGCAATCAAATATTATTGTCAGGTTCGTTCTACTGATGATGTGGAGCTGAATTTGTCGAAAAAACCATCCATAGCTATCGGCATTCTCTCCCTCAACAATGGCGAAGGATAACGGAAAGACATGTTTGTTTGCATCCGCCCCATTGGCAATTAGGAGAGTTCCCTTGTACTTGCCGGTAAAGAATGTGTCGTCCACTTGTATTACAGGGACGCAGAAGGGAAAATCATCAATAGATGGCTTGAAGGACCAAAAAAGACGTTTGAAATATCGTTTGTTACCGGGCTCTGGCGGCTGAATTTCTTCATCTTGGTAGCGGGGGGAGAAAACAGTGTAGGGTTAGACACCTCCAATGCCAAAATCAATCTTGGAAGGAATGCATATGATTCTTCCCAGTCACCAAACACGACAACCGTTGCTTTTTGCTTTCCATGCCACGCCTTCTTGTAGTTAATTATATATCCATAACAACTAGAAATGTCGGCGATGATGGCTTTAATCTTCAGGTCGGGTTGTTGCTCAATTAGATGCTTGATAGCTTCAGCAACCACCCTGGATTTCAATTGTCGATGGCCTTGGGACCTTATGGATGATACACATGTGTGAGTGTTCATCGCACGGGTTATGACCCAATGCAAAAACCTCTTGCTTTTGATGGCCCGAACCCTAGCCTTGCATCCCTCGTGTTGATTTTGGCATCTAAATATGAGTCTCTTCGTGTCGGAATGTGTTGTGCGCCATTCAAAACTCTGAGTAATTGCTTCAGTTCAATAGCGTGTCGGACCTCCTTCTTCGATCCAAATTGTTGGCCCTTCGTAAACCCAGTGAGTGGACCCCAAACCGGCACCTCGGCGGCTCCATGTCGGCATCAACGTACCAATTTTCATTTGGAATGTGGTTCTAGTACGTGATAGGTACCCGGTCACGAGATACCTCATCATCATCTGAGTCTGTGTCATGGCCTGAATCATCAGCACCTTCAAGAGGGTCGAAGCTGTCGGCACTTAGTGGTCCTTCTTCTTCTTCATCATCCTCAGGATCGCTGATTAGTCTTGGCAGGGCATCTTCCATCTGATCCAGATGATGAAAGGCACCCTCATCATCTCTGTAATGGTAGTTGTGATAACTACCACTGCCTGCATGAAATTCAAACTCGGGTTGGTACTGGTAGCCTTCTTGTTGGTTGTCATGGTGCCCTTGAGCTTCTTCGAATGATGGAAAGGATTGACGATGGCCTCCACGTCCTTCTTGATACTCATTGTAGGGATGCCGATCATAGTAGCTTTGGTAGGGATGATCTTAATATAATCTCCCTCCACTGTGGATATCAGATGTTTGGCCTTTTTCAAAATAACCTCCAGCGCCTTCAATTGGCTCGGTGTAAACGAATATATCTGCTTTGGAAATGTTATTGGTGATCAAAATTTCAACCATTGAATCTACTTCTGCCTGAGTGGTTATGAGGAATTCCTCATGCCACAACGCTCCGCCTTGTCTGTTTGGATATCGATACACCATACGGTTAACTCTCCTCGTACCACCCAAGCAAGTAACCTCGGTACAGATTCTATGAAGATCTTCAAGGTTCGGTCTAGTAGCAACCTTCACTTTATAAAAATTACCATCGACGTAATGTACTCCCTTTTTGGTCTCTTCCGTATAACCATTCCACCGTAACCAAGCGTGAACTTTTGGAATGCCATCTGCAATAAAAAAGTAACTTAATTAATACCATCAAATTTGGCAAAGCAAACTCACAATAACAAGTAATACAAAACAAACTTACAACGTAACGTTAATCGCTATAATTCAAAACACAATTCTCTAAAACAAAAACTTAAAGAAGAATGGGAAGAGGAGGTGAAGTGCTGAGTTCTCCGGGACTTCCTTCAGCAAGCGTTCTTATCTAGGGAAACCGATAAACCACGTTGGAGAGGAGCGTTTTGCTGCCAATTCTAAAACCGCTTTCTCCACATGCGGTTTAATTGAAAACCGTCTCCCCCTGTGGCGGTTCTCAATTAATGGTGATAGTTTTGGAAATTTTGAGGGATGGGTGGTATTTTTGTAATTTTTTTTTAAAGGTGGTATTTCTGGAAAAAAATCCCCTAATGGCTAAATGTGTTGGCTCAGAGGCATGAGAGCGCATGCCTTGGTTCGACGCACGCCATTGTTGATATTTTTTAGTTGATTTTGATTTTAGAAGGGGAAGGTGGCAGGAGGGTTTAATTTAAACGAAATAGAATTAGATTAGGAAATTTTGTGATTGGTGCTCCTGAGTTGGGATTGGGGTTTGGCGTTTGTGGGTGATTTGGATATGAATTTATGACTTTGAGATTTGGGGGATGATGGTTGTGTTCATCTCAATATGGTGTTTGAGGTTTATTTGGTGTGATTTTGTGGTGAATGAATGGTTTGGGAGCTTAGAGGGTTGGGATTATTTGGTGAATATGTTTTTATTTCATTCGGATGATGATGAGATTTTTATCTATGCGCTAGAAAATAAAGGAATGGTAGATGCTAAATAGCATCGAAAGTGGTTTGGAAAGTATCACGAGTAGATGATAAGTAACTAGCAATAAATATAATATTTAAAAATATAAGCTTAACGTATAAGTAGATAATTATAGGCTAATATGATTAATAATACTAAAGCTCAGGGCTACTTTTGCGGGACGACTGAGTGGAACAGATCAGGGTGTGGAATGGGAGGGAGTAGCAATGGCCAGATTCCAAACTAGCAAGGTGTTGCAGAGCATTAGGCCACGAGGGGAGGTAGTAACATGGTCAAAGTTGATTTGGAAAGAAGGTAAACCAAAGAACTCATTACAAACATGGCTTATTTTGTTGGGGAGTATCACAACTTTGGACAAAGTCCAGAGGTGGAATGCTGAGGTGAATACTTGCTGTCCACTGTGCAGATTGGAGGCAGAATCTAGAGACCATATATTTTTCCAATGTATGTATATGCAGGAGGTATGGAGAACAGTATTCCCGGTGTCTTGGCAGGTCCCTATTGAAGCTAGATTGCAGCAAGCAGTGGTGATAGTAAACCAACAGTTGAGTAAGTGTCAGGTGGGAAGAATTCTTTGGTGTTTAGTGTTAAGTGAAGTCTGGAGGGAGAGATGTCGCAGACTCTATGGCAGGAAGCAGCTCTCAGTAGGGGATTTGGTTAAGAGAATGCAGGCTGTTATGGAAGCAAAAGAACTAGGTGACCAAGGGTTTGTTGTATCACCAACTGCTCGAATCCTTTGGTATAAACCTCTCTAATATTCATTGTATAGTAGTAGTAGGCAAAAAGAACTAGCTAGATTGCAGCTGAAGGTTTTGTAATTTTATAGCTTTGTAAAGATCGTATAGATGAATAAAATACCACCCATTCATAGAAAAAATAGAGTAAATCTGCTTAAAATAAGCAAATAAAGGAACTAGAAATAAAATAAAGCTGGATGGAAAAGCTGACAAAGTAAATGAGATTTGATAAATCTGGATTGATAAGTTGTGATTTCTTTTTTTAAAAAGTTTGGTCATGTTGTAGTTTGATTGGAGTTGATTGATTTTTTTCCTTAGAAACCCTTGCAGGATTTAGATTATTATGTGGCAATAATAATAATGGTGGTGGTAATGAATATAATATAGAGTTACCTTGACAAGAAGAGTAAAGTAATAACCGGGAAGAAAAGAGCAATAGAGGAAGCCATGTCCATGTTATTAAGAGTGGATAAATGATTAACCTTGATTTAAAGACTTTCTTGTGCTTTTGTTGGCTTGGTAACCTTCTGCTTCTATTACAGCGAAAATGAGCTATTACAACGAAATGGAAAAGGAAGGAAAGTGCTTGTCTCTCTCTATTTTTCCAGCGTTTACCTTCCCTCTCACCTTACTGGAAAAAAAAGAAATTCTAAACTGACTAAGAAGAGAAAGAAATGAAAGTGAAAGTGTTTCCCTTCTGAAAAGTTGTCCCCCAATGATGAGAATTGGGCCTTCTTTTATAGAAAAAATGAGGCGGTGGTGTCTGTGTTCGGTCGGACCCATTCTGCTTCGACCGGTCTGTTGGGTTGGGTTGCTTCTGAGCTGGCCGGGCCGCTCTTGACCATGTGGGCTTGTCTAGGAGTTGGGCTCATTGAGACCTGGGCCGAGTTGGGTTCCTTCATATTGGGCCTGGAGTTTGGACTAACTGTTCTTTCTTCTTTGCTTTGCAGGTCCAAGGCTGATTTGCTTTAAAGGAGATGGTGGGTCAAGCTTGAAACTTACTGAACACTAGTAGTTCTCATGTAGTAATTATGATTTGTAATTGTGATTGTAATTTATGTAGTAATTATGATTTGTAATTCTGATTGTATTAATTGTCAATTAGTAATAATTTTAATAATACGTGCTTCTTTATTATTATTTGTGTTGTGCCAAAAGCGGAGACAGGAAGTCAATTGATCCTATTGGATCCACTCGAATCAAATTCAAATATATTGTAGAATCATTTGTATTATAGATTCGCGATGGCCAATCTAATTATCTTATGATATTTCATGTTTTAATTTCAAAAATTCTAGTAGAGTAATTGGCCCCAGGAAAACTTTCCTCGTGATGAACTTCTTTGGTTGTATCTGATAGATGTGGTGGCAATTTTGTACAATTTTCCATCACATTCTTTTTTATATAAGGGTGAAATAATATTATTAACGGGAAAAAAGAAGATTAAAAGTATGAAAACACAACCAGCAAAAACTACTGCAAAAAACCAACCTCTAAGCGCGCCAACAACAGGTAGCAAACGAAACGCAGCTGAAAACATGAAGGTGCTCACAAACACCTGAACACGAAGCTCCCAATCAAGTTACAACCAAGATAGCAGATGTCCACGAAACTCTCCCCTTAGAGAAGTTGATAGCATCAGAAACTCGGAAGTTAGGCAAATCAACCGCAACATCGACCCTCTAAAAATCTTTAACAAGCAGCCTTTCCTTAATGCACACATTGTGCCAGAGAGAGACACTAGATCCACCACCCGCTTCAACATACGCAAATCTCCAAAAACATATTGTTTGTGTTAATAATTTGCGCCCAAAGGCTAGTGCTGATAGCACCCGATCGCTTCCCCAACATTCATTCCGAAGAAGCATTAGGAAACTTGATCCAGATAAGATCCCTCCACCAATCATCCTGCTCATGAACGAAACGTCACCACCATTTACTCAAATCCGAATCACCACATTCATCCAACGATTATGAGCGTTTTGGCCTGATTCCACGACACACAAGTTCTACGAGCACGTGTTCACAAGAGGCTCCGAGCATCTACTACAAACTAGCTTGAGTATCAAAATGTAGTCAAGGAGTAACCTAGGAAAGTCCTACAAACAAAATGGCTCATTATTGTGTTTTGTTTAGCCTAGTAAGCTAGGCTTAGACCATATCATCTCATCTATGTTTCTTTTTCTGACCTAATAAACCATGTTAAATCGTTATTCACTCACTTTCTTCTTCGAATTTGGTTGGGTGGTGGCATTTGAGTTGTGAGTTAACTAAAAAATGCAATTCTCCGACTAGCCATTAGGTAAATTAATTAACATTTATAACAAACTACTCGCAAATTAGGAAGATTGTATCAATGCACCTCCCACTTTATCTCATTTGGATCCGTCTAATACTCGTAAGAAATCTTCATTATTATGTAAACCAAATGTGCAGAGAAAATTGTTGTTTTATAAAATTTTGATACTATTAATGGTTTACAATTTGCATCTCATTATTTAGTGAACATTACACAACACAGTAACCAATAATAATAGTCCAAAAATATTTATTGTTTTCCCTTTTTAAAAGTCGATGATCATTGTGTATTGGGGTTAGAAAATATAATGACTATCAATAGTATAAACAATACACAACTGTTTGCCATGCGAAAATGGGGTGCAGCAGTGCAGGTCATTTGGATAATCCGCAAAACACCCACCTAAATAAACTAGTAGGAATTTTTCGATCCACAATCTATCCATATCAATCACTAAACCCACTGCGTTTTGAGTTATTTACAGGTGAATCGATGTCAAACTACATATTAGCCATCCACGTGCCCACCATAAATTATAAATATAACAATTTATCAAATTAATAAAGAACCACATGTGAATTAGATATACTATGTATTAAAAGTTCAAAACTATGCAAGCAATAGTAATTATTTTCATTAATAAACATTATAAAAATAAAAAAATTATAAGTGATATCGATGTAAAGATTTAAACCATAGTAAATGGATTCAGAACTCTATTTTATTGTGCTTCATATAAACAATAAAAAAGTATTATAAGCTTCAGTATAAAAACACTATTTAGATTCTACCAAATATGTATAAATCAAAAGCAGGTACAAATACAAAAAATCACCTAAAATTGGAAAGTAGATCACTTGCTCAAATGATAGGGTCCAAACTAGTTTATTCTTTGTTCTTCCTTCTTTTCTTTCTTTTTGTTTTGGAAATGAGAGGACACAAGACATGAATGCATTATTACTGGAACATTCTTGTCGGAAGAAGGAGCAAGCTGGCATTGGATCTTTTTACACTTTGATCCGTCGAAATGCAGAAAGCTAAGATCATTCTATACTCCCCTCAATTTGAAATCATGAAGAGAATTTTTTCAGATCTTTTACATGGATGAGGGAAATCCGAAAGCTCAAATCTTCTTCTCTCCCTTTGCTAGGCTTATGCAATTAGGATAAAAAAAAGAAAAAAAGCGTCGTTTTGATGATTTTCTGAATTGGGTATTGGGGATTTCAGCTTAATTCAAGGAGCCCTATTCATCATTATGAATTTCATCCACATATTTGCGACCATGGCAGAAATTTTGGGGAAATGTTTGTTGTAGTGCATAAGGCAGGGCAAGCTGTTGTTGTAGACTTGTGAGTTGGGAGAGGGAGATATTGTTTGCAATGGGGAGGTTCCTCAGTGGATTTCTGTTGCCTATGTTGCTTCTATCAGGTTAGCCACTGGAAAGTGGAAACCTCGATTTCTTAACTATTTTCTCAGAAAGGCTCTTTTCTTTCATGATTAGTAGTAAGGAGAAAATCAAACTGATGTGCTTCTTCTCTTGCCAAAATGCCTTTATCCAGCTGCATTGCTTAATTGGAGTTTGATTTCTATGGTGGATTTGTTAGGTTTTATCTTCATTCAATATGCTGCACCAAAAATCGGTAAGTGTCAACCCACAATGATTCTATTGCCTATTCACACTTAAGATGTTACTCACTTCAACTACTCTACCTAATCTTTGTAATATTAACTCATTTTTTTTTTATCTTTTGGAGTCTACAGGTATGCGATCAAGAAGACGATTGTTGATCTCATGGTACACCCTTTTGTTTTCCTCTGTGGCTGTTGTTTCACTTGCCATTTTTCATATTGTCTGGGCTATCAAGGGGAATCAGTGGAGTACTGCAGATGCACAGTGGGCTAAGTTAATCGGTTTTCTAAGGTCGGGGTCTGATTTTGGGACATGTTTTTATTCTAGATATTGAAAATATTGTAAGGGATAATTGTTAACAGAAATATGAAATGTCTTGCAGTGTTCATTCTCAAAGACTACCATATGTGATTTATTTCACAACCGTCCAAGTCCTAGTAGTAGTAATTGCCGTGGTTGAAATCTATGGGACTAGATGTTCTCCAGACTTATCGCAAGATTCATTTGTTGGTCATGGCTATTCTTTTATTCTACGCATAGGTTTGTTGTTTTTGTTCATCTCATACTCCATTGCTACTTAGTAATAAAGTCATTTTGGAATCAACAATGCCGAAAGAAACTAACACTTTGGCTCTGTCTACTTATTTTTTTGAATGGAAGGTTCTCATCTTAGAGTATTGTGCTGCTTACTACTACCTTTCGTACAACTGATTGTTGGCATAAGCCACCCGTCTTGGGCTTCATTTCCATTTTTCATATTCAGCAGCATTGGACTAGTTAACTGGTCTCTAACAAGCAACTTTCTTGGTCTATTTAGGTAATAAATTTCTCTAATTTAGATTTTACAGTAGAGTCATATTTAAAATCCTACATATGATTCATGCTAACTCATATTGATTGGAGGTGGTGGAGCTATCTTTTATTCTATGCAGGGCTGAACATTGTCCTTCTCTACATTTACCAACTTCCAATTCAGTTTCCATGGATGGCCTCTGTCGGTGACTTTATAGGTCTCTATAAAGTATCTTCACATTCAGAGTGGTCTGAAATATGCTCTGGTTATTCTCTCCTTCTCTTCTACACAATGGTGAGTCGTTGGGGTTTTCCAACCAAATCAATATTAAATAACCTCTTATCAAACTTTTTTTTCACTTGCTGTAATAGCTATTAAGCATTTTTCTACTTTTACAGCTTTCCTGGATTAGATGTGACCTTGCAGAAATGGACTTTATTATGTCCGGAAGAGATAATAGCTTGACGGTCCAACTTCTTACTCCAAAACATGCATTTCTCATTCGACAATTTCGGTGAGTTCTATTGATGGACTATGTGAAGTTTGAATTTCTTTTTGAGATCACATGTCACTACATTTTTCTGGTTTTCTGCAGATCGGGTGTAAGGCACACCAACTTTTTGTTGACAGGAGCAGTTTTCCGGACTTTCTGTGTCAACTTCTTCACTTATGGTTTCCCTGTAGGGCTCTTTCACTGCCTTTACAATCTTATATTTTCTTTCATCATTTTTTCCAACTTAGTTACATTTTTACTATTCCATCTTGACAGATTTCCTTGCTTGCATTGTCATTCTGGAGTTTCCATTTTGCCAGTTTATGTGCATTTGCACTCCTGGCTTATGTTGGCTATGTGCTTTATGCCATTCCTTCGGTCTTTCAATTGCATCGGCTAAACGGCTTGCTTCTTGTATTCATTCTATTATGGGCTGCTAGCACCTATGTCTTCAACTTGACATTTTTGGTCCTCAACAAGCACATGTGGAAGGTCGGTTTTTTTATGAAGATTATGCCTCTATTCATTATTATGATGTATTTACTTTATCAATACCCTTTTTTGTTGCAGGACATGGATATTTGGGAAACTATCGGTTTATGGCATTATCCTATCCCTGGATTTTATCTATTTGCACAATTTTGTCTTGGCATCCTTGTTGCTTTAGGAAATTTAGTGAACAACTCAGTCTTTCAATACTTGTCTGATTTGGGTGTACAATATTCTAAGCAAGATGCCGATGTAGAAGGTAAGAATGAAAAAATAGCCTTCCATTTAGACTTGTTTCATGTATTTGGGGAAAAATTTGCTTGGAGGTTCGATGATTGTGAATTATGATTTTCACTTTGAACTTATGTTTCAGATAGAGATGAGACTAAAGTGCTAACTATAGCCACAGTGGCATGGTTACTACGTAAAACATCTCGAGCTATAGTCTTAATACTAATATTTCTTATTGCTCTAAGACCAGGTCTCATCCATGCCATTTATAGTAAGTTCTCTTCTCTATTTGTTATGTTTTTCCATATGTCACACTATTGGGCTTACTTTCATGATGCGGTTTTGACATTCTTGTTTCTTGTTTCATGGACCAGTGATTTTCTTCATGATATATCTTTTGAGCCATACAATAAGTAGAAAGATGCGGCAACTTCTAATTCTTCTATGTGAAGCTCATTTTGCATTAACTTACTTTCTTCAGCTTAATCTCATCTCAAATGCCTTGAAACAAAAGGATACATTAGCTACAGATCTTCTCAGAGAACTAGGTAGTGCACACTTTGCTCATATCTATATAATGCTACTCATATATTATAATGTAAGTAAATATGACTATGGTGTATTTTTTTGAAGGTTTTCTTAGCAACTCTGATTCTAGGGATTTCCTAAAGATAGCAGCACTTGCATGCTTTTGTGCTCTTCACAATCATGGCTTCGAAGTTCTATCAGCATTTTCGGCTATCGTACAACATACTCCTTGTCCTCCAATTGGCTTTAGTATCTTAAGAGCTGGTTTGGTTAAGTCTATTCTCTTATACGTATATACATCGAGGTCGAAACAGAGCAGCGATAACAACTCTTCTCATGGTATTACTCATTAAAGGTTGAATTTACTCAATGATACCGTTATTTTACGAGTTGAAATGGTAATATACTTGGATGAACTAACCTCAAGTTTCTTTGGCTTGGCTCTGCAGAAAAAATGATTGCTTCATATCTAACAGCTATAGGACAAAACTTCCGATCACTGTATCGTTCATGTGGGACCTATATTGCTCTTCTAACAATTCTCATTGCCGTCTACCGAGTCAAACCAAACCACACTTCATTTGGTTACCTTTTCTTCCTTATGGTATGGATGGTTTCAAGACAACTCTTAGGAAAGACCACAAGAAAGATGTGGTTACCTCTGAAAGTATATGCCATTTTTGTGTTCATCCTACTTTACACCTTGAGCGTATTTTTCAGCTTTCGAAAATGGTTATCACAAAGAGTCGACCTCTCTTCAGTTTTTGGCTATGATCCTAAAGCCTCCATGGTGGAAAATATATGGGAATCCCTTGCTGTGCTAGTGGTGATGCAGTTGTATAGTTATGAAAGGCGACAAATCAACAAGCAAGGGTATACCAATGTTGATGAAGAAACAAGTAGACAACCTTCTTTTTCATTGGTACAACGTTTACTCATTTGGCATGGGGAGAAAATACTAAACCTCTCTTTGTTCTATGCATCTCTATCACCGATAAGCGGATTTGGGTTTTTGTATCTTGTTGGAATGGTGGCTTGTTCAACTTTACCAAAGTCGTCTTGGCTTCCCTCAAAGCTATTTCTTGCATACTCCGGGTTTGTTTTGATGGTCGAGTATCTTTTCCAGCTATGGGGGCAACAGGTAAACATGTTCCCTGGACAAAGTAATTATCCTCTTTCATTGTTTCTTGGGCTGCAAGTTTACATGCCTTGTTTCACAAGTTTGGAGTCAGGGATGAGAGGGAAAGTTTTGGTTATTGTATCATGCTTACTTAGGTACAATGTGTTCCATTGGTTGAGAAAATATCCATGCAAGTTTGGGAAGATGGGAAAATGGGATGAGTCTTGTCCATTGCTTTACTCATCCGAGGAGTATTATAAGACGAGATCAAGTCCAGTTAGTAGGGATAATGGACTTTCAAAGTCGTTGTTGGAGAAGCAAAATGAAGTGGGAATTCAATCATGGGCATCTTTCATTATTGGGCTTTCTGATGCTGAAAATGAAGGGAGCAATATTAACGGAGAAGATTTCAATAATATAAGTGGGAGTTCAAAAGAAAGACATAAATGGACTCGAAAGCAGATTCATATGTTGAGACATGAGAGGCTCAGAATGCAGATAAGGACTCTAAAGGTGTATTTGAAGTTTTGGGTAGAGAACATCTTTAATCTGTTTGGCCTTGAGATCAATATGATAGCATTGCTTATTGCAAGCTTTGCAGTTCTTAATACGATATCTTTGCTCTACGTTGCATCATTGGCTGCTTTCATTCTCTTGCCTTGTCATTTGACAAGGAAACTTTGGCCTGTATTTGTGTTCCTATTTGGATCTGTGATCACTCTAGAGTACTTAGCCATTTGGTTTTTCCGATTTGGGGAGCAATTTAATCCGGGAATTAGTCGAAAAGTTCCTTGCAATGACTGTTGGGAAAGCTCCGACCTGTTTTTTGATCACTGCAAAAAGTGTTGGTCAGGTATGTTTCTCTTAATGTTGAGTAAATGAGATCACTTCAGAATTTTTTTGGGACATGTCATCTTAATGTTGAGCCTAGTTTCTCTATGCAGGAATTATAGTTGACGACCCATGCATTCTAATAAGCTACTATGTAGTCTTCTTACTGGCATGCTTCAAATTTCGTGCTGACCGTTTGTCCAGCCTGGCAGTATCTGAGAGCTATCAACAAATGATATGCCAGTACAAGAGTTCTTCACTCAACGACCTCTCCTTCGAAACAAAATACCTATGGACATTCTTTGATTATCTTCGCCTATACAGCTACTGCCACTTGTTGGACCTCGTCCTCGCCTTAATCCTCATCACTGGGACCTTGGAATTTGATGTCCTCCACCTTGGATACCTTGGTTTTGCCTTAGTATTCTTCAGAATGAGACTTGAAATGCTTAAGAAAAAGAACAAGATATTCAAGTTCCTGAGAATGTACAACTTCGCCATAATTGTCCTCTCTCTTGCTTACCAATCGCCTTATGTGGGAAACTTCTGTGATGGAAAATGTGGGCTCATAGCCTACATAAGCAATGTGGTGGGGTTCTACAAGTACGATTATGGGTTTCGTATCACTTCGAGATCAGCTTTAGTCGAGATCATTATCTACATGCTAGTGTCCTTACAATCGTACATGTTCTCAGCTCCCGAGTTTGACTACGTGGCAAAGTACATCGAAGCTGAACAGATCGGCGCAAAAATTGAGGAGCAAGAAAAGCGTGCTGCTTGGAAAACTGAGCAATTGCAGCAAATACGTAAAGCTGAAGAACAGAAGCGCCTACGTAATCTTCAAGTCGAGAAGATGAAATCTGAGATGCTCAACCTTCAAATTCAACTCCAACAAGGAGACACTTTCATTAGGACGGCAGGAAACTCATGTTCTCTCAACACAGATATCAATGATGACATGGAAGTCGATGGAAAGTTCCAAACTCCTCCGAGTGGATTTAACTTCAGCTCCGAAGTAATAATGTGCCCATTAGATGTAAGTGGGTCTCCTGTTAGTGAAAAAGCATCTGAAAGCCCAACCTGTGAAATCATTGAGGTGAAAGATACGAGTGTTGTTGCTGCTTACGGGTTTGCGGGATCATCATCACACAAAAGGGACAAGTTTCATGGAAATATGAAGCAAAATACTTTGATACATCTATTCAATGATGGAGTCTCTCAGGTTCAATCTTTAGGGAATATGGCTGTAAACAACCTCGTCCATCTGCTGAACATCAAAGAGGAAGAAGATGACTATGCCTCGGCTGACGATTCCTCTCAAGATGAGATGACTACAGAAACAAATCAGAATAACATTGGTACTACTTCAGAACACATGCAATGGACATTCTCCATGCAATCTGAGGGAGAGCAAACATCATGTCAACAAATCGGGATGATACTACGTTACATTTGGGGTCAGATGCGTTCAAACAACGACATTGTGTGCTACTGTTGCTTTGTTCTAGTTTTCTTATGGAACTTCAGCTTATTGTCAATGGCTTATCCTGCAGTTCTCTTTCTATATGCCCTCTTTGTCAACACAAGCCCGAGTAACATATTCTGGGTGATCATACTAATCTACACCGAGATGTGCATTTTGGCACAATACATATATCAAATCACCATCCAACGATGTGGGTTGACTTTTAATATGAGTTTGCTTCAGGAACTAGGATTCCCTAATCATAAGATCCTCTCTTCTTTCGTCCTAAGCAACTGGCCTCTATTTCTGGTCTACTTGTTCACACTATTGCAAACATCTATAACAGCTCGAGATGGCGAATGTGTTACAATGATTGCCGATCTCAACAATCAAAGGAGGAAAAGTAAATGCCATTTAGGTGGAGTGGTGGTTCATGATAGCATGATCAATCCAGCTTCAAGGAGTTATCTCTCGGTAGAGCTTTGCTTCAGAAAGATGTATTGGTTCTGGCAGTCGATAACTCAAGGCGCAGAAACTCCACCCTACTTTGTCCAGTTATCGATGAAAGTTGACACATGGCCAGAAGATGGGATCCAACTCGACAAGATGAAATTGGGAGTCAACAAGCTTTTGAAGATCGTTCATGACAAGAGGTGTCAGGAAAGGAGTCCAAATCACTTCCACTTGGCAAGCAAAGTTCGTTTGCAGAGTGTTGAGAGAAGTCCTGAAGACGAGAGTGTCGCGCTTGCTGTGTTCGAGGTGTTGTATGCATCACCATTGAAGACATGTGTGCGCCCAGAGTACCACAAGTCTCTTACTCCGGCTGCTGATGTTGCTTCAGAGATATTGGAAGCTCAGCTAGTTGGTGCTTTTAAAGTGATAGAGTTCCCTTATCCAGTGATCTCAGTGATTGGTGGGGCGAAGAAACATATCGATCTTTACGCGTACATATTTTGTGCAGATTTGTCTGTGTTTTTCTTGGTTGCTATCTTTTATCAATCGGTTATGAAGAACAATAGTGAGTTCCTTGAAGTCTATCAGCTTGAGGATCAGTTTCCTGAAGATTTTGTATGTGTCTTGATGGTAATAGTCTCTCTTTTCATCTATCTAATTAGTTATTGATGTTAACTTATTTATGATTAGAATAATATCTAGAGGTTGGGGTTAACATGTGAATCATGCATACACATTATACTAACTAATGTGGATAAACATCTTATTTGTAGAGCAAACTTCTCTGTTGCCCCCTTAATATTATATATATTTCAATCTCTAAAATTATTTTCCTTTATGCAGGTGATTTTTTTCCTTATAGTACTCGATCGTGTCATATATCTATGCTCATTTGCCACGGGGAAGCTCTTCTTTTACTTGTTTAACATTGTGCTCTTCACTTATGCTGTCACTAAGTATGCCTGGAAAATGGAGCCCCAACATAGTAATGCTGGAAGGTTAGCTCTACGAGCTATCTATCTGGCAAAGGCGATCTCTCTGACCCTTCAGGCCATACAAATACACCATGGAATCCCACATGAGAGTACTTTGTATAGACAGTTTTTGACAAGCAACATATCTAGGATTAACTACTTGGGTTTCCGAATCTATCGTGCTCTCCCTTTCCTATATGAACTACGATGTGTGCTCGATTGGTCATGCACTACCACGTCGTTGACCATGTATGACTGGTTGAAGGTATGTACATACATTGCAATGTGTGCATACAAAAGCATAAGCTCATTCTTGGTAACTAATTGTAATGATATTTTTTTATTAGTTGGAGGACATTCATGCAAGTTTGTTTCTCGTGAAATGTGATGCTGATCTATATAGAGCAAAACATCAACAAGGGAATAAGCAGGCGAAGATGACCAAGTTTTGTAATGGGATATGCTTGTTCTTCATACTCATGTGTGTCATATGGGCTCCCATGCTGGTTAGAATCTCATACTTGCTTTGTTTTCTTGATGTCCTTGTACAATAATCTTATCCCAAAAACCTACTGACTTAGGAGTGTACTGCCTCAACAAGTTTAAGAAAATAGATAAGGGTAAAAGGGTTTAGGCTGGGATATAAATTCTTAGAAGTGGTGTGTTTCATGCCATTGAACTCTAACAAACTAATCACTCCACTTTACTTATGAATGAACTTATCACTAAAGTTAAAGTAAGTGATATAGTAGACACTATCCATCTTCATTCATTTTTCGTCTACATTTTTCATATAAACACGTCATCATATTACTCTAGCAATAAAAAAATACGCTCCTAATAAGTTCTTGAAGGTTTTTAGGTTGTGGTTTAAATGGTTAAATCCTTGATAGCTAATAGAACGATACTAGGTGCTTTTTTCCCTAATTATTATTTTCGTTGAGTTGAGATGTTGATGTGGATATATATATATATGAACAAAGTGGCTCTTACACTATTGGTTATTCCAACTTTGGTCAAAGTTGAGTGACCCCAGACTAAGTGACCATATCTATGTGATAACTCCTAAAGTAGTGATTGGTTGTATATGAACATTTTCTAGCCTTCTTCACATGTATTGATGGAGTAATTTCTTTCCTCTATAGATGTATAGCAGCGGAAACCCAACGAACATTGCCAATCCAATCAAAGATGCCAACGTAAGAATCGAGATACGGTCATTGAGTGGCAGGCTTACTTTGTATGAAACAACTCTATGTGAGAAGATCCCATGGGAGAGACATGACGCAAGCATCAACCTAGACCCTCAAGGATACTTGAGCTCGTATAACAAGCAAGATATTCAACTTATATGTTGCCAAGCCGATGCCAGTACATTATGGCGCGTCCCAGAAGTTGTGCAGGACAGATACACAAGGTCCCTTGGGCGTTCAATGGACATCATTTTCACTTGGAAATTCACGAGGGACAGACCAAGAGGAAAGGAAGCCGTGAGGTATGAGTTGGTTGTCCAGGACGAGGATCTCCCTTCTTACTCTGATGTCATGAAAGTTCTAAATGGTACCACCAACAGCTTCGGCATATACAATGTCTATCCTAGGTACTTTCGGGTCACTGGATCTGGAGATGTCCGGTCACTTGAACAATCGGTATGTGGCTTCTTCATCTTCACTTTTTGAAAGAAAAGGTTTTTGCATTTGGCTCCTATATTGTTGATGTTATATGCAGGTGGATATGGTGAGTGGAGATCTAGTTCTCAATCGAGAGAACTCAAATTGGTGGTCATTCCTTGATACGAGTGCATTGACGTCTGGATGTGGGAAGTTGACTGGGCCTATGGCCGTGATCATATCAGAAGAAACACCGCGTAAAGCTACTTATCTACTATGACCATTATAGTAGGAGTAGTTTGTACCTAAAGAGCAACTATACCACCAAACTAAGATCAAGTTTGATGGTTTTTTGTAGAGGGGATTATAGGCGAGACACTAAGCAAGTTCAGCATATGGGGATTGTACATTACCTTTGTCCTTGCTGTTGGTCGGTTCATCAGGCTGCAATGCTCTGATCTTAGAATGAGAATACCATTCGAGAATCTTCCTTCTTGCGAGAGGTAAATAGATGGATGTCCTGACCAACAATCTTTCATCTTGAACACGTACATTGATCAAATTTCATTTCCTTTTTGTTGCTGATGCAGGCTGTTGGCGATATGTGAGAATATTTATGCAGCGAGAGCGGAAGGAGAGCTAGAGGTGGAAGAGGTTCTTTACTGGACGTTGGTGAAGATTTTTCGGACACCACACATGTTGCTTGAGTACACCAACCCTGACTAGTTAGCTCTTTTTTAAACCTTAGAATGTGGTAAATAAATTCTTCTCCATCTCGTTCTATTATACTATTTCCCTCCAGCTGCCTAAAATGAGGTAGAAACAAAGACAAGATCACGACATTAGATTCAAAAGTCAGATGTAGGTTGAGATTAATGGGATGAGGATCTTAGCAGCTCTTTATCTGGCAATGTCTGTTGTATCTTTTCATGTTCCTTCTCCCAATCAGCAATGAAGACGAAGCTTAGCAATGAAATTTTCTGCAAAACTAGTTATTAGTTGAATGATGCACTTATAACAACGATTGTGCGATATATCCAAGTGGTTAAAGAGACATACAAAAAGTTTTAAGTAATTCTACCAAGATCCATGACTTGTTTAACTCCAAGGCTCAAGTTTACTTGGATATAGCCTCTCACTAACATGTTTGGCTGATAGTAATAATGAAAGAACCGAGGCTCGACATGGTTGATGACTGCAACAAGAAAGGCACAATATAACAAAGTAAAATGAGCATAATCAAGGTGATGGTGTCAAACACAATCGCAAAAAGGACAAAAACACCGGATTTACGTGGTATCATCAATGAGTATCGTTGAGACTAATCCACGAAGAGGAGCAACCTCTCAGAGTCAATCGTGTTAGCGGAGAGTCCTTAGGTTACAAAGAGGGCTATCACAACAATATATGCCCTAGCCTCCCAACCCTATCTCACATAGTAATAGGCAATCAGAATAATTAAAGTCTAATTACAATTAACTACCTATTACTTCTAACACCCTCCCTCAAATTGATGGTGCTTATGCAGCATCAATTTGTATGCCATAAAATAATGGCGAGCAGCAGCTATAGCCTTTGGAGCATATCAGCAGTCTGGTCTTCATCAATTAACTACCTATTACTTCTAACAGATGGAAGAGAGGATAACGAACCGAGTGAACGAAACGTCCTTGAGCAACCCTCGTGTTCATAGCTAGAGTCTTTGTGCGGGTATCAAAGTCGTCTAAATACGCAAGATGAGTTTGAGAATGATCATTGTAGTGAAGTTTAGGAACTGAGCGCGGGGATGGTGATGAGTTGTAAGACAGTGCCACCAAACTAAAAACGTCTTGTTGGATGAACTAGTGCCAAAGAGGGAACAGAGGATTCAGATGAAGAAGATGCCATATCTGGAGACTCATGGAAAATAGGCTTGTGTGATGTGGAAGTGAACTCTGTGGCAGCAAAGTGTTTTGTCTCATCATCATGCAAGTGCCCAACGTCAATGTACGGTGATAGCATAAGCCGAGGGACCCACGCAAATGAGCTTGGTTAGTATCATAAAAAAGGAAAAGAGGTTTTATGGAACACCACGTCTTTTGTCAGTATTTTATGAGTGGCCAATTCATAGAGCCTATACCCTTGTTAATTTGGAGCATAGTTGAGAAACAAACAAGTGATGACGAGCTTCGAATTTGTCAAGGTTGGCATGTGTGTTCTTATCATACACAAGGCAACCAAAAATGCATAGATTCTGATAACAAGTTGACATGCCAAAAATTATCTCATAAGATGTCTTCCCCATAGCTCTAGTAAGGAGGCGATTAACGAGAAAAGTGGTCCTGAGGATACATTCACCCCCAAAACTTTATGGGAAAAATAGCCTACCAGAGAGAGCAAGCAGTCTCTAGGATGTGTATGTGCTTCCGTTCGACAACAATTTTTTGTTAGTGCATATCGAGGGAGAATACCTTGCATACATGCGATGTGGGCTACCGAGGGCTTAACATCCAGTAGTGGTGAGTTTGTCAGCGGGCTTGACAGGTTTAACTTGTTCCAATACTTTCTTCCTCTAAAGTTAATGAAGAATATGCAGAATATGATTATATGGATTGAACGTATGTTAGAATGATATTGTCCATTCACACATCTAATAATCTCAAGTCTTAATACATTATATCTAAAAGCTTATATCCTTGACCACACAATCTTACAATATTAGTTTACACTTTACATAGACACTATCGCTATAATCGACACAATCAAGCTGATGATGTGTTCAACTAACTGATCATAGCTACTTAGTTTCATTCATCCCACATCTTTCTACATGTAAAGCTGGCAAAACTCTTACTTTTTTTTATCAAAGGCAAAACACTTACTTCACTTACTGAAAATATTATATTGACTTTAATTTTATAAATACTACACATTTCACTGTTAAAATTCCAAAAAAGAAACAAACCAAAGTTGAACAATCCTAGAGAGTGAGCAAACCAATGTATACACAATATACAATTATCTGATAAGGAAAAATCAAAATTACAAATAAAAAACAAATAAAATTAATAATTACAAAGGTGTTTTCTCCACCTCTAAAGATTATGCACTTTATAGTAAAACTCTCACTCAATTGAAAGTCCCTCCTCAAAACAAACACACAATAACCATAAAAATAATATTTAATAAAAAATAACAATCTCAAGAAAAAAACTCTAGCGTTCTTTTTTTCTCTTCTATCTTCCAATAGTCTTATACTTAATTAATTTCCTCTCTAGTTGACGAAATTGTTGATTATCTTGACAAAAAAAAATCCAATTGCCTCACTTCGTTGTCACAAAATGTTGCATCCACATTTGCATCTCTACAATGTGATAATAATGCCCGCCACAACCATTGTGACTCAACATATCGTAACACTCTCAGAACCCCTTCTGTACACAGGAGTTATGGATCTCTACAATGTGATAATAATGCCCGCCACAACCATTGTGACTCAACATATCGTAACACTGTCAGAACCCCTTCCGTTCACAGGAGAGTAACTCCATCCCTCTCCCATATTATGGTTTTCATTGCTTCTCCATAATTTATCATTTTTAACCTCTTCCTTCTCCTCTAAACATGATCACCATGATCTCTCATCCTCTTTCTCTTCTGCATCTTCTTCCGGTGCCACACACTGCGACGCCATTTCCTCATTAGTTGCATGCAAATCTTCCGGATAACCCTTGCATACACCATTGTCAATGGTGCAATTATCACCATCATCGTTACCGTTGATTTTGTCAACCCGAAGGAGGAGCAATCACAAACGCCCATCTTCCCTCGACGCCCTAAGAACCTCAGGTCAATTGATTCTCACCTCCGTCGGATCCAACCGCCCGTCCTTCCTCATAGGACGGAGAAAGAAGTTCGGCTGCCCGTTCTTGTTCAACGATGAGATAGGCGGTGGAAACTTATTCACCTTCCTCGCCTCCATTTGTCCTTCTCTCTGTAATCCTTTCCCTCCATCTCATGCTCGCATCTACAATTTTTCTACTGCTCCGTGTTGCCATCGAACAACCATTAGAACTATGATTATTTTTCTTATTTCTATCATCATCGTCGATGCACTGATCATTGAAGCTCTCAAACCCGAGGCTCTCGGTGCAGGATGTCAATCCATCGAAAAATCGGACTCCTCTATTATCGAGTTGTTCTATGAATGTAATGTCAATGATTGAACTCAACGGCAGTGTCGTAGTAAGAATTTCTACTAGTGTGGGTCCGATGCAATAAAAAAATTATAAAATAAAATTTATAAATGTTTACAATTACCTACGACTGGTTTTCCTATTTTGAAAACACTCTAAACTACATTAACCATCCAAATTATCTAGAATATCACTCTAGATATATTCTACCAAAAAACCATTCAACACTTCATCACTCATTCGACTTCGCAATGTGTTGTTCAGATAGTTCGTTGTAGAAAATACTCTGTCAACACTTGTTGTGGGGACTGGTAGGTGGTAGCAACAACGCCAATTTCACATGCCAATACACCAATGGAAATGGTCGGAACATCTTCGACACAACAACTAGATCCCTAAAATGCGCAACAATTCCCTTTAATTTAGTGAATCTCTTATTTGTCTTCACATCAAAGATATAACTATCCAATTGAGTATCATGATATAAAATATCATCTTTAGAGAATTTCTTAGGGTAAAAGGTAACAATTTTTAATAGTTTTTCTTGTCAAAGTAAAAAAAAAAAACCAACATCCGAATTTAAGCAGGTCACACAACATAGCAATTTAGTGTTCACCTCATAAAGTAAGCAAAGATTTAAACTCTATTATACTAATTAAACTATCTGAGATCAGTGAAACAACATAAATTTTGTTGGTCAACAATTCAGCAATCGTCATTGAAGCATAAAAGATCTGGTTTCATCTCCATGGGAAGTATATATTGGTAATCTTTTGTGCCCAAGGGTGGTGTCAGGGATCCACCCTTCTCCATGATGCCTCTGCCCCTGCTCAGCGTCGACGAAGGCGGAGGAGACGTAACTATGGAGGCATATTCGATTACATTGGGAGGGCGGTGGATGTGGATTTTGCCAGTGGAGGTTATTAGCCTAAGACCTTTGTTGCATGGCGATGGCGATGGCATTGGCAGAGGAAGGAGGTATGAATTTGAGAGGACTCTGAGGAAGGAGTGAACACTCTTCTTGCAGAAAATTATTATCATGGTTATGATGATGAAATTGAATTGACGAGAGTGATGAGAATATTTTTAGGACTCTTTGGATGGAAGAAGAAGGAAAGAAGGGAAGTAACAAAGAGGGTAATTTGGGAATTTAAAAGCTTGTTTGGGAGAGACAGTGGTGGAGGAATGAAGATGAGGTGAGTGACTATTTTATCGAGTGATATAATAATGATAATAATAAAAATAACAATTTCGATGATAAATTTATCAAAATTATTATGGTGGATGGCTCCTAAGATGGAGGAAGAGAAGAAGAGCCAACAAGAGAGAGAATATACACAAAGTGTGAGGAGCCGCATTAATAACACTAACTAATATGTATAATACAAGAAATAGAGCAGTACTTTACTTCGTTTCGATGGAGAAGAAGATCTTATCGTTCTTATGATTCCACTCTTCAACTCAATATATTTAAGAGTAGAGGATGAGGGGTCTTCTATAATCTTCTGACAAAGGAATAATTATGAGGACCCCACGAGTAAGTGAGAAATAAGGAATAAAATTAGCGATTTTAAGTATTGGTTGGAATTTGATGTGATTAAATAAACATGAGGAGATCTAAAGAGAGAGCAAATGGAGATTTTACCTTCATTAACTTTGTTCAAACTTGATTGAAAACAAAACAATCAAAAGCGATTTCAGCTTGCAATAATTGAGTTGTCAAATTATAATCCATAAAAAGATGTTTGTTATATTAGTTGAGTTAGATTGTGATAATGCTCATAGGTGGATGGTATTTATTTTCAATTCTCTCGTTCATCTAGTTTATCCACACGTTTTATTTTGTTTTTCTTGTTATGTTGTGGTCTTTTATGAGTTCCTCTTTTGGATGATAAAACTACAATGCGGAATACTAGATTCTAGAAATTAGTTCAATTGAGAAAATGAGGCAATTTTTAAAAAAAGATGGGGGAGTTCAAAAAACTAAAAAAACAATAGAAAAACTGCTTGACAATATTACCCAATCAAGATGGTGTTAGATTGAATAATCATATTTATCATTTTCCCTCCTACTTTTATACATTGATATGTAGTGAATTTGATTCAAGCTTTACTTTTTAGAGAGATATTTTTTTCCTAAATATTCAAACATAAAATTCACACAATTTTATCATTTATTCACATAAATTTATTTATATTCACGCATTTATATACTTTTGCATGCAATCTCATCTATCAACCAATCGATTCTTTTCACACAAACTTTTAATTCAGTTAACTGATCACACATTGGTATAAACCACTTATCGTTTCATGGTTACTCAAGTAAAAAGCAAATCTTTATATTTTAACAAAGTTAAGGGAGCGAGACAAATCGCAGTGAGATACACACATTTTCCAACTCTCATTCGATGGAGATATACTTATCATAGTAATAGTTATGTAGTATCAAGAACCATTTGGTTTTAATAATTCAAGTTGTTGAAACATATATTTATCATTACCGTCACACCCTCTCAAACGAAAACCAATGGAGTTGAAGTTTGTACAGGTCTGAATACCATGTGCTTAACATTGGAGGTCATCGACATTTGAACACCAGAGCTCTCGATTATGGAATGCTCTAATACCATGTAAACAATCAATTAATTCCAACAACGCATTGTTGGGAGATGTTCAATCATGAATATTATACAATTCACTAACAAGTTAAGTAGAAGTATTCACTTATCAGAGTGTATATCAATCTAATGAAGTAGTGTTGAGAATTATGCAAACACAATTGGCTTCATGAATTTCTTTAGCACCCCAAGTCCAAGGAGCATACTTAGGCGTTTATTTCAACCCAAAAACTGTCCAATATCCTAGTTAAAAGTACATACCTTTAGCAATCCATAATGTCTTACACACAAGAATGTAACAGTCATGACCTAGAGTATCGAGTACTGGGCTAGAAAGAATCAATCTAGCCTACTGACCCAAAGAGTCAATATGGTCAATCAAGATCTTAATTTTTTTTTTTTTTGAAAGTAGTTAAGGTCATGGAGTATAACATCGAGGATTTTGAGCCATGTATTCGTTGAACACTAGAACAAATATCTTGAACGCCACTCACTAAGGGACATTAGGTCGGACAAACATCAACGATCCAAAACTCAAGTTAGGCATTTGCTCAGTTTAGTCGAAACCGAACTTACTCAAATTTGCCCTAAGAAAATGTATGGAAGTGCAATCATTTTGAACCAAGAATAATTTGGTTTGACATGTTTCGAACTAAATTCATGCTCAGTTTGATTTGATAAACCCAAACAATTGATCCCCTTAATAGTACCCCAAACCAAAATCTAAATTTTCATAATTAATGTGTGCATTATGTTTATTAGTATTGATGGGAAGTTGGGTTCGGTTTGGTCGATCTTTGATTCGGTCAATTTTGAACCAAACGCGAGTTTTAATCGAGGCAATTATGATTTCCGAGATAATTGATACAAATTCCTCTCTTTCTCTAATTTTTTCACTTCATTAAGAGTGCTCTAACGGACCAAACTAACCCAGCCACCTGAGAACCAAACTATTATTGACAATTTTTATGACCATTTGTTACATTATGAAAAGAAGTATAACCATTTTGTTACAAAATAAGAAGTTTGTGCTCATACAATTTCAAAGGGAATTATTTGTTCACTGTCGAATTACAAAGTTGACAATTATGTAACCATCGTGTTTATAAAATTGTAAGAACATATATTCTCGGTCGCGTTCAAACTATTTTCAAACCCCACTTTAAATCAATTCAAGAGTTTTCAAATACCCAACTAATTGAACAAATGTTAACATTCAAAAATAATAAAGTTAGATTATTAGAATTTATAACTAGTCTTTCTCTGACTAAGTCAGCTGGGAATTTCGATGAGGATTTCAAAATAATTTCTCCCAATTCAAAATAATCTTTTTGTCCGGAATACAAAATCCAAACCCCTATCTTATTCAATATAATTACCCTATCTTGTATTTTCTCTGGCTGCAGGTGGGAGTTTTCAGTTTTCACGTGTTAACCAAGTGTAGCCCAACTCTCATACCAAGCCCAGCACTATTTAGTATAAGAATCAAAATCTGTCTCTCCTCCCAGAAAATGGGTTCATAGAAGCCTGAATTTCTTCCAACGTTCTTCCTTTAGTCTCAGGGACCAGCTTCATCACAAACACCACTGTCACCCCACAAATCCCTGAGAACATGAAGAACGTCCCTGCAAACAAATTACAATCAGTCAAATTAAGCAAGTTCTAGGATTCAAACTGATAAGAAGAGAAGACTGAGAGATCACCTGATGAGCTCCAAACCATGAGGAAATTGAACGCATAGGAAACAATCCAAGACCCTAACCAGCTAATCAATGTCACTAGGCTCCCTGCTGACCCCTTCATGTTTATGGGAAATACCTGCCATACCACCAATTCCAAACCATAATTACAGTTTTTGGACAAGGTTTGATCTTTTTGGTCTATTATTTGTATCACCCTACTCCACTGTTTATTATATTAGTACCTCAGACATTATGACCCATGGTATCCCTCCCATGCCTAGTGAAAATGACCCTGTATAGATCTGGTTCGCAGCAGCAGTAGGAAGCGAGTTAGGAAGGAAAAGAAGATGGGTTAATTACCTAAATAGGTCACAATCAGTCACTGATATATGGAAGCAATACAATTCGAAAAAATTTGACGGAGTGATTGTTACGTTTAGTATTCTAAACATTTAGTCACATATTCGATAATCTGAGGGTTTGAAAGTTTTACCAGGACTCCGAAAAGGGCAAATAATGGAGAGATGTGTGTCCATACTTGAAGGCCCTGATCATGAAGGGGATCAGAAGGTGTTATAGTAAGGAAGAGTAATGGAAGTGAGACATTTGGAAGAGGTTTCAGTTAAGGTTTAGTGAAAAACCTGAAGCAGAAATGATAATGCTACAAGGAAACAACCCAAGCCTGTGCCTGCTGCAGAAACCTGTGGGGACAACAAAAATATACCAGACGTAAACATTCAGCTTCAAGATGTCTACTTGATCTGATGATGCAACAGAAACTTTTGGAATGAAATCTTGCCATGAGAAGTGGCCTTCTTCCTGATATATCCATCAACACGACTCCTAATACTTGCATTGGTATCTACAAGAAAAACGATCAGAAGATCAAGTTGAAGAACTCAAAAGTACACTTCGAAATGGTCAACGACATGCAGGGTCACTAAGCTTTGATAATTGACGGATCTTAATTAAAGTTTGAGATAACTAATATAATAGACAATACCTCCTCTCCGACAAGTTTTTGCCAAAATCAACCAGATCAGAATATCAATTTCCCCATAAACAAATAGCTAGAGATGCCAAATAGGCATCCAATGAGCTATCCTATAAGGAAGGAAGAGATTGGCAAGGTTTCTAGTTCGAACTGAGTTGAGTAATGTGTTTTATCTGGATTAAGCATTCACTAAAATGGGTCGTCCATTTTAGCTAATTGGTGTCTATATACTCATTTGCTGTTAAGTTCGTGTTGACACACACTAATTTGGATGACAAAATGCGATGGTGACAGCTGCAGTGATTGTTATGCTAGTTACTAACAATTTCAGTATCATGCTTGTTAGAAAGCAAACTTCAGAGACTGTTCTATCAGTGAGACAGTGACCATATATGTACATGACCCCAGTTTAAAGGGACCAAGATCACTAACCTGAACAACGACCATTGCAATGGTTCCAACACTGCCAGAGAATCCTATAGAGGAGAAATGAACTCAGATTTCTTTTTTCCTGGAAGGCAGTTGATATATCTTAAGTCTGTAATGATTGCAGTATATATACCAGCTGATACAAATATGGAACTTGCATAGAAAGCAATGGCATTGACACCTCCAAATTGTTGAAGCACCATTAAACCAACTCCAACCTTCATACGGATTTCAGTAATGGAAATGAATTTTTTTATGTCAAAATAACTAAAAAGCTGATAGAAGAGTTGGGCTGGATAGTCTTACTATGAGAGAATGAGCATATTTCCACTGGAACAACTCAAACATGCTGCTGGATTCAGAAAGCCTCTCAACTGTCTCAGTATAATCCTGGGAAACCATTATCCCAGTATTACTAAGTAAAATTCTCAGTTTCCCATGAAAAGCTACTGAAGACGGTACAAAATGATTGGAACTTTTACTCTTATCGCAGCTGCTTCATCAGATATATCAGAGTGTTTTCCTCTGAGAAGCTGTAAAGCAGCTTCACATTCTTTTCCTCTGCCAATTTTTGCCTGTAAGAGTTTAATAAGGAAGATTACAATCTTGAAGAAAACCATTTTACCAATTCATGAATATTGTAAAAAAGAGTGGAGGGAGGACTCACCAACCATCTAGGAGATTCAGGAATGAAGAACAGACCTAAGAGCTGAATAATGCATGGAACAGTTCCTGATCAAATTGATACCCCCCAAAAACAAAAGCTTTCTGTTTATTACCAAAACTAACATCAATGAAATGCCACAAGATTTTGGTTACAACATGGTTACCTATGAGAGCTAAGATTCTCCATGACACGAAAGAGCCGATTAGGTAAGTGAAAGACACACCAAAGCAAATCATCAGCTGCAGAAAAATCCAGTGGGTCTGACTGAGGTGAAAAATTGCCTTTAAACAAAAAATTGGTCAATCAGTTGACTATGGTTAAGAAAGCATAAGGTTACCTGGTGAACTGTTGTGAATGCTCCTCTTAGATTCTTTGGTGTGATCTCGGCTATGAATACAGGTACCTTCACTTGGATTGGCCCTTAAGTTAGAGTTCAGCATGTAGAATGATTGATTGAAGCTGGATTATGACTGGCAGTTTATCAACTGAAGACTTACCACATAGGAAAGAAGCCCCATTCCATAACCAACCAGCAGCCTCCCAGCATCTAGCCACCAAGAAACCTAAAAAAAGGAATAAAAATCTCAGTACAGGGTAAAATGAACGATGGGAAACAAGATGGAACTAAGGAATTGATTGCTGATTGAATTAACCTTGGCAAATGCTATTGCTAGCCAGCCTATGATGCAGAAAGCTTCTGCAAATCCCATTAACTGCCTCAAAGTAAAAAATTAAGTAATTTCAAAATTAAAAACTCTAGGTAAAAATGCAGGTATATCAATGGTAGTGAAAACAAGGACATACACCCCTTCTACCAAAGTAATCAGCTATCCTCCCACTCATTACTGCTCCAACCATAGCTCCAATTGTCAATACTGAACCAAATAGAGAGTACTGCATAAACCCATAAAGGAAAAAAAAAAAACCCCCATAAGCGAGATATTTACAAAAGCAAGAACAGAAAGCTAAGAACTTTATGGTTACCTGAGCCACAGACAGAGAAAGGTCATCCATGATTCCAGACTGAGTAGGGGATGAATAACCAATCTGTTTAATATATATATAGACTGTATAAGAAAATTGAAAAACGATTCTGAAGTTCTGTTTCAGTTTGGAGATAGAACAAAAGAGAGGTGTCGACTCTGGGTTGATGATCAAGAGAGGACTCACAGCTGTGCCAAAAACGTATGAACCTGAAACAGCTACCATGGTGCTAAGGACAAGTATGGTTGAAGCTGAAGAACATCCATCATTCTTCTGCCCTTCTTCTTCTCCTTCTCCACCATTGCCGTGGCCTCTTGCTAGTAGTTGGGGGCTTTGTTTCTCTATAAGAGATTTTGAAATTTCTCCTTCTTCTTCCATTGTTTTACTTTAGCTGCGCAGTTGTTCTGTGGATGAGACGAGATGGAAAATGAAGAACTAGATGGCTACTGAAGGTAAAAGGATCAGGAAGGAAGACAATGGCCTTGGCTGCTGGGAGGGAAACTATAGGGACAAAAGTATTTCAAAGAGGACAAATGTGTGCTGACTGTGACATGGACCCACTTCTGTGGGGTTTGTTGTTTCCTTTGACATGCCTTGCAAGCCTACCATTTCTGCATTTAAATGTATTATCAATACAGTTTGATTGAATCTAAGAATATAAATACCATTCAACTACTGCTATGTATATGTGTTTGCTTGCTCAATACAGTTTGCTCCCAAAATTAATTAAACACAATGGATATCTATTTACAATGTAGACGTCTCAAACAATATTTGATTCCTTGTATTTTACAAATGAGAATAACGGATCGTGACAAGATCAAATTTTTATATTTCGGATAATTCAGTTATTTATGTTTTGAAGTTTGTAATAATATGATACAGAAGCATATATTAAAAAATGGACATAATTTCATAGTTACAAAACTTTTTACGTATCAAAAACTAATTCTAATTAATAATCACTTTGATCCTGTTTCTTCATGACTACATGATGTGAGTTATCGACGTCTGTAGTTCCTCCAGTGATCGACCTTTAGTCTCTGGCACAAACCTTGCAATAAACAAAATCCCGAGAATCCAGATCCCCGTGAATATAAAAAATGTACCTGACAGATCAAACAGACCATGGAACAAACCAGAAAGTGTGAAGTTAGCAAGAAATGGAAAAGAACCTCCAATTTTGGGAAGATGATTAATCCATTTACAACCAAAAGCTCTATACCAGCTGAATTCCACAGCATAACAAAGTTGAAAGAGTATGTGACAATCCAAGATGATGACCAATTGAGAAATGTTACTAGGCTTCCAGCCGTGCCCTTTATGTTTATAGGAAACACCTGCCCAGCAGCAGAAGCAACAACAAAAACAAGTAAAGTCAATGTCACCTGTTGAATTAAAGAGAGTTAACAAACCTGAGGAAATCTGTTTGCTTCATACCTCAGCCATTACAACTCCTGGCAACCCTGCCATTCCTAGTGAGAAAGCTATTGGAAGTCCCTGATAAAAGCACACCATTATTTTTTCTTTCATTCTAAAAGAAATCTTTCAATCTAGCATTGTTAGACTTCCATTCAAGCTTACCAACATGCCAATACATGCCAAGAGGGCAACAATAGTCCCAGACTTGCCAAGTTCCTGAAAATGAAATGACAAATTGAAATGTCTATTTTTCTAAAATTATCTGAATCAGTGTTAAGACAGAACTTCACCTGTAACAAGAATGCAAGTCCAAGCAAGAAGGTACTCAAGAACAACCCTAATGCAGATATCTAAAAACAGTTGAATCAATAAGATCAAACTTCCATAACCTGAACCAAGTATACAAGAATTTGAGTTGAAGAGACAAACCAGAAGAAGTGGTCGCCTTCCTAGTTTATCGGTTAGAAGGACAGATGTTATAGTAGCTGGAATCTGCATAGAGAGAGTGAGAGAGAACATGAAAATTTGATTGGATAAATGAATCAAGAACAAGGGATCATACAACTCTGCATACCTGAATAATGGCAATTGATACCATCCCAAAAGTACCCGAAAGACCTACGACATAGATCAAGCATTTGCTTCATTCCTAATTCACAACCAAGAATGGATAGCAAGCAACCAAAACAGAAGAAGGATTTGAGCTCACCCGCCATTTCAAATATAGAAGCAGCATAATATGAAAATGCATTGGTTCCGCCAAACTCTTGAAGCACCATTAGTCCAGCAACCACCTGGAAATGTAAGACAGAAAACCGTGTAAGAATCGATCAATTTACTAGACATAATGAAGCAAGAGAGAGTTTTGGTGAAGCTATAGCATATTTGATCATGATTCTCACAATGAGTGCATCAGCATATTTGTGCTGGAACAGGTCTTGGATTCTGTTCTCTGAAAGGCTCTCAAAGAGCTTTGTGTGCTCCTACAGAACAAATTAGGAAGGAAATAACAATCAGTCAATTTCATATGAATACGCTTGTATAAATAATATTTGAGAAAAGCCATGAAGTTGCAGACTTTAATTTCAAGTGCTTCTTGGGAAACATCATCAGCACTAGCATTTCCCCTTAGGTACTTGAGAGTTGCTTCTAGCTCTTTGTCTTTCCCCAGCTTTGCCTGTTGACATAATCCAAGCGAATCAACCATTCATATCAAAGAAAACCCTCAACAATCTATAATCTAGCAGAGATTTCTACGACTTACCAACCATCTTGGAGACTCTGGGATGAAGAATATACCCACAACATGCAGCAGACATGGAATATCACCTTTAGAAGCACAAAACCAGCAGAAGAGTTTAATAAGTGGGCAACCATTTGTTTGAGGTTCATTTTTGTTTTGATCAAGTGCATGCATGAGGTTGAAGAAAGATGTACCAACCAAGTAGAGCCAATGCTCGCCACGAGATGATTGTTCCCACCGCATAGGCTAGCGAAAAACCAAAGGTAATCATGAACTGAAACACCTCAATCCAATAGCAGAAGAACCATTGTTTAGAAAGTGGATACATTATTGTTAGAAGTGAGTCATAATTACCACATCATAGCAAAGATCATAGTCAATGGAAAGAACACAGTTATTAACATCTGAAAACTAACTTGATGAGTCAATGTAAATGCGCCACGAGTCTTCTCAGGTGTGATTTCTGCAATGTAAATAGGTACAACGTAGACATTGATTCCAACTGCAATTCCTAGTACAAATCTTCCAAGGTCCAGCAACCATGGAACCTTTATTTGTGTGTTTTTGCAGCAAACACAAAACAAAAACAAATGAAGACAACTCAAAGTTCAGTAGTGGACTTCTTTTGCTAATAGAATTGGAAAAGATGTAAGAAGTTAAAGAGAGTACCTTGGCAAATGCTATTGTAGACCATGAAACTAGGAAGAACAATGCAGATACCCACATTGTCTGGCAAAAAAGTGATTGATTTAGATAGACTTAGTTATGGAGTATACCAATATTGTTGAAAATTTAGGGTTTTTGAGATTGAGAACCATACATATCTTCTGCCAATGATATCTGCCATCTTGCCATTGAATAATGAACCCAACATTCCTCCAAGTGTCATGATTGAGCCAAAAGTTGAGTACTGATGAACAAATTATGCAAAGAGAACTCATTAGTTTTGTCTAAGAACTTTCATCAGGAGGAAATGACATAGATGAAGATGAAGGGAGCAGAGTTATGAGAAGGGGTTGATTTACTTGTGCAACAGACATTCCCATCTCAGCCATGATTCCTGACTCTGCTGGCGATGAGTATCCATACTACAGTCAGGATAATAAATGTTTAACCTCTCGTTTACTAGAAAATGTCATGCAAAGTTGCAAACCAGAAAGTGAGTTAGTAAGTTTCAAGAGTTTGACCGTAGGTGTTGGCTTCTTTCTATTGCATGTTTCACACTTAAGATCAATAAATCATATAACTTAAAAGAAAAAATAAACAGAAAGCGCATTATAAAAAAGGAATTAGTAAGGTTCACCCCCAATTTTTTAATGTCTGAAGCCAGTTAAGCTGATTGAATTTCAGTTTAAGTCTACATACACGATGGTTACTTCGACACTGTTCATTACGATTTTATCGGTAAGTACAGGGGTTACTATTTGTTGGAGTTTTATTTCCTGTGGACGCATTTATAGCATCTCCTACTTCCTCAATTGATAACAACCAACCCAATATAATATGGATTAAATAAAGCTAATATATATCACGGGCCACTCATTATTAACAACCCAACCTATAATTGTTGTTATATTTCTTACAATCAGTTGTTAAAGGATTTTCTTATAATCTACACCTAATTTTATCTTGATAATTAATATATTTTTCCCACAGTCAATTGCTATTGGATTTTTTATACTCTACACAAAATTTTCCTATAATCTTTTAGTCAATAGTGAGGTGTTTATGTAATTTTTTATTTTTCATTTTTAACTAGAATTTTGTATTTATCTTTAGACAGTTATCTCAATACTTTTTCATTTTTTGGCGGAATTATTTGGACTCAACACCCAATCTTACCATAAACTCTTTTTTCTCACAGTCAGTTGTTTAATCAAACTCAATTTCACCATGAACTCTTTTATAGCTCAGTTTGGCCCTGCTGTAGCTTTTGCAGAAGCAGCTTCTGGCTTGAGCTGTTAGAGAAGTACTTTTCAAAAAAAGCAGTTGAGTGTTTGGCTGAAAAACTATTAAAAGTGTTTTTTAATAGGGCTAATATAATACCACTACAACACCCGAACTATCGCAAAAATGCCACTTGTATCCTATTGTATTCAATATTCCATACATGTCCTCAACTTTGATACTTTGTGTCATTTGTATCCTGTCAATTTCGTTGACCGTTAAAGATAACAGTTGACCAAACGGTGGTCAACACAAAGTTGACTTTTGTTGACGTGGCAAAGAATGTGGCTGCCACATAGAAGCCACGTCACTGACCTCATATTTTTTTAATTCAAATTAAAAAGAAATTGAGTTAAAATTTTTAAAAAATATAAATTCAATTATATATTTAATCCAAAATATAAAAAAAAATCATTATTCTTATTTCCTACCCATTCGCCCTCTCTTTCTCTAAATTTCTCCAAGCCGATTCCCCTGCTCTTGTTCGACCTCAATAAATTTAACCAGAAATCAACAAGTCGATTCCCCTGCTCGTATTCGAACAAGAACTAGAAACCTAAAACTACGCTAGCGAGGTGATCCGCCGCGCGCGATGGAGGGAGAGAGAAGGGCGGGGAAGCAGATCCGGCTCCGACTGTTGTAGATCGATCTCTTCTATGCAAGCACCTCTCTCTTCCAGATCCGTACCGACGCCGCACTGTGATTGCCGTCCCAGTCCCAGTCTCCTTTACAGAAAACATATGTTTATATTGGGCCATTTTGTTTGCAATCCAACCTCCCTCTATTTTTCTTCTTCCTCTCCCTACTGTTCTTCTGATTCTTCTGATTCTATTTTTCTTCTTCCTCTCCCTATTTGTTCAGAAAGCCATGGAAGTAAGCAAGGTTGGGGGTTGGCTATGATTGTTTAGGAAGCGGTGACTGCGATGAGAAACAGAGGAGGCCAGCTGGGAGAGGGGAAATTCCCAACAAGGCGGATACAATTTGGGTGGAGGATTTGGATTATTAGGGTTGGGGGTTGAATTTTATCTAATGGCAGTGATGGGATGGCCTTGGTGGTTTCGATTGTGGAGCGGATGTCCAGGTGGGAGGTAATACAGCTTGGGAAGAATTTTCTGGATGAGATTGGAGCTGATAGAGTCACCTATCTCTCGACGGCAACGAAGCTCCGAGGCTCACTATTCCGGCGGCCGCCACACAGGGGAGTTTTATTGTGACAACTAGGGAGAAAATCCAGCGTCGGGGATGAACTGGGATAGTCTCCAGGTCTGGAAAGAGCAGAGAAGCAAAAACCGATTTCGTTAGAGGTGGAGAGATATCGAGAAGGAACGGCGATGCATAGATGGGGGGAGGAACGGCGATGCGGAGATGAGGAGGCAGCAAGGGAATAATAGATTGGGGAGGAATGTCAAATGTTTTATTTTTTTCATTGTTTTTTATTTTAATTATTTTATTAAATAAAAAATAAATGAAAATTCCACGTCATACGCCACATCAACGCTGACTAGACTTTCTGTTAAAAATGAACGGTCAAAACAAGTCAACTTTAACAGAAAAATAGTTCAGGACACAGATGGAATATTGAAAACAATAGGATACAAGTGACATATTTGGAATAGTTCGGGTGTTGTAGTGGTATTAGCCCTTTTTAATATGAGAGGTTATGTAAAATGACTATAAAAGACTTATAATATATACTATGAATAATAATTATAAACAATAAAATATAGTCAAAATGGATCTTGTTAGACTTCTTTTATATTAAATAATATGATTTTATAATTTATTTTATTTTTAAAATTATATAAATGAAATAAAAATAAAATATGGTAAGGATACTCTTGTATTTTCAAAACAGCTTTTCGCAGAAGCTCCAAATCGGAGCTTCGGCTTTTATGTTATACAAAAGCGCTTTTCAGCTTTTTAAAAGCCGAACTTTTAGAGGTGTTTGGCCCTGCTTCAGCTTTTGAAGCCGAAAAGCACTTCTAAAAGCCGGACCAAACATAGGCTATGTTTGGAACAATATCTCAATACTTTTTCATTCCACAACTTTTTCATCGCACTATAATCAAATATGATATTTCTCTTTCCTTTTCTTTTTACAATTCCTTAATATTAATATTGGAATCCTTTATTACTTTAATATTCCTCTAGATCATAGAAAGCTTTTTATTCACTTTATGTCCATATTTCTATTCACTAAGTGGATTATCTTGAGCAAAGCAGAAAATTTTTTATAAAAAAAATACTTTTTTGAAAATTCATCAATGATGTCCTTCCATGGATTCGCCTATATAAGCCGCGGCTAAAGTTGCAAAAATAAGAGCTTGAATACCGCTTGTAAATAATCCAAGGAACATGACAGGTATAGGAACTAGGGCTGGGCATGCGGGCGGATCATCCGCGGGTTTGGGCCGACCCACCCGCATTTGACCCGAATTTCGTTAAGTGGGTGGGTATGTGGGTGGGTGGGTGACGGGTTGCGCTGGGAGCCATCCGCCGGGTGATGGGTGGGTTGTGGGTGAGTGTGCGGGTGACCCGCTCAACCCAACAACAAAAAGATCAAAGTCGTTGGCGCTAGAGAGAGGAGAGTGGAGACGTTAGATATAAACTCGGACTGCTCCTGGAGTTTGAACCTCAAAGCCAACCTTCCAAATAGAGATCCCCTCATCTTCCCTTTACTTTTTCCTCTAATTCTTGTGCCTATATCACCGCTCTTTCCTTTGTGGAATTATTTTCCTTAGTTCCTTGCACCTAATAATCGTCTCAATCTGTAGAAAACTCTTTCATACTAATTCATCCGCTAAGACCACAAATATGATATTTCTCATAATTTGATTTTATTATTAGACCACATATTAAGAAAGATTTAGGTAACTTCGTTCTACGACTGTTATGTAAATTATGAATATATTATTTAAGACTTATAAAAGGTAGTTATTTCTTAAGTATCACTTAAACAAATGTAGATATAATTATGAAACTACATAAAACTTATCAAGATATCTGTACTTGAACTATTTTGTGAATCATTTGATTTCAAAGTAATCATTGAATGAGTAAAGGAGTAGACCAAATTTTAGATATAATCAGTTTCTTACTGTCGCGAAGCGCGAGCCAAAAAACTAGTTTCTATTATAGGTGTCAAAACAGAACCCGACCAGAATAACCCACCCGATCAACCTGACCTGCAACCCAACCGCAACCCGAATTGACTAAAAGTCAACGACCGTAACCCGCCCGACCTGCAACCCGATTAATCCGAACCCGATTGATCTGAACCCAATTAAACCTGCAACCCGATTAACTCAAACCCAATTGACCCGAACCCGACTAACCCGTAACCCGACCGACTCAACCCGAACTTCACCTACTCCACTTGAAAAATTATTATATTATATAATACATAGTTTTTCAAAATAAAGTTTTTCATCCTAAACTTAGGTACAATTATTTTTTCATTTCGTATAGTGAATTTAAAAAATATGAAACTCATCTGATATTATATATTTTAAAAAAATTGAAACATGAAGGTCACTTGAACACTAAGTTCTTTTAAAAAATTAGAAAGTAAATATGATATATAAAATCAACACAATGTCAATTTTAACAATGAAGAATTAATAATTGAGATCATGGACAATATTAATATAATATATAAATTAAAATTTTGGTTAATTTAACTATTCAATAAAGTTATCAATTAAATATAAATAAAGTAAAGTAATGTATTTGGTAATTTGATGTTTTTAAAAGAAGAGGGAAATTTTGGTGCATTCAATTTTTGGAAAAAGAAAGAAGAGGGAAATTTGGCTTTTATAATTTTTGAGAAAAGAAACAAGGACGGATTTTGGTGGTTTTGATTTGTGAAAAGAGAAAGAAGTGGGAAAGTTTGATTCTTTTGATTATGAAATAGAAATAAGGAGTGAAACTTTGAGTTTTCAACTTTTTGTGGAAGGAAAGAGGGAAGAGGGAAATTTGGTTTTTCAATTTTATGGAAGAGAAAGAAGAGGGAAAATTGAGTGTTTCTAATTTATGGAAGGAGAATGAAGGAGGAGAATTTTGGTATTTGTTTTGTGAAAAGGAAGAAGGAGACAAATTTGGTGTTTTCAGTTTTTTGGTGTTTTCAAAATTTAGCCTTTGAAATATGAATTTTTAATTTTTATATGGAGAGAATGACTAATTAAATTTATTCTTATGTACTTTGAAGACTAATATATATGTGTAAATATTTATGGTCTAATAAATATATTAAATAATAGTTACAACAATAATTTGTTGTAGAAAAATTCATTTAATTTGTCTACTTGTTTTCTATACTTCTACATTTATTGCAACTTCAACACTACATGATTGTTATTTTAAAATACTTAGTAAAATTTTGGCACATTTAAGTTGTGTTTGTATTGAACTTTTATTTCAAAATGGGGGTTAAACTTTGCCTGTTAAGTCATACGATTGCAATAACTCAGTCAAGGTGCGGGTTTGAAAATTTTGGTTAATCGGGTTGCGGGTAAGTTTGGAATGGAAAATGAGAGGGAGGTTTGGGTGGGAACTTTGGAATGGAAAATTTATGGGCGGGTGAATATGAGCCAACAATTATACTAAACTTGATAAGTAATCTTTGATGGTTCGTTGTTTAGGGTATAAAGTATATGGTTAGGGTATAGGGTATAAGGTACAGATGGTTTAGAGAGTATATGGTTAGGGTATAAGGTATTGATGGTTTTGACGGTTCTAAGTTTTTATTAACATATGTTCACCTGAAGTCATTTGAAGTCTTTAATGGCAGGAGATCCCTTTTTAATTTATGTTTATGGTACGTGGTTAGGGTACAAGGTATATGGTGTAGAGTATAGGATATATGGTTAGGGTATAGCAAATATCACTTTTTTATCTATTTTTTGAAAATCAAAGTATGAATTTCACTTTAAATTAACTATACTAGCAAAATCCCAACTCATAAAGATATATGGTTAGGGTATAGGCCATAGGGTATGTGGTTAGTTTATAATGTATTGATGGTTTAGGGCATACGATCATTAACATATACTAACTTAATATTGTCGATTGAGGGTAATGCTAAGTGTATAAGATATATGTTATTGAGTAAGTTATTATTGAAGTCACAACAGTTTTACTAAATTTGATAGTTAATCTTTAATGGTTCAATTTTTAGGGTAATTCGAATAATATTACAAATAACTCGTTTGGCAACAGTTTGCTGAAGTTATTTGAGCAATGAGTTATTTCGAAATAACTCCTTACAACTCTGCTTTTGCCAAATACTACACGCCAAATACCAGATTTGCATGGTTGTACTAAACGAGATACTTTAATCCAATTACTACTAAAATAATACTAAAATATCAAATAAACAATTAATGGTGCCTTTTGGTTGCAAATGTTGATATCACCATTACTATTAGCTAGTGTACTTTACCAATTACGATTAACTACATAACAATTTGCAAGTCATACAAATTGATTCAACATTTTGACTAGTTTTTTTAATTAAGTATATATACGAGGTAGAAAGAAATTGGTAAAAAATTGAGAAAAATATTTTAAATTAGTGTGATAAAATATGTAAGTTGGTAACGAGTAAGGAGTAAGTTACTTGATGCGCTGACCGAACAACCCGTAACTCGATCCGCCCGCAACCTGCCCGACCCGAAACCTGATGGACCCTAACCCGATTTGCCCGCAACCCGATTGAACCCGAACTTGATGAACCCGCAACCCGACTAACCCACAACTCGTTTGAACCCTAACCCGATAAACCCGCAACCTGACAAACCCAAAACCCAACTAACCCGCAATCCAATTGAACCCAGTCTGAACCAGCCCGATTGACACGTATAAGAAACTATTGATTACTCGTTTTCCAAACAACATATTATGCTTTAAATTGGTCCAACAAGCTCAGAGAAACAACTCAACAAGAGTTAGTGATCATTAGGCCCAAAACAGTCATTGAAACGAAGAGAATATTGGGCCTACTTAAAGTCCATATTCATACTTAAGTACCAATTTGGGGTTAATTGCATGGTTGGTCACTGAGATTACAAAAAACGTTCAAGTTTGGTCACTCGAAATATTTAAATCTATTGGTGGTACTTCGGTTTACTGAAACCGTTCACGTTTGGTCACTCTCCGTTCAATTCCGTTAACTTTGGATGATGTGACAGTCAACTCTCAAAGTTGACCGTTAACTTAGTAACGTGGCAATTAAGAAATAATAAATAAAATAAAATTTAATCTATTTTAATGTCCAGCTCATTTTTATCATAAAATAAATAAATATTATAAAAATATTATAATTATTAATTACCAAATTAAAAGCCCGACAGATCAGCCCAGCTTCTTCTGCACGACGAATCCAGACGACCCGATTTTCCGCTTGGTGATGGAATCTGCCGAGTCAGCCGCCAGAGCTTCGGCCGTGCTAGTTCACTCATTCGATGCCCTCGAGCCAAACGTCCTAGCTGTGCTCAACTCCATCTAACCTAACCTTGTATACCCAGTCGGACCCATAGAGATCCTCCTGAATCAAGTCGGGTCCATCCATCCGGCCCGGCCCTCGACGACCGACGCAATCAACTACAGCTTGTGGAAAGAAGACCCAGAGTGCCTCCGTTGGCTCAACACCAAACCGCCGAACTCTGTCATCTATGTCAATTTTGGAAGCATCATAATGGCGTCGAGAGAGCATCTAATCGAATTCGGGATAGGTTTCGTAAACAGCGGGGACTGAACCTTTGGATCATACGGCCAGACCTGGTTGCCGGAGAATCGGCGGCGTTTCCGCCAGAGTTCCAGGAGAAGGCCGGCGAGATCGGGTTTATCTCAGGTTGGTGCCGCAGGAGGAAGTTTTGAACCATCCGTCGATTGGGTTTTTTTTTTACGCACTGCAGGTGGGGATCGATGTTGGAGAGATTGACGGCGGGAGTTCCAGTAATGTGCTGGCCTTTCTTCGGCGACCAGCCAGGTTTTCATGTACGGAGTGGGGGATTGGAATGGAGGTCGAGAAGGATGTGAAGAGGGCGGCAGTGGAGAAGCTCATTAGGGAGTTGATAAATTATATTTTTTATTTTATTTATTTATTTTATGGTAAAAATGAGTTAGACATTAAAATAAATTAAATTTTATTTATTATTTCTTAATTGCCACGTCACTAAGTTAACGGTCAACTTTGAGAGTTGACTGCCACATCAGCCAAAGTTAACGGAGTTGGACGGAGAGTGACCAAACGTGAACGGTTTCAGTAAACCGAAGTACCACCAATGAATTTAAATATTTCTAGTGACCAAACTTGAACGTTTTTTATAATCTCAGTGACCAACCATGCAATTATCCCTACCAATTTGAGAGCCCATGACTTCAATCATCATATCATGAGGTTGTTTTCCATTCAAAATAATAATACAAAATTAATAAGTAAACAGTTGTTTGTGTCTTTGTGATATTTGATAGAAGAGGAATGTCAAACACTTGAAAGCATAATCAACCCATCAAGTATAAAGCTCAATCAATCAACTGAAGTGGATTGATTACTTGCACCACTGAAACTGCACTCCGAAAAAAGAAAGAAGAAAAAAAAGCTCAAATCAAGTTTCTTATTTTTTCTCTGTAGTTCACAACTCGGTACGACCAACAATGACTTTTACAATACTATAATATTGAGATATCGGTGCAAATTATTCGAGTCACCTATAAATCTGTACAATTCCATGACAAATTATTAATTCAAATACACAATCTCTTTGTGTTAGCATCACAAAGGTACCTGATTAAGATTTAGGCGCTGCTTTAATTTTCTTATTGGAGCCTTAGATTGGGTCTAATTTTATAAAGGCGTGCACTAAACCGCAAAGACCATAGCTGGGCGTCCAATTATTAAATCATGGACTCTGTTTTGGAGGAATTTCATGTGGCCCCTCTGTTTCCTTGCTTTACGCTTGAGTCATTCAAATGGATGTCAACATAATTTCTAATTTTAAGGGAAAATGATGCGCTTTTTTTATTTTATTAAAAAATAATTATTGTAAGTGTGTGCGAATTTGATTTTCGTAATTAACTTTTGTTGATTATGTTCCACCAAAAAAAAAACTTTTGTTGATTATGTAAACTGGTATTTTGTTGATTTTGTTAATTCCAACGAGAGTATGAAAAAAAAAAAGATAATTACGGTGATTAAAACGACAAACTTACTCTGCCATATTGTGCTTTAAAAATACCAACGTTTGTTGAATTCAAAGCGATTTCAATTTAATTATAAAATGAAAAAGTTATTTACTAGATTTGTTATGAAGTTAGGAACAAGAGTTTGGGCTAATGATAATATTACTACCCTTTCGAATTCCTTAGTATCCAAATCACAAAAAACCTAACATATTGTCTGTTCTTAACTTCATATCACCAGACATGCGTACTATAAGAGAAACAGAGGAACGAAAGGGAAAGAGAGTAAATTCCAACTTACCGCACACCCGCTAGCCAATGAACCACAGACGGCGACCAAGGTAGTCAGAACAACAGCCGGAGTAATGCCACCGCCGCCAGCTACTACGACGTCGTCCTGGCTCGCCGTCAGGGTGAGAAGCCCAGATTACAGCTGCCGGCGGCAGTTTTCATCCTCGTCCTCGATAACATGGTCTCCCCGCACCATAGTTAGTTAGTTATAGTTTATTACCAGAAGAAAGGGAGAAAAAGGAACTTCAGCAGATGGGATATGGTAATTGGTTTCTGGTTTGTGTTCCCTTTAGCGGAGACGGAGAAAAATGGCAAAGAGAGGAAGAGAAGAAAACAGAGAGTGAGTGCTTGCTACTGCTAGGGTGTGGATGGTGTTTGGAATTTGGATCGGGCCCATTATTGTAGATATTAGATATATGGTGCTGGTTTTCTGGCTATTTGTATTCAATGCTAAATTCTTTATTTGTTACATACATGTGTAAGGGGGGATGGGGATGGGGATGAATGAAGAATAATATTAATTGGTCTTTTCCAGGAAGAAAAAGTTTATAATAATAACTTGGTGTTGGTGGTGACTATTGGGAGGGCATTGTCACGTTTCTCGTTTTCTGAAGGTTTCCTTGCACGCCATTGTTACATTGTATGTCAACCACCATAGCCTAACAAAACTGACCCAATTAGAGCTTCCATCAAACCTAATCATTTGTGGGTGAACTGGTGAAGCATGCATTGACAATCTCGATGTGGCATTTGACATTACAAGGGTGATGGAACTACCCAACGTAATGGTTGACAATAAAACATGAAATTCGTTAAAGGGTAGATTATCAACACATCTACAAATATATTATAGCAGAGTTGGGTGGCATTTGACATTACAAGGGTGATGGAACTACTCAAGGTCATGGTTGACAAAAAAACATGAAATTCGTTAAAAGGTGGCTTATCAACACATCTACAAATATATTATAGCAGAGTTGGGGGCAGTTAAAGGGTGGCTTATCAACACATCTACAAATATATTATACTAGGAATTAGCCCGCGCTCTGCCGCGGGGTATGTTGATTTAAGTAATCAGTGTAAATGGGGACGTAAAACCGCGTGGTTTCCCAACCTACACCAATCATCATTGTTGATAAACCAAGAATAGTAATATAGATAGATGATGCATTACAGCTAAGTGCACACAAAATGTACTGGAGATTTAGTTTGTCAAGCAAAGAAGCTAAAGGCAGTACAAAATAATCTTGTTCAAATCCAAAAGTCTTTGCAAACTAAATAAGCAAACGTGCACACTGTTTTGTCTCCATGGAAGTTGGAGAACAGGAACTTAGTTCAAGAATGAGGATATTAGGGGCATATTAAGTGCATCAGCAAGTCTTTCCCTCATCAATGTAGACGATCACTTGTCCATTCTTGAGGTATGCCAAAGTGTTGCAACTCTTATGTGTGGTGTGACCGGTGAAGTTCTGTTTTCTAAATCTGAGCAACCGATGTATAGCTCCCCTGCAAACATTCTGCCACACTTTCTAATCAGCAATGCTTTGGCAGATTCTGGTTCGAGTTTTTTGTACTTGCTGGGTGACATGCCAATTATCGAGAGAGTGGCCTCATGGTCCAGTATGACATCAATATCATCAGATCCATGTTCACATTTGACTTCCAGCTGATAGTGCAAGCTAGTCATAGATATAAATGAGATTTTTGGTTAGCTTATTTGTTGATATATTAATAAGCATAAGAAGTGTTCACATTGAAAGAAAAACTTACTCTGGCCATTGCTCAGTTGTTCGGCAAATGCTACTTCGAAACTTCAATTGTGATATGTAAAACTTGGCACGGTAAAGTATCTAACACAAATGGCAATTTATGTTTTAATATATGTGCGTATGTAAAATTTCTGCACAAGATGTTGGCAAGGTAGATATATTTAGTTCCCAACGTACCTTGTGGTGGCTCTCATCAGATCCAAGCACAGCTTTGATGTCAGTGAGTGTTTTCTTCTGAACTCCTGGTCGAAGGCAGCCTGTTTTCACACCGGTTTGGCATCCATGTAGTAAACCTGTTTGCGACTATGAAGGAAACTGGATTGTAAGAAAAATACAACAAACCATTAGTTTTGTTTCAATTGATTGGCAAAACAAATTAATTGAGATATGAACAACATATGTGAATAGAGAAGTGTACATGTGCATAATTTCCTTGATCGAGTGTGTGTAGGATTCTATCTTCAGATAACTGGCAGGAGTGGATTTGAAATGATACTTGTATTTCTGGTTGGGTAGAGGTGGCACTCGAATGACAGATTTGATTGTAACAATGAGAGGCAAGTGAGCTTCAGCCGCAGGTGCATTTTCTAAGAACTTCAAGATGTCATATCCTTGATAATGAACTATTGCCTTAGCGCCGCTGTTTACGTGGACAAATATTAAGTTAGTGGATCCATAGAATTCACAAATGAACACATTATTTTGGAAAATGTACCTCACATCTTGTACAACCATGCAAAATTCTTTGAGAATACCACGAATTGTAGTGGGAACACTCAGACGCCTGATGCACACAGTGATGTCTGTTGTCAACAAAAATATTTGTCATTTTAAAGTTTAGACTAGCTTTAACCCGAGCCGTTGGCTGGATTAATTTTTAAATTATCGACTCGTATAATGAGAAAGAAATTTGGAGTGGTTTATTTTTAATTTTTCCCCCCCAATATGGGTTGTCCAGATTGGAGGCTAGAGAAGGGCCCATGAAAATATTTTGGTCCATTCGTAATGGTTTTGGCTACCTAATTAGTATCACCAAGAACTGTGAAGATACCACAGTTTACAACCAAAAGATAGCCAATGTCAGAATCAAAACCACTAAAACTTGCAGGAACACAAAGAAATTGCCCTTTTAACCACCAAATGGGTTGCCCGCCAGTTTTGCCTGCCTATAAATTCCACAAAATAACGTTCATATTGCTACCGGATTTGCCAATTTCCTCGGAAATGAGTCCACCTCTACCATCACGTATCTCCTGACCTCGTACCTTATCAATGACTACTTTTGCCTCCCCCTTGAATACCATCTCCATCAGACCCTTCAAAGATCACCATTCTATTGCATCCCGAATAGCCATCAATTCGATTATATAGCTAGGGTGTTAGACACCTACATACTGGAAGCCCAACAAAGAACACACTACCCATACTGTCTATACATTTAATCAGTCAGATCCGAGTGCGAACCTGAAAACACTCCACAATCTATTTTCAAAGAATTTTATATTCAAATCATTAATAAAGTGTTAATATATTGATATATTTGAAATATTATTAAATATATAGACGATAAAATTTTAGACAAATATATACATCCAGGTCAAAATACTACAACACCTCTTTTTAATTCATTATATACATCTACATCATGAAGAAAATAACAAAATTAAAAAGCTCAGTATAACAATTTATTAAAAATTTTATAAATAAAATTATATAGATTCACTTAGTATTTTAAATTTTATTTATAAAATAAAAAATAAAAGTAGTTGTATTCCCTTCCAACTCAACCCTTAAGTTTTCTCGTAAGGCATCATAGTTCTCCACCTTACGGTCTTACTGTTTTTCATCATCTTCCCATTTGTTCTAATCATCGATCGTCAATTTTTCATTCCCTTACAACAAATGGGTATCTTGTATAAAATTTCAAGATTCAAGTAAAGACAGTTCTTCTATCAATCCAAACAATCTCTAAATCGGTGCTCACCTCCTCATCGAATCTATCTCTTCCAATATAGTAATCAGCTTTTAATCTGGTTATGCTCACATCACATGTAAAGAGTCTAAATTCTATATAGTCTTAGTAGATCGTGAGTGACAGACGGATAATTCAACTGCTAATCTTAAAAAGTGCTTGTATTATCAGTAATTAATGTTCATCTTTACTCTCACCTATCATATGTATGTCTTTCTCTGGTGAAACAACCGCTCGTTTTCTTTCAGTCACATCTATTAATTTCCAAACCTTTTTCGAATTCTTTCAAGTACGGATTTTTTTTGCTCTAAATTAGGAGCACCAACCCATGTCTTTCGAATTGTGTGGCTTAAGGATTACTTAATGTTAGAGAATAATGTAAATAAATATAATAGAAATGAAAAAAGTTTAAATCGCATGGCTATTCACATTTAGGTAAATAAGTTTCTACCGGGTGAAATAATAAATTTCAATCAACTATAATTAAAAGCCACAAATTGTGAAAGCATGATTCAACCACCATTGAGCTATGATTTTAGCAGAAAATACCCTAATGATAACTTTTCTGGCACGACCTTCGGTATGGTCTTCCAATTTTTTTTTTCTGAACATAAATTGAGACTCGGGTTGAAGCAACATGTCAACCCTTATTTTTAACCATGGGTGAACTACGAATTTAGCACAAAAGACTATAATGCTAGCTTTTTTTGTACGACCTTAGGTATGGTTTTACAATTTTTGCTTCTTTAAACATAAATCGAGGCTCGAGCTGGAGCAACGTGTTAAGTCTGATTTAACCACAGTTGAACTACGATTTTAACACAAAATTCTCTAATGTTAACTTTTTTGTTGTGACCTTCGATGTGGTTTTACAACTTTTAGTATATCTGAACATAAATCGAGGCTCAGGTTGGAGCAACGTGTCAAGTTTGATTTAGCCACGTTTGAACTATGATTGTACTGTACTGGTGGTCAAAATATTATAACATAATCTAAATCGCTAGGTGATTTTAGCTTATTGAAATGATTTAACCATGATTTGAACTACAATTTTAGCACAAAATACCATAATGCTAACTTTTCCTGTATATGATTTTACATTTTTTATGAACATAAATCGAGATTCAGATTGGAGTAACTTGTGAAGCATACACCAATAGCATTCTCTAGTTTTGAATGGAAGTTATAATTCACAGACTAATCAAATAAGATTAAGGATTTAGTAACCATGTTCATGTATCAAACAAAATCAAAGGGATAAAAAGTGTCAAAGCCTAATTCTATGATTTACCACAGAGTGGCAGCAAATGGAAGAGTTGGCTCATCATGGCTGTTAGCAAAGGAAAGTCACCGATGGCATAAGATAGCAAAACTCTTATGCTACAGTACTCCCTTTATCACTTTAATTATATTAGGATAGGATGTTTCAAAAAATGTTGATGTACCAGGTATGATTCGAATACCATTTCCATTTTTTAACTGTCAGTGAGGTAATAACCAAGACAATTCTGGAATTTCCAAGAGTGTCAATGATGTCATCTGAGTCATAATTCTGCCCCACAATCGGACCTTGATTGGTTTACTGATAAATAGAACCAAAGCATCACAATTAACTATGAAATAGTCATCCAGTAATAAATATGGAATCAAGGGTAGCATGAACTGGGTAATAAAAAAACAACAGTATGCAATACCCAATATAAGAAAAGGTTTCATCATAACTCATCTGTAAGCAAGGGAAGCCCCATCTTGTTGTTTTGCCTACACTTTATTTGTGGCCTCTGATAACTAAATGAGTACTCAGCTGCGAAAAGATACTTACCTGGTCCTATATTTTTCTAGTAACTTGCCCTCTTGTTTATTAACTGGAACGTAAGTAGGCAGCCACAATGAAACAGTGCAGTAGGAGGAGAAAAATTTATGGAACAGGTAGATGGATGGCCCAAACAGCTAGAATAAGCCAACTTTACTGAAAGCAAATTAAAGATCCAATAAAGTCTGATTATGTCATACCTACTTTGCATTTTAGGATTTGCAATACCTATTTAAGAAATTGAACAAATGAAAACGATAGCTACTGGTTCGGGGAATATACCATGTGGCTACGTGAGGGGAAGGTTTGGAAAAATGGAGAAACAGAATTTGGGAAACGATTTTTACGACCTCTAATAACACATAGGATACAGTTTCATACGTGCTAAACATGAAAGGGGACAAGACTGCGAGGTATGACATTCTCAATGAAAGTCTGATTTTGCCAACTGGGTTTAAATCCCAATATTGTATCCCTAAAAGTGGAGTGATGATGCCCGCAGCGGCAGCATCACAACTGGAGGTGATGGTCTAGAGATTGAGGGAGGAAAAACGGAATATAGCAGCTACCCACTACTGTATGACCGAATGCAACAGGGAGACTCTGACGACCAATGCCGATTCGGCTGCTTGAAGAACTCCCACTGCTGGAGATATGAAGGGGGGAATTTTGACCCGGCCCCAGACCTAAACCCGACCCAGCGCCACATTCCACTACCACCATCATAGAACCGCGTCTTCCTTCCGCTTCCTCCCTCCCTTCCTTTTCCCCCTACTTCTCGCCTACTGTATATACTCTACTTCTCGCCTAAGTGGGGTAGAGGTACGTTTTGGGTACAGAATGGGGAAAAGAATCGGCAGGGAGACGAAGAGGATGGGCGGAAGAAAAGGACCTGATGAATGGAGACTACTTTGACGGAAGTGGGCTTTTGGTTTTCAGCAGCGGAGAAAGTGAGGCGAAGAAGAGGAAGCTTGGGAGGCGCACGAAAGAAACCAGTGGGGAAACCGCTGGATAAACTATCAGCCACGTCAGCTCACCGAAAATCACTCTAAATGCTGGGATTTTTGAATGGAGGTGGCAGTTTTAAGTTTCCACTATAAATTATACTGTTGATTAATCTTAGTATGGTAAACAGAGATAGTCAAATGTACCTGTATGGTACTCAATGGTGTCTGTTTGAAGAGGCACTATCGAAAAGGCCATCCCAATGTCCCAGCCAATAGGGAAGCGCGGGTCTTCTGGGTCTTCTTCAACCCTTGAAATGTTTTGTTCGGGAGTTATGTGCAACCTTAACTCTCCTGGAACAATCCTCGGATTTTCCCTCGCTGGTATAGACAGAACCGAATCAAACTGATAAAGTTTCCCGACTTTTATTTTGCGAGATATCTCGGCGATGTCTCTTTCGCCAACCATTGACTCAATCTATAAGAACAACACTTGAGCTAGTAGTACTGTACAACGCATTTTGTTGAAAGTCATTAATGAAAGGATTGTGCAATTTTGTAATTGGATCGTAACAAACCTTTTTATCTATCCAAATCATGTGCATGGTGAGATCTTTAAGTTTGGGTGCTTCTCGGAATTCAAGCCATGTAAACACAGGTAGAGCAATAACTGTGCGAACGTTGGTGCCCAAACGCAATCCCCGAAATGGCATGCAGGTTTCAATCGGGTCTGTAAGACAATAAAGGGAAACAAAAATGGGTATTTTATCTTTTTTGCAGAGGAATCGAGATTCTCAGGAGGATTTTTTTACAGAAATGGAAGGCATGTACCTTTGTTATCGGTGGGGACCATGTGACCGCCCTCTGTGGACTGGTCTTTTTCAGGTAAACTCTTCATGTTAGGTGGGGTCTGTGGCCAAACAGCAGAAGTACCGATGAGCAGTAATTTCCGAGACGTAAAGGCGGTGAAGAAGAGGGAGACGTGGATTTACCTTGGTTTAAAAGATTGTCTGGTAGCTTTAGTGGTGGGGCTTTACGCGGCGGAGAAGGGTTGATGAAGATGTGGACGGCTGCTATGGTTGGTGAGGGATGGTAGGGTTTAAAGGGGAGGTTCGATTGGAGCGCTCATATTGGGCGGGTTTACAATGGGCCTTTATTTGTAGCCCTAAAGCACCATTTGGGCTGGGCTCAAATGCACTTGTTATCATAAAATGCAAAAAGAGACGTCAATTTAAGAAGTAGACCAGGCCCAAACACGTTTGGTCCACAGTAATTCAGGCTACAATGGATTTAAGCGTCTGCCTTGTCCGAAACACGAAGGCCACAGCAGCGGCACACAAAGATTACCATAGTGTGGAATGAAGCTGGAATGAAGCTGCCGAACTGTATTATACATCAAAAGCAACGACACACAAAGATTGCCACACTGTGGAGGTTTTGAATCACAATAGGGTTAGCTAATGTGTTTAAACTTCTAGGCTTCTAATCCAGACCAAGAAGACACAACCAAATCAGTTTGAAGTTGTGGCTGCGCCAATAGTAGTAGACAAATCTGTGAAAAGGGCATGAAATGTTAGCTAATACGGTTGTAGTTTTGATAGTAGGTTAGATAAAGATAATCATTTTAGTTTTGTAAACTACCTTCATGCAATGCACAGCAGGTGCACAACCCACCCCAACCTATTAGCCAGTGAGGATATCACTGAATGCCTCTGCAAACACAATGTTTCTTGTATAGTTGTTTGGAATTTCTGCTGGATTCTCTATTAGCATTCGCAAACCTGTTGCTGATCGTACCCTTGAAACTCCCACGTAGAGCTGTCCATGGCTAAATACTGGTTCTGGCAAATAGATTTTGACTTTTTCAAGCGTCTGTCCTTGGCTCTTATTTATTGTCATTGCATAACATGTGCGAACTGGGAACTGACGTCTTTTGAGTATATACGACCACTTGGAGTTCTCAACATTGAGAACAATTCTTGGGATTATGACTTCGTCGGTGTCATAAGAACCTCCCATGATGTTGCCCTTTATGAAATTTTCACCCAACATTGTGATCATAATCCTTGTACCATTGCAAAGACCCAAAGCTGGGTTCAAGTTTCGCAGCAGCATAGCTGGAGTGTTTTTCTTCAATGTAAGTTCATGGTTTGGCACTCCATTGAATGTAAATGTGTTGAGAAACTCAGTTGGGTAGCATTCATCAAATGTAGATGATGTGTCTATGGATTGCAGCAATGAATCAGAACTATAATACGTCTTTGAATCACCAGGAACCCTTTGCATCATATAATCATTAATTTGAGACACGGTTGCATTCCTTGGCGCAACTATTGCCCTGTTTTTTAGATATGCTGGGCGCATATAATTGGTGTCAAACGATTCATATATATCATCTGCAATTGCTTCAATGTGATTTCCCTCATGTTGTATAAGAAACAACTCAGGTATTTGTATCCAATCAGCTGGAGAATCTTCCTTGAAGGCCTCTGTTTTAAGTTGTCCATTTCCCAAAGCCAAGACCCATTCCGAAAATGTGTAACCATGTAGCTGTTGCCTTTCATTAGGCAAAGAACCTGCTATTCTCATGTTTGCAGATAGATGCATTAGTGAAAAGAACTCCATAGAGATGATCTTGTTAGAGAACCATCGACTGTTTGTTCACGCCCAACCTCAATTATAACTGGGAGTGTTTGTCGAAAATCTCCACCAAACAGAATTGTTTTGCCACCAAATGGCTTATACCGCGGTCCATTCAATGGAACACCCATAATGTCGCATAAAGTACGTTCTACTGCCTCAAAAGCATTTCGGTGCGTCATGGGTGCTTCATCCCATATTATGAGAGAAGCGAGTGCCACAAGCTCAGCTAAGTCTGTTCCATGTTTAATTGGGCATGTTGATGTTGCATCCAAGATGAGTGGAATTTTGAACCTGGAATGTGCTGTGGTTGCATTAGGTAGCAATGTTGCTGCGATTCCAGATGAGACAACCAAAATAACAATTTTCCCTGACTTCTCAGCCTTGCTGTAATTGCGTTATACACAAATGTCTTTCCCGTGCCACCATGACCATATAAGAAAAATGGAGTTCCGATATTGTTGTGCACTGAGTTGATAACTGCTGTGTAAACATGGAGTTGTTTGTCGTTGAGAGAATGTAGCATAGAGGCTGCCAACTGTTGTTGTTCTACTGTGTCAAATGTCAGATGATCATTAACCAATGGATTTGTTCCATCATCTGGCACAATATCAGTGGGAAGAGGAAGATTGAAATCCTGGAGAGTAGCTGAATGTGAGCTTAGAAGTTTCTGTAATTGGTGCAGCACCCAATTCTGCAGCCTCTCATCAGTTGGTTCGTGGCCGTTGGTTCTTGAGTTATTGGCTGAATTATATGCATAATCTTCTGCCATTGACCGCCAAGCAGATGTAAAGAATGCCAGTGGGCAAGGAATTTCGCAGAACATTAACATCGAAACGAAGGTGTTCCGAATAACCCTTGGCATACTCGAGGTAGAAATGTCATCCAAGACTTTTATCCACTCTGAAGAGCTAGATAGGAGTCCCAACTTCTGGCAAGCCTTTTCAAAGTCCGGGCAGACCTCGCCTCCAACAGTTCTCAAATGAGTGTAGTTCAATGCTCCACGAACTTTTGTCAATATGATTCTCAAGAAAAAAACGTCACCAGATCCCGGAGGAACATAGGCAATCCTTCCAATTGTGAAGCCTTTCTTGCGTGGACTCCACTCTTTACAATCGGAGAGCCATGTGTATTTGTTAGGTATTTGTGAATAGGTGAGAAATCTTGCCTCTGGGTCCCTGCGGTTCAGTGCAAACCATTCTGTCAAATGTGTTTTCCCAGCACTGGGATTTGCCAAAACATTTCTGATACTTGATTGTTTTTTATAGGGAACCTTTTGCTGACCATCCAAATGAACCCCCAGCCGAACTACTGCTGGTTCTCTAACATGAATTGGATATTCGTTGAGCCTCCATATAGCTTCATAAGATGACAACGATCTGCAATCTATGAACTGTTGGATTTCATCTCTGTTCCCACCACGATGCACAGAAGGATTGCTACCAGTATTTGTATAGTTCTCAGCAATGACCAGCGACCTATCTGGTCCTTTGGTAACATACTTAAAAAGATACTTGATCAATTTTCCTTTGTGACATATTTCGACATTGATGTGAGCTTGCATGCGCACCAACAAATTCCTATTGTACGGAACAACATGTCGATTATCCAACATAAGACTGCCTTTTTTAATCTGAATTCCAGAATCTGTTCTTTTGTAGACAACATTTCCGTGTTTATCGAAAGCAGTTGCTGAGTTGAATTCTTTTGGGAAGTGCTTCGAACACTTACCATTGGCAGGACGTTTTTTCTCTCGCATACATGGTGCATTGTTGTTTGATTCTCCACACGGGCCATGTATCATGAATTTGCAAACAGCTGCATAACCCAGCGGATCAACATCAGGGTCTGGAATTTTTGCTGAGATGACCTACTCTATGTCTGTTGTTGTCTTGAGTTTGTCTTGTTCAGCCAACCAAACTAATAAGTGAATGTGTGGGAGTCCTCGCTTTTGGAACTCAACTTTATACATTACTGATAGATAATGAAACAAACGAATAACATTAGAGTAACTGTCAAAACGAATGAATGAACAATATAAGAGCAGACGTGAAATGTTGCATGACCCAAAACCAAAGACATCAGTTATTGTAGAACACTAAAGAATAGTATGTATGGGAACACTCACTTGCAACTGTCTTTCCAAAGTAGGATTTCTTCTTGATATCATCAATCAATATCATGAGTTTAATATGGAAGACTCTTGAAACAACCATGGGTTTATTCGAGCCGCTGGATCCAACAATATGATCAAATGCCTCTGCAATTTCTGCCCACAGCGAATTGCACGTAAATGTTATAAACAGATCTGGACTGCCGAGGAACTCCACAACTGCCATCGCATCGTGATACAACTGCTGCATATATCTTGGGCTGCCGATGTAAGTTCCTGGTAGAACAACATGACCAACTTTATCACCGTCAAGATCACCACGCGCCATAGCATCTTGCAATCCTTGATAAACTTCTGCTCGAAGCTCTGGTTGATGAAAACGCAGAAAAGCCAGGCGGTTTAGCTCCACCGAAGAGTAAGCATCAATGCAATAATGCTGGAGTGCCTTTCCAGCTTTGACCAGCGTTTGGCCTTCATTCTGACGGTATTGTAGTCTAAAAGCATAATATTCACGTTGGGTGACAAATTGCCTACGCATAGAAGGAGGGCAACAAGCTGGTCTATATTTAATAAGTGGGTGATAACCATCTTCTCCATATGGAAACAACAAAGGGAAATGAAGAGCATCAAATTTTGGATTCAGACTTGTAATGCGCTTAAGACCGTCATAGACATGATCAACTATGATATCCCTGTCATCTCTATCGGGAATGAAATCACCAGGTATAAGTGCTGCAATCTCAGAAGCTTGGGGCAAATCATACTGTCTATTTCGACTCTTTGCTCCAAAGATCCGAAGTTTCAAATTAGGAGCATCCACCTCTTGCAATTGTTCACGAACCCGCCTGAAAGTCTTCACCAACTCATTGTGCTCATCTAACATCTGTAACAACATAGTGAGCAACTCTGGCATAAGTTGTGTGTCACGTGAAGCAAAGTTTGACAAACGGTTGTCAATCTCATTTTCAGGTTCAAATACATAAAGCTGAGCAAATTTGGGACGTTGTCCCTCTGGCGGCATGAGCGATCCAATTATGTGGTAATTTTCTCCACATATAACCATTGAATATGGTCCCCTACTTGCCACACTCCGTGGATCAATTGTAGCACCAAACGAAGTGAAGCAAAGCGAACCGTTGTAGGGCCGAATGTTATCCCTAAAATGTTTAGACATAGGCCCCCCATCAATTTGCAGAAGTTCAGTCAATAAAGGCGAAGGTTCTCTGAGCAATGGCAAAGCAACTCGCCCTTTCTGGCAGCATAGAGTGTACAACGGATCGGTTGTTGATCGCCGCCTATCTAGCCATTCCAAATACCAGAACATAGCACCACAAAACCTGCAAACGCATTCTGGCTTGCCTATTTCCAAGATGTCATCATGTAATGGCACTCGAGCAGTAGGAATGTGTTTTGTCTGCACAACTGGGACAACAGATTGATGACGATTACTGCCTTCACCTGAGCGAGATTCTGGAGGAAAGTCAGGAACACAACCATAAGTTGATACAGAACATGTGCTTGATTGTGTGAATGCATCCTTTTCGTTTGCTTGTGTATTAAGCGACTTTGGCTCGTGCAAAGATTCATCTGGAACAATGTTTCTTGATCTCTTTGATCTGAGCAAGTGATACTGTCCCTTCCTTTTGCGAGGAGTCATCCCTACTAAAGACACACGAAACCCTTTTAGAGAGTCAGAGGACCATTTAATGCTTGAATGTTTCTCCAACTGAAACAAAAGCAAATGCATTAATGGTATAGACATTCGCAACAAACCCAATCATGAGGCTAACTATTGAGTTCAGCAAGCAAACCTGGTCCACAGATGACTGTAACTTCTGGAAACTAATGAGAAAAGCATGCGTGTAATTGAAGCATCTAATTCAGTCTGGCATGAATGATTATGGAAAGGCGATGGAGATCAGAATTGAAACAAAAGATGGAGTTTAAGGTTCCATTTTTTTGAACTCATAGCAGAGGCAGCGAATTACAATGAGTTTGAGAGAGGATGTCTTCTGCTAGAGTGGTGATGAAGAAGAGAGGTAAACAGAACATGATATTAGGCACACATTAGCACCTGAATTTTAAACTAATAGATACTTGACACTTTACTATGTAAAAGACGGCTGCAATTAATGCAAAGCCCTTGAGGGTCAGTCCATCATATTCCACCACACAGGTTTTAGTTGCAATGAGCAAAAATGCAATCATTCTACTAACACCTTCATTTAATGTGAGCACTGGCATCTGGCAGTGGATGTCTTAAAATAAAAACCAACGTGAGCCAAATCACACACAATCATTCTACTAAAAATGTAAGCATTCTGGTGGCATTTAACCATTAACAACACAGCAGTGAGGCCGAAGATTTTTGTGGGTAATCTAAGGGAAAAAGTTAACTGAATGGCAAGCATGGATTTTAATCTACAACGATAATTCAATAGCGGTTTTTCGTCAACAAAACTTAATATGTAAGCAACCGACAGACATGGACCATTATGTGCGAAAGGACACCATCACCGTGATCTCAAAATCATTAATTTGATAACCCTATCATACGAACACATGATCAACGATAGCACAAAAGAGCACTTCAATTACATGGAAAGATCCACCTGAACATAAACAATCCGGGAACATTACTTATCCGAAACTTTCATGAAAATTCCTTGTTTTTGTCAAAAAGATACCCTACATGGCATGGGATTACAACAATTTTAGGTAGAGCATCATCGTTCAGCATCAAACATTGATACATTCTAGAGGTTAACATGACTATCTACACCAGCCTTCCTTAGAGAAAACATGTCTTGGCGAACAAAAGAACGGCCAACCAACCCCATAGCTTCTGGGTAAAAGGCACCAAGGCGTTCCACAACACACACACAAAACCGACCTGTGGAACACAAAAGACCCCCAGCACAGACCTCCAACACCTACAACACAAAGCAAAAGGAACACAGAACTCAAATAAGCGTGGATGACCTAGTAAAATGACACACTTTCAAATTAGATAATTCATGGTTTCCTGGCACTTCAAAAGGTGTGCATTATTTCTGAATTTGGATTAAAACCCAGAGGAAAATCAAACAGGTGGTCTCTTACATCATTTCTTGAACAAAGCACGCTTTGCAGCAGGCCTCTTTTGAGCATCGGCCAGCAAAGACTCGACCTCATCAGCATTGGCCAAAGTTCCATCACCATCCTTCAGGGCATCAATTTCAGAGGCTGTCAACTTCTCGACTTTTATCTTTGCCAATGGGGACAACAACCTGCATGTAAACAAACTACTAATCATGAGTACACCATGGGATCATGTCTAATTTTGGAAGTATTAGAACAAACAACAAACATACAAAGTTGCTGAAGGCGAATTCGATGCAGATTGCACAGCACTCCGAGGAGAAGCTGTTGCATCATGCTTAGCAATCTTAGAATCACCAGCGAGCAAATCATCCCCAAGATCATCGATGCCAACGGTCCCACCTATTGTAAAAGAGGGTTTGGGACCATCTCCTCCAATAGGTGCAACAACACTCCTGCAATTGCCTTGCAGGAGTGTTTGTCTTCGAAGAACCATCTACAACAATTTCCTCAATTTCCTGTGTCACTGGACTCTGTGCTGCTACACCATGAATGGATCCTTTGGTAGGACTTTGGCTCCCAACAACTCGAGGCAGATCAGGTTGAATGGTTGGCAAACATACACATGAAGACATAACAACAACACAAAATCATATAATCCGCTGAGAAGATGAGTGCAAAAAAGAAGGGTTTGCTGTCAAAATCACAGGAGACCAACCTTATTGGTTCGTCTGAATCATGACCAATACTGAATGCAGGATTTGGGGTTTCAACCGGTGAAGCATCAATCACCTTTGCTTTCCCTTTCTCAGCACGCGAAAGCCTACATGTTAGAAACAATAAGCAAATGTAAAAAAAACCCAGTGTATATGTAGAGCAACAAAGGAAAACAGAAAGAGCCATTAGCAAAAGCAGACCTTCCAGAGCCGGATGATCCAACTATATCTGATGGTGGCGAAATCTGTGCTGCAGCTACATGAACAGACACTTGTCCTGGATGGGCAGCAACTGGCAATGCAAGCTGAGGATGATACTCAAGCATGTCAGCAACAACCTGAGGATCATCAAGCGGTACAACCTGGGCAACTCGAAATTCCCCAGATGTAAACCCAGTCGAACCAAGGAGCGGTAGCCTGCAATCAAGCTTAACATACTGGCCACGAAGTTGGTTGAGCTGTGGTGGCAATTGCCCTGGGAGAAAGGGAAATCGCTGTGCCAAGTAAGCTGCTGAAATATTAATCAATGCATGGCCACACCCACCCATGGCAATGAACCGGGCCTCAGAAGTGTCATCCTTCAATGTAAACTGGATCTTGTAGCTACAAAGCACAAAATTAAACACCAGCAAAGTATAACAATCATAAACTGTGTATGAATTGCCAAACAACACAGACAGCAAAAATATTTGAGTAAATACTTAATGCGGATCTGATCTTCCTTCAGCTGCCAATCTTTCGAACACCAAAATGTATCATCACGACGCTTTGAAACAGCCCTTGAACAGAGCCTACACGAATCATAGTACCATGGGACATTCGACTCGACATTGACAATAACTCTACCACATCGAAACCTCTCTTCCTGTTAACGGAATGGCAGTCAAACAAACGTACAGCGAAAGAAACTACCACAAAATGAGAACCAAGAGTTAATGAAAAACAAACAGACCGTTGAACCACCGTTATGAGCCAAGGTGATCAATTGTTGAAGAGTCCTTGTATGCCTATCTGCATCAGCCGCTGCCTCAACAATTGTTGCAAATTCAACCGGCAGGGAACCAACAACTTCATGCTTCTCAGCAAACCTGGTTTAAACGTAAGCAAACAGATTCATCATTCCAAACAAAATGTGCAAGAAAAAGAATTTGGGAACGTAGAATCTGATCTACCTAGATGCAAGATGATAGGCTTTGGGGACTGGCGGATTAACAGCTATGCGTATAGCAGCTGAACTGGACAACACACAAGAACCTGCAAAGCAGCTGTGTAAGCACTTTCAACCGAGACACAAGCCAAAAAAAAAACAACATGCAGAAGGCGACGTACTTCCCAATTTGTTTACCAAGAGACCACCAAATGCCAAGATAACAGGTTCAATACAATCTGCCTGAGTCAGAGCAACGTGATCCAATATCCCCGAGAACTCATCCCAAAGAGTAATTGTTGCCTCCATCCCACTACGAAACTGCATGCAAAGTAAATAAGAGAACCTTTAACAACAGAAAGCAAAAACACACCCCCCTCACACAAAAAGTCACCTTTCGTCCTCTATGATAACAGTCTGCCTAACAGTTGGACCATTGTTGGTTATTTTGTGTGATATCCCAGTAATAGAATGGAGACGACCCGCAACATCTACAACCACGATAAACAGCAACGCGCTCAGAAGACTCAACCAAACAAACAGGTAACAAAAGGAAGCCAGAAAAAGCACACACCTGTTAAAACCCTATGGTCACCAGCACGCGATAGAAACTGAGATATTGGCAAGAACTCGTAAGAGTCCATTGGAAAGCTTCCAGCTGGCAAGGTGCACTCCGTAAAAAAAGTGGAAGGTGTGAGGCTCAAGGCTAAGTTGAATGAACACGCCCGATACTGGTGCGGTGGATTGCCGAGGCCAAACGATCGAATGATATAAACTTTCCCAACCGAAAGATTCTTCCGGATACCGTTAGCCATTGACGACGGCGAAACCCCGTGAATCAAAGTACCCTGCAAGCAATAAGGAAAACCATGAGCGTAAAAGCAACGCCTGCAAACGCAAAAGCACGACGCAAAAGAAAGCACGGGAGGAAGAAAAACTCACAGTCTCATCAACCCAGAGGGTGGCGTAGTTGTAGACGCGAGTATCACCGGGCGATTTTGCAGCCCATGCATGCAGCAGCCTCAAGCGCAGTGCAATATCCGGCTTGCGTGGACCAGCAAGTTTACAGAACAGAGTGAATTCCATTACAAAGCTTGGGAAACAACCCAGAAACACCGAACAAAGCGAGAGTAAAATGAGAGTTCAAAGAATTGGACAGAAGGCGGAAACCATTGTGCAAGAAAAAGTGGCATGGCAATTCGGCAAACCAGAGTTAAACCGCCGTGGGAAAAGTGAGGCGACACGCGTACGATGGCGATCCCCCCCCCCCTTAGTCAAATCGGACGGTTACTTCCCTGACAACAGAAGCCCACTCTTCGATGAAAGGAGAAGCAGAAAGAGAAGAGCTAAGGAACCTTAGCGCAATGGCGGCAAAAGTAATGATGGGTCTGGCAGAAGAAACAATCAGCTGTAGAAGAGGATCTCTACCCAGATCCGCGGGCAACGTGCTTTGCTCCGCAAATCATCAGGGAGATCCGGCCCAAGGTGAAAAAGGTCTGGCACAAACCGGCGGCCCAATCCGACTTCTGTGAATAGAACAACCGGGGCCACGCGCAGAGGGCCAGCCAATAAGAGGTAAGAGCATAGTAAATTTCGGTCACATTGAACAGCCCAAACAGTCTACATGCACAGTTGGGGCCGGTCTTTGGAAATAATTCTCTTTAATAGTTGGGGGCAGTTTTTTCAGCATTTCAAATTTGTTGCAACGAGAGCGAAAGTAGGAAGGGTAATTGTGTCTTCACAATCATTATTTATTTTTTTATTCATAAGAATAAAAATACACCAATCTCGGGATTTGAACCATGGTATTTCCAAACAAAGACAACAACAATTACCAATTGCAATAAACAAATGTTTGATATCTTTTTAAATACTAAAATCTCAAAACCATATGACTTTTCCAATACTGTTAGCTAGTCCACTAACTCTCCCGTAAGTACTTTCTTTGTTATTTGATAATTGAATTTTTATATTTTGATTATTTTAATTTGGGTTTAATAATAAATTTAATCCATGTCTATCTTATAAATGGAGGATAATTTTAAAATTGCAACCCAAATATTATTGATTCGAATATTGCACATTGAATTGTTGTATTGAATGTGTAGAAGTGATGTATAATTCTTAACTTGGTATTAATTTTTAGAACTATAAAAGCAACGATATTGTTATTCAAACTGTAAGTGGTCAATTCTTTGAAAGTTTTAGTTTGGTTAACCATTAAATCCTAAACCTCTTGATAATATGGCATGATTGGACAGATGAGTGAGTTTAAAAGAAGGGCAATCTCTATTTTCTACCCAAACCTTTTTCAAATTCTTTTATTTTAACCAAACCTATAGAAATTCTATTTATTATCCAAACGTATTATAATTTATCAAAGTCTGGGCATTCATTCTGTTACCGTTACTTATTTCGTCCATGTGAGGGGTGGGATTTTGTTTTGTTTTTTGATAATCTTTTTATTAAAAATAGTAAATGATGGTATTCTGACCGTCACGTAGGAAGTCAACTCATTATGGTCATACTTAGTCAGCATTACTAACAGAAAAATTGACGGAGAGTTAACGTTTGGATAATTTTTAGGAATTCAATAGGTTTGGTTAAAATAAAAGAATCTGAAAAAGGTTTGGATAAAAAATAGACATTGCCCTTAAAAGAACACAATTTCTCAATACCAATTTTTCTATACGATTTCAATTATTTACATCTTTTATCTTATAGGGTAATTGAACATATATATCATTCATAGTTACTTAGTTTAATATGAAATAACCGCAGTACAAGACAAATCATGAAAGTCAGGCTGGAGTTTTCATGGATACATTGAAGTGGTCATGTGCATTAGCAAGGTAGGTACCACAAGATAGGTTTAATTTTTTGTTGAGTGAATAAAATTGCCCTTCAAATAATTTAGAGTATGATGGTTGATAAATAATTTTTTCATTGTGTTGATGCCAGAGTTATAGCTGACGTCGAGTTTTTTTATGCTGGGCAGCAGAGTCGGTCGACGACCATCTTTCACCTCGAACTTCTCTTAGAATGTTAGCTCCAGTTGTCTCCTGCAAAAAGGGTTCGCTAGCCGATCTTGGCGGGGACACTCTACAACGCTTAAGTTAGTGGGGGGTGGGGGGGTTGAGTGGAGAGGAATATGACCTCGAAATGAAAGATGAGGGATTGGATTTGAGAATGAATATCTGCACTAATCATAGCAAGAGTTCACGAGTCTAGGCATGGGGATTTTTGCTTACCTCAATCTGGAGACGATGTGGCCTTTTATAGAGGCCTCCAGGCAAACATAAAGGGAGTACGTGTCTCCCTCAGAAGCTTGGTGGTGTGGAGAGAGGAAACGTTGCGGGGGTACATGGCTAAAGGTCCTAGGTGACTTTGGGTGGGCGGAGAGCCCAAGGTGGTCGAGGTGACCCGAGGTACTTGACCACATGGGTAATTGATCCTAGGGTTACTGGAGTGACCCCAAGGTGACTAGAATGATTGACCTGGGTGGCCAGAGTGACCCGGGGTGGGTTAGGTAACCCGAGGTAATTGACCCTGGGGTGGCCGAAGTGACTCCAAGGTGACCTAGGGTAATTGACTCTATGTGGCCGGAGTGACCCCAGGGTGGGCAGAGGTGACCCGAGGTAATTGACCGCGGAGTGGCCGGAGTGACCCCGGGGTGAGCTTGGTGACCCAAGGTAATTGATCCGGGGTGGGTTAGGTGACCCGAGGTAATTGACCCTGGGGTTGCCGGAATGACCCCAAGGTGACCTAGGGTGATTGACCCTAGATGGCCGGAGTGACCCCGGGGTGGGCTAGGTGACCCGAGGTAATTGACCTCGGGGTCACCAGAGTGACCCCAAAGTGACATAGGGTAATTGACCCCAGGTGACCGGAGTGATCTCGGGGTGGGTTAGGTGACCCGAGGTAATTGACCATAGGTGGCCGAAGTGACCCCAATGTGACCCGGGTGAGGGGTTGTTTCCATCCAATAAAATTTTATTTAGGGTCCACCACATTGCATAGAGTATGGATGGAAAATGGTATTTTCTTCCTAAGTTCGTTTTTGTATTGTGCATAATACTTTAAATTTTAGATATTGCTAATTATGTATTGTTTCTCAAGCAAAAAAATAAATATTGACCAAAGGTTATGATCATGAGTTTCCTATTTATCCTACACTTTTTCAAACAAACTTTTTTTCAGTTATGTCAATTTTCATTTCCACCATAGGCAACTAAGTGACTGTTATTATATATAAAACTAAATACATGTTACTGTTGCCTAAGGAGTTGTTATGATTAGTGGGTTTTAGCTAATCTTATTTGCTTAGGACCGTTTAAGTTCATGGGCTTTTGATAATTGATATGACTTATTGATGAGCCTCTCTAAATATCAAATAGAAAGAGTCCAAGAACCCAAAACGAAATCTAAAGCCCAAACCACTTCACATAATTAATCTCCTCTGAAGCACAAAAGAGTAATAAAAGCATAGCAAAAGAAAACCACTAAATTATGTAGCATACACAAAACTTATCCTCACATTGCGAGAAGCAACGTGATGATGTTAAAGCAAGAAACGACGTCGATAATATATTTCTCAAGCTCGCCTGCGATGTCATCAACACGCTTTAAGAATGCGGTGAATCGATCTTAGAGATGACAAGCTTTTCACCAAACATGGTATATGTGTCGTTCGACAAAGTTCAACAGTCACATCCCTTAACTATAATTACATTAAAAAAAACAACAACACATATTGAGAGATTAATTCATAAGAAAAAATAAAGTCTATTTTACTTTATGATTACATTGGCAAAGGAGTCGTGGAATTGGAAGCAAATCATAGTGTTGGCATTTCGTGGGTCAGAGAGGAGTGACTTCCTCAGTACTTCGCTAACGACGAACTCATTGGAGAGTAGGCGGAGGAGTAGTACATGCAGCACAACTATTGAAGTTTTTTCGAATTTGACAAAATAACTTACCTACATGCGTGGTTCACACGGGTAGGAGTCCTCTCTGAAGTCCGCCACAAGCGACTAGAACTCCTAATCACGATCGATCTCGAATTCACTCCATCGCCACTGAGTCCTAGTTGAACCTCCTCATCGAACCCCTTGGAATGTCGCCCCTATTACAAAGCCGGAAGGGAGAAAGATTGTAAGAGATAATGAGATGGAGAGGGACATAAGCACCGGAAATTTAACGAGTAGAGATTTTAAGTTTTAGGATCGAGAAAGCACCCGTTGTGAGAAGGATAACATATGGGAAGATTAGAGAGTGGGACGAGTAGACAGAAGGCGAGCAAGACTCAAATTTCACTATTAATTAATTGAGAAAATGAAGAAATTGGATTGTTGTACCCCTCCAATACGGCCTGTAATTCATGCCCATATTAAGGGTTAGTGAATGTCTCCTTAAACTGAAATTGACCACTGATACTCCGCAGCATAGCGCGGCATCACAAACTAGTTAATATATAAAGTTAAAACCATTTTACTGTCACTAAGCTTTTGGTTTTAAATTGGCTTGTCATTTGGCCTGTGCTATTGGAGTTATGGACTTTTGTGGTGTAGAATATTTTTGTATTTTTTTTTGTTTGGAATGGTGTGAGAAATTTTCTGCCATATTATTTTTACTAATATTTTTGTTATATATATATATATATATCATTAAATTAAATTGGGCTTTGTATTTGGATTGTACTATTGCTATCCAAGGATTTTTTTTGTGTTGTGTGACTATTTTTTTATATTTTGTTTCACAAATATGTTTAAAATTAGCTTTTCATTATATTTTGTGTTTTGTGCACATTTTGTATATTTTATTTCAGAAACGTGTTTACATATGAAATGTTAAAATTTGTTTTTCATTAGTGTATTTTGTTGGTAGGAGTAGAAGTCATATGTCGTTTTACCATCACTTAGTTTAAGAGAGAAAACGATTTTATTAAAATTTAGCTTTATATATTATAGATGAATGATTAGAAGGAGGTGAAGAAGTCGATCCCACTACTAATAGAAGAACATGCCCAAATAGATTTATCTAAGTCCTCGCATTAAGAAATTAGTTTCTTTCAAATTTCAACCCATCCGTTTGGTCCATACTTTAGGCTCACTAGGTGATTTTTTTTAACTTATAAGGTGATTGTTTCCTTTTACAAATTCTTATTGGATTTTGATGCATAAAAAAAATCTATAGACCAATGGATCAAAATTTTAAGATTTTTTTTTCCTGTTCTCTTTTTACTTCTCTCTCGGGTTTTTTTACCAGAAAAGTAACATATTCAAATGCAAATAAACCACACAATAATTAAAATACACCCTACTACAACTGTTGACATGCTAAGGGGAGACTCGGATCCTAACCGCAATGAAGTGCGACACAAAACCTAGTATCATCAAACATAGAAGTTATGATTGGTTATTCACAAGTGTTATAATCAAGATTGTTACACATCTACCGGATGACTGGTTGTACTATGTCCGACCAAAGTCTTGCTTAAAAACGGCCTCTACAAAACGAAGGGTTTGATAGTTAGAGAGGAAGAAGAAGAGAGAGGCAAGAGGATGGTGAGTGGATCTTGGGATATGTATTTTTTTTATGGAATTTGAGTTTTTAATATATATAAGTTAGAACATTTCCATTTCACTCACTAAAGTTCTATGTTATATATTAATATATTTAGAAAAGGTATAAAACGGCTTAAACAGGTTGGACCTCATTCAAACCATTTGTTTGATCGGCTCAACATCTTAAACCGGTTTCACAACTTTGGTTATAACCATTAAGATTACAATGTTTATCATTGTTGAAAAGTTATAAGAATTTGAACATGGAAAATAATTTCAATGTCACCTTAATATCATACGAAATTCGGCACTTAAAATATTTTAAAAAATTTAAATACACAAAATATACATTGTAATCAAATGACATTCCTACCGACGTGTCGGACAACAAGCTAGTATTATTAAAAGTGAAAGCCAAAACTCATTGCTCCATTTCAAATTTCCTGCATCGAGAGTTAAAGTAGGAAAGACATTTTTGTCTTCACAACTACTTATTTCTTTCTTATTTATTCTTAAAAATATATACATATGAGAATTTGAACCATGACCACTTATATGGGGATTTGAACTATGACCACTTTTAAGAGAGCGAAGGGCTACAACCAATCACACTACATATATTTGTTGTACCTTTTAAAAGAAAAACATACACAAACCTAAAACCTCAAAAATCAGAAAACAGAAAACCTTTTCAACGGTTAGCTAGCAACTAAATCTCTCATAAGTACTTATTTGGTGATTTGATACATTGACTTTCATATTTTTTATTATTTTAATACTTAATTTATATTTCAAAGTATATTATAAACCGAGTATAACTTTAAAATTGAAATCCATATATCACTTGGTTGAATATTGCATATAAAATTAGTGTATTAAATAGGTCGAAGCAATGTAAAAATTTTAAATTAGTATTAATGTTCGAATTAACTATGAAGAAATCATATTCTTATGCAGACTATATGGGACTGGTTTTTTTAACGTTTTAGCCTGTTAACTACTAATTTGAACAAGTATTGGAATTTGAACAAATGTATCTTCCAAAAAAGACAAGAATCATAAGCCTGATTGTCAACCCAAGTTTGACATGGTTGTGCGAATCAGTTTTGCCCAAACTCGAGTATTTGTTAGGATGTTGGAGGCCCAGTTGGTTATCAACCCAAACATGGTCAAACTAAGAAAACTAGTTGAATTAGGAAATCGAGTTGATTCAACTAACTCATCTAAGCACTGAGTTACTTCAAACCGACATCATTTTCAACAAATCTAATCACTAGCTTTGTTGACATGTCGTCCTTTTCCTTATCAAAGACCCATGCAACAACATACGCCAACCACCCGTGTTCGGTTGTCCCATAATATCTTTTCCTCCTTTAGTATCGGCAGGCAACAATACAAGTCACAATCGTCTCAAAAGCCAACACAGTTCCTGAGTAGTCAATTCCATTTTCCTTCCAGCAGCAAGGTCACATCGCCAATCAACCACATCTCAAACAAAGAATAAGCCACAAGATTAGACGAACATATATTTGGATTGAGACTTGGTGTGATGAACAAAGGCCAATGTCCTCATTTGTATATATACATGAAACCGAATTGGAGAAGAAGAGTAAGAACATTGAGAATGGAATATGATATGCAACGAAAAGAAGAAAAGAAAAAACTAGAAAATGAAATGGAAAGAGATAAAAAGAAAGAGGGAAGAGATTTAGAATTAAAGCGTCATTTTACAGCATCAGTTTCAAGTGAGAGAAAAGTATAAAAATAAAACTCAATTCCAACGAATAAGTTATATTAAATTGTCATTGTATCTAAATTTATCATAGAAATTTCATAAATATCTAAGTATAATACATGTGAAATCAATAAAATTTTCATGCACAGGGGTAAAGCTAGACCAGGTTAATCCAATTCATCCATTAATCCTTAACCCACTTGCTTAAACGACTCATTGGTGGAATCGAGTGACAACCTTGGTCATAACAAATTAGACTGAACAAATTTGTTGTATATTTTGGGTTATAGGTATAATATACTCCTCTATTATATTTATATTTATTAAGAACTATATTAGTCACTAATGCATGCAATTTCAGTTTCCAAACATATTTTACTCAAATACTTTTATATAACAATGAATGACTCCCTAAATTTCGCTTAGTTTTCAATGAAAGATGAGATGCAATTAATTGATGTATGAGCTCAAATATACCTCCATACCACTAAAGCTACAATAATTATGATCTTTAGTTGTTCACTCACCTCTACCAATGTTTACAGGTTCATATTTTGCTATGAAATTTAGATAAAGAAACTTTAAATCTCACACATTTAAAAGTAGGAAATGGAAACTGTGTAAATAAGTGATTGCAAATTTACTATTTTGAAACCCAAAACTGAAGGAATTTAGATCATCTCATTTCGCAGTAAATTAAAAAGTCTTATGGGAAAGTGATACCTTAGCTTTGGATGTGGTGGTGAATGAATAACTAATGCCAAACGTGGCCTAAAAGATTCCCTCCGCTATGAATTGCAAAAAAACATCTTTCCCAAATCCAATTTATTACCAGTCAAATCATATTTGGTAACATGACTTGAATATCATACCAATAAACTACTATTTAGTTTGAGTCTAAATTAGACCTATTACATTGCCTAAAAATATGAAATGTAATTTTTGCAATTTTTTTTTGTATAACAAACATAAATGTGGAAACACCGATAATGAAGGTTTGAATTGGGTTAATGCAAATAGCTAGATGGTCGATCTTTCTTTATAGCTATAATTATATGGACTCAAATAGATTCAAATTGTGGGTTCGACCCAAATAAATATTTTTCTTTTCTAGCTCTCTCTCATTCCATAATTAGTAAGTTAAAGTAATCCGGCCAACGGGCTGGGTCAAAGCTAGTTGATGACGAGATGGAGATGTATATGGGAAGGTGAAAGGATGGAGGGATTTTTTTATGTAGTTTGGGTCCTGTACTTCAATAAGTTCGAGTAATTTATTAGGTAATGTCTATTTTGTATCCAAAATTTTTTTGGATTCTTTTATATTATCCAAACTTATTAAAATTCTATTAATTAGCCAAATTTTTCATTATTCATCAAAATATTAACCATTTTTACGTTATCATTAATAATTTTGTAACTCTTTTCTTTGTTAAATCAATAAAATTTTGGAATCTTGACCTTCAGGTGTCTCTTCCAAGTCAATTTCATGTTGCCAAATCAATATTACTAACAAAATTGCTAACTGAAAGTTAACATTTAGCTAATTCTTAGTATTTCGATAGATTTGGATAATTTAAAAGAATCTAAAAAAGATTTGGATAAAAAATAAACATTACTCTAATTTATTGAGGCATAAGCTCGTATTTGACTGGTGTTTGATTTCCTTGAATTACAAAGTAGTCGTGATAGGAGAAAAAATAATCAAAAGCGATCTACTAATACACACCAAATCTCAACCATAAACCTCAGTGAATATTAGCAGATCATCAACAAACCTGACATGATCTACCCGAGCCCACAACTATAGGTGTCAAAACATAGCCCGACCCGATTAACCCGCCCGATCAACCCGACCCGCAACCCGACCGCAATCCGAATTGACTAAAAGTCAACAACCCGTAACCCGATTGACCCGCAACCCAACTAACCCGCAACCCGACTGACCCGCAACCCGATTAACCCGAACCCGATTGACCCGCAACCCGACTGACCCGCAACCCGATTAACCCGAACCCGATTGACCCGAACCTGACTAACCCGTAACCCGACCGACTCAACCCGAATTTAATCTAATCCACTTGAATAATTATAAAAATATTCAATACATAGTTTTTCAAAATAAAGTTATTCATTCTAAACTTAAGTAAAAAAAATTTTTCGTTTCGTATAGGAAATTTAAAAAATATGAAACTCACTTGATATTACGAATTTTAAGAAAATTATAAAAATTGAAACATGAAGGTCACTTGAAATCATGACAATATTAATATAATATATAAATTAAAATTTTGGTTAATTTAACTATTCAATAAAATTATCAATTAAATATAAATAAAGTAAAGTAATGTATTTGGTAATTTGATGTTTTTAAATGAAGAGGGAAAGTTTGGTGAATTCAAGTTTTTGGGAAGAGAAAGAAGAGGGAAATTTGGTTCTTTGAATTTTTTTAGAAAAGAAACAAGTGGGAATTTTGGTGGTTTTGATATGTGGGAAGAGAAAGAAGTGGGAAAGTTTGATTCTTTTGATTATGAAAGAGAAATAAGGAGGGAAACTTTTGAGTTTTCAACTTTTTGTAGAAGGAAAGAATAGGGTAATTTGGTTCTTTCAATTTTATGGAAGAGAAAGAGGAGGGAAAATTGAGTTTTCTAATGTATGGAAGTAGAAAGAAGGAGGGAAATTTTAGTATTTTTGTGAAAAGAAAGAAGGAAACAAATTTGGTGTTTTCAATATTTTGGTTTTTCATAATTTTAGCTTTTGAAATATGAATCTTTAACTTTTATATGAAGGGCATGACTAATTAAAATTATTCTTATATGCTTTGAAGGCTAATATATATATGTATGTAATTGTTTATGGGCTAATAAATAAATTAACCATTAGTTACAACAATTTATACTAAACTTGATAAGTAATCTTTGACGGTTCGTTGTTTAGGATATAAAGTATATGGTTAGGGTATAGGGTATAAGGTACATATGGTTTAGGGTGTATATGGTTAGGGTATAAGATATTGATGGTTTTGACGGTTCCAAGTTTTTTATTAACATATGTTCACTTGAAGTCATTTGAAGTCTTTAACGGCAGGAGATCCCTTTTTAATTTTTGTTTATGGTACGTGGTTAGGATACAAGGTATGTGGTGTAAAGTATAGGATATATGGTTAGGGTATAACAATTAGCAAATATCACTTTTTATCTATGTTTTGAAAATCAAAATATGAATTTCACTTTTAAATTAACTATACTAGCAAAATCACAACTCAAAAACATATGGTTAGGGTATAGGGTATAGGTTATGTGGTTAGTGTATAATGTATTGATGGTTTAGGCCTTTAGGGTATACAATCAACAACATATACTAACTTAATATTGTTGATTGAGGGTAAGGCTAAGTGTATAGGATATATGCTATTGAGTAAGTTATGATTGAAGTAACAATAATTTTACTAAATTTGATAGCTAATCTTTAATGGTTCAATTTTTAGGATAATTCGAACAATTTTACAAATAACTCGTTTGACAACAGTTTACTGAAGTTATTTGGGCAATGAGTTATTTCGAAATAACTCCTTTTATCACTATGCTTTTGCCAAATACCACACGCCAAATACCAGATTTGCATGGTTATACTAAACGAGATACTTTAATTCAATTACTACTGAATTAATACTAAAATATCAAATAAACAATTAATGGTGTCTTTTGGTTGCAAATATTGATATCACCATTACTATTAGCTATAATACTTTACCAATTATGATTAATTACATAACAAGTTTGCAAGTCATAAAATTGATTTAACATTTTGACTAGGTAGAAATAAAGTATATATATATATACGAGGTAGAAATAAATTGGTTAAAAAGTTGAGAAAATATTTTAAATTAGTGTAATAAAATGTGTAAGTTGGTAATGAGTAATGAGTTAAGTTACTTGATGCGCTAGCCCGAACAACCCGAAACCCGATCCACCCGCAACCCGCCCGACCCAAAACCCGATGAACCCGCAACCCGATTTGCCCGTAACCCGATTGAACCCGAACCCGATGAATCCGCAACCCGTTTGAACCCGAACCCGATGAACCCGAACCCGATGAACCCGCAACCCGACTAACCCTCAACCCGTTTGAACCCGAACCCGATTGAACCCAACCCCAACCCGCCCGAACCCGCCCGATTGACACCTATACCCACAACTCATCAAAAGTTTGTGAACATTTAGACTTATCAACCATAAAATGATACAAACTAGTTATACGTTATAATGTAGCAAATTAAGGATGCATGCAAATTCGAGGAACGCTAACCTCTTTAACAAGGCTAAATTAGAAGACAGGGAGATCTATGGTAGATCCGAAAGTTATTTTCCTTCTTTCGTGCCGTTACAACTTAGAACTCATAGAATAGTGACTATTTTTATTTCGGCTTTTTAGATTACTAGCTTATTACCCAACCCTTGTCAGCAGCGGCGAATTCAGCACACAGTAGAGTACTGGGTCGCATTTCATTAGAAAATTAGATTTCGTATAAAAAACAGATTTTTTTACAATGCCATCAGTAAGCTCTCTAAACAAGAGCAATCAATCTTTCCATATTTATCCCTCCGAAAATCGCTTTGCGTAACAACATAGGTGGAGGAGGTTAGGCGGTTTTCGAGTCTGATGGGAAGGTTTGGAGAGACGGCGATGGTTGAGCGTTTAGTAGGTTGGGAGCCTGGGACACTGTTTATCTTTTATCAACTCAAAGTCAACCTAGAAGATCAACCAAATGAACTAATCTTAAGAGATCACACATTACAATCAAAGAAACTACATAACCCACCAGTTAGCTCTCCAAGCAAAAACACTCAATCTTTCCATCTTTATCCCTTCAAAAATTTCTTTGGGTAACAATATAGGTGGAGGAGGTTAGGTGGTTGTCGAGTCCGGTGGGAAGGTTTGGAGAGACAGTGATAGTTGAGCGTTTAGTAGGTCGGGACACCATTTAAACCCATTTACATTAGTTGGTCTTTTTAATCCGCATTCGACAAACCAATATCACTCAACCTTTCCATATTTAGCCCTCTGTTAAAGACACATGTGCCCCATATTCACTCAAAACTTTTATGTTCAAAATATTGTTATTTTATGGTAGTTATATTATCTATGTCAAAAATTTTGCATCGCTTCTACACATTCAATGCTGCAATTCGATGCGCATTATTTGCACCAATGCCATTAGGCTTGCAATTTTAAAATTATTTACCTTTTATAAGACAAATAGAAATAGAATTAATTATTAAACTCGAATTAAAATTATAGTGTAACTGGTTATGTTTCTTGTATTTTCTCAAACAAATCACAATTCAAATCTCATCACTTATGTATTTTTCCTGTAAATAAGAAAATAATAAATACTGTGCAGATGAATCTACCCTTCCTATTTTTGCTATGGATGCAAGGATTTTGTAATGGGGGAAGCACCTTTCCCTTTTCACTATTATATTATGTGTAGCAAAAGTAACCCGGGTGGTTGTGCGTTTAGTGGGTCGAAAACTATCTGGGCATGTTTACATTAGTTGCGCATTTTCCATCCACATTGGGCAAACCATCAACACTCAATATTTCCATATTTACCCTCCAAAAATTGCTCCGACGTAACAATAGATGTAGAGGACTAGAGGAGGTTAGCCGGTTGTTGAGTCTGATGGGAAGTTCGGAGAGACGACGATAGTTGAACATTTAGTGGGTTGGGGCACTATTTGGGTCCGTTTACATTAGTAGTGTCTTTTCCATCCGCGTTCGGCAAAATAACATCACTCAACCTTTCCATATTTACCCCTCTCTTAAAGACACTTGTGTTCATATTCACTCAAAAGTTCTATGTTTAAAAATATCGTTAGTTTATGGTAGATATAACAATTAAGTCTATGTTAAGAATTCTACATCACTTCTACACATTCAAGAGTGCGATTCGATATGCAATATTTGAATCAATGACATTTCGCTTGCTAACCGTGGAGGAAAATCCATATGATTTTTCAGATTTAAACTTCCTGTATGTTTTTAATTGAAAAATATCACATAAATGTGTTTATTTTAACTGGTTATGTTTATTATCTTTGTTCGAAGAGACCACGGTTCAAATATCATTATTGATGTATTTTTCCGTAAATAAGAAAATAAAAAATTACTGTGAAGACGAATCTACTCCTCCTACTTTCACTCTGGATGCAAGAAATTTAAAATGGGGCCTCAAATTTTCTAATTTGGCTTTTATTTATTGTGTAGATTAATCACAATCCTCTTCCAATGAAATTTTACCTTGTGAAGACTATTTTCTCTCTATAATTATTGCATTGATACATATGCATGGCAAATTTACAACAAAAGCTCCTTGATTAATCTAACTAGTACCAAGTAGTGACCACTTTTATCCTTCTTCTGACTACTTGATGTGATTTATTAACGTCTGCAATTCTTCTAGTGACCGACCTTTGGTCTCTGGTACAAATTTTGCAATGAACAAAATTCCAAAAATCCACATTGTGGAAAATATGAAGAATGTACCTGATGAGATTAAACCACAAAAGACACATAAAATGTTGTATACAAAGAAAGAACGATTTTAGAGGAAGATAAGTAACCAACAATTCATAAGCAAACGGAATTACCGGCAGAATTCCATAGGACAAAGAAGTTGAAAGAGTACGTGACCATCCAGGAAGATGACCAATTGATAAATGTCACTACACTTCCAGCTGTACCCTTTATGTTTATAGGAAACACCTAAAATTAAAAAAAAAGAACATTTCAATCTCTAAATGCTGAATGAAAGAGTTCACAAAATCAATGGAAATGGATTCTGATACCTCAGCCATTACAACGGATGGCAATCCTGCCATTCCAGTCGAGAAAGTTATGGGGAGTCCCTAATAAACACCAAATAATTCTCTTATTTAACTCAAATGTCCATAAACAAATGACTATATATCTATGTGAGAGTTTCACTTGGGTTTTACACTTACTAGCAAGCCAATGTATGCCAAGAGAGCAGTTAAACTCTCAGACTTGTTAAGCTCCTGAAAATGAAATGACATATTGAAGTATTTATCTAAAATGAAATATATGAATCATTTATAAGCCATAATGAAATACCTGCAACAAGAATGCAAGTCCAATCAAGAATGTACTCAAGAATAACCCAAATGCAGATATCTGAAAAAGTATTGTGAAGTGAGATCAAAATCCATTTGCTTTATCAAAGTATACACAAGAGCTTGAGTTGAAGAAACAAACCAAAAGAAGAGGCCGTCTTCCTAGTTTATCAGTAAGAAGAACAGATGTGATGGTGGCTGGAATCTGTAGAAAAATTTATCTCCATTTTTCACTGAAATGAATAGAGAATAATTTTTGCATATGGAAGTCTACAGCTCCAAGTACATACCTGAATAATGGCAACGGATACCAGACCGAAAGTACTTGAAACACCTATGATATATATTATAAACCATGCATCTTCTTCAGTATCTAATGCATAAGCAAAAAATAAGTATGGGGATTCCTTCTTTTGTTTCTAGGCATACCAGCAAGTTCAAATATGGAGGCGCTATAGTATGAGAATGCATTTGTCCCTCCAAACTCCTGAAGCACCATTAGCCCGACAACCACCTGGAAGTATAACAACAACACAAATGAAAGAGATTACCAGCTTACTTAGAGCACAAACAAAGAGATTTTTTGATGTGGTATACAAATATATAATCCTCATCTCACAATGAGTGCATCTGCATATTTTCGCTGGAATAAGTCCTGGATTTTATTCTCTGAAAGGCTCTCAAATAGCTCAGTGTGCTCCTGTAGAAATAAACATAAGCAATCAATGGAGATGAATCTCTTGTATAAAGTTTTGAAGATGCATAAAGCTTACTTTAATATCAAGAGCTTCTTGTGAAACATCAACACTTTTTCCCCTTAGGTATCTTAGAGTTTCTTCTAGCTCTTTGTCTTTCCCTAGCTTTGCCTGTACCAAGAAAATCTCCAATTGAGAGGTAAGAAAATGAATTTAAGCAAAAGAAATTCTAGAGCTTACCAGCCATCTTGGAGACTCTGGGATAAAGAATATGCCCAAGACATGCAACAGACATGGAACAACACCTTTGTAAACAAAGAATCAAATAGTTGGTAAAGATCCATTATTCTTCTTATGAGCAATTGCAGGCATAATAAGGAAGCAGAAAGATGTACCAACTAGAGCCAATGCTCGCCAGGATATGAGCGTTCCCGTCAAATAGATAAGAGAAAAGCCAAAGGTAAGCATGAACTGCAATCATTGAGAAAGTGAGTTCAATGAGTAATTAATAATGGTGTTTGAGTTGTGTCCACAAAAGAAAACATGGGATTTACCTGATGAGTAGAAGTTAAGGTGCCACGAGAGTTCTTGGGGGCGATTTCTGCAATGTAGACTGGTATAACATAGACATTAATCCCAACTGCAAATCCCATTATGAGCCTTCCAAGATCAAGTAGCCATGGGAGGTTGGCAAATGCTATTACAAACCAAGAGACTAGGAAGAACACCTCAGACACCCACATTGTCTGTCAACATAAATGGTGTGAAAAAAAATACTTCATGAGTTATATATTGTATGCAGTAGTTGAAATTGTTGAGACCACAATGAAGAATCATTAGTCTTACATATCTCCTGCCAATTATGTCTGCCGTCTTGCCGTTGACTAGAGAACCCAACATTCCACCAATTGTCAAGATTGAGCCAAAGGTTGAGTACTAATGAGATCATGCAAAGAGGTTTTATTTAATTTAGTCTAGAATTGCAATTCCAATACAAAGTGAAGTGAAGAATGAAGAAGGGGAGGTAGTTATGGGTTGGTGATTAATTACTTGCGCGACAGACATTCCCAAGTCTACTATGATCCCTGACTCTGCTGGTGATGAGTATCCATACTACAACAAATTTATATAAAACCTTACTTATTAGAAAATGACATAAAAATCAAAATTAATATATCTTAATAACTAGAGTTTTTGAAAGTGGTATCAATATGGAGCATACAAAACTATGTACTCCATAATTTTCCACAAGAGAGATGAACAATTTTTCACTTAATGAAGCAAATGAACCGATGATTCAATCACAAAAAAATATTTCGATTATTTAATTTTGACTCTTGTCCTTAATGGAGGTGTGATATTCTTGGTGTAGGGTATTATATCAATATTTTTGAACCAAGACACTCATATCGTTATCGTATATAATACACATCAATCTATCATTTTCAATACTTAGTCTATCCCTGAAACAATAATTATTATTACTTAGCTTAAAACATTAAGAGATTCTCTTCGTTAATATAATTGATTATTTTGTAATCCTAGACTCCTTATCCTCTAAACCTTAAACCATAGTTATGGGATGAGTGGATTTTCGACTCTACTAAACTCAAATGAGCAAATTCTAAACCCTAATTCTATAAACTTAAACCCAAAGATCAAAATACACCAAGAAAAATGATCGATGACTCAGATGCATTGATATATCAATATGCCCCATATTGAGGTTGAGAGAATTAGGATATATGATTTAATCATTAAGTCATGGTATATGACCATGTCAAAATTCGTGGCTTGGGATACAGTCACTAACCATTGGTTACTGACCTATGAGTAACTAAATCTGGACCTTTAGATCTAAGTGGCCCCTGAAAATCCAGATCTAAGAGTTGTGAATTATAGGCATTTTATTTTTCCGAGTTTTTTTAATCGGCTCTTATCTTCTTCGTTCTAACTCGGATTTCAATTTTTTTTTGCACAGATGGAACGAGTTCGTTATGCTCTACAAAATGAGATCAATTTTCAATATATTTCGAGAATTTTTTTTTCATACCTCCCGTTACCAACTACATACCATATGGTAACTTCTTCGTTTTTAAGTCGTTTTTGAAAACGTTTGCTCAGAAGGAATGAGTTCATCGTGATCATTTGGATCTACAAAATTCTGGGTGAAAAAAATACAGGACCAAAAATTACCATACTTTACCACTCTGGTATGTGGGTGGTAACTTGTGGTAAACAATGATAAAATTCGTAAATGACAGTTAGTATACTCATACTATCATGTATTCAACCTTCCTACACTATTGGTATGTTCATACCATCATGGTATGTTCTTAGCATATGATATTAAATAGGAGCATACCATATGGTATTGACTAGTAAAAAATGACTCAATTTTTTTTGTTCTAAAAATATATCAAAGTGATATCATTTTAAAGAACACAATTAATCTGATTTATCTGTGCACTTTTTTTTCATCCGTTAAATATTAGAGGGGAAAAGATAAAGGATTTCCATGAAAGAGATGCTGATGTCATGCTGATTTGAGCAGGTTACTCATGGTTACTCACTATAAGGTTACTGATAAGATCTGCTCTCAAAATTCATGCTATAACACATTATTGTACTAAAAGTATGATGTAACCCAAAATTCATCGTGGTTACCATAGAATTCCATGTACATATATATACTATTTATCATTAAATGTTTAGATCAACCAATGATGTTTGACTCATTGGTCAATCATATTTAGTCTCTCACTTTGATGCTTATAATTCTCAACCCTACTAGCCAGTGATTTTTTATCATTCACTTCTAACATTGAAATTTTTCCTCACAAAACCATTGAATTCTCTTTTACTCATAAAAGTAAATTTATGATCATAGCTAGACCATCGAATATCAAATGTTTAAGTTTCATTAAATGACTTAAACTATAAATTTATTATTAGATTTTTTATGAAGATCTATGTGATTAGAGAAATCACTTTAAATTAATTTATAAAGCTAGGTATATCATGATGTATTGTTTGAAAAAAAACTAAAAGTTATTGGTTATTTGGAGGGCTAACTATTGCACTGGATAACTCCTCTAATTTTGAGATGTTCACTTATTTTATAATCTTAATTAAAAAATACATAAAATTTGTACAAGTCTTGGTAATGAAATTTTTATAGAAAGATATTTTAAATAATACTTTTTAATTATAAATTTAACCTAGCTAGAATTGAGGAGTAAAGAAAAATTTTGAAAAGGAAAAAAAGTAGACAAAAGTCTCTATATATTATTGGAGGATTTCACCTTAGTCATTTCAAATATTACTTTTCTACTTGACATTTTTTGTTTGTTTCCAAATGGAATGGCATTTTGATATTCTTTTTAACTTGATTTTCAGTGTCGAGATGTTTACATGTATTATTGATATGTAAATTGTTGTAAATTCAGAGTTATTTGAGGTTTAATGGAGGTTTTTTGTTGACCAAAAAATCAGTAAGCCTTATAATATAGTCAATTAGGTTGACCACATAGCCAATTAGACCACATGGTGCATTAGGTCGATCACACAGTCAATTAGGTTGAAATTCTTAAGAGTATATATGATTTTAGCCCCAATCGGGGGGGGGGGGGGGGGGGGGGGGGGGGGGGGGGGGGGGGGGAGTATTGATGATTAGTTTTATAGAGTTCTGTCTATCTGTCGGCATATCAAGATCTGAAAGAGTCCAGAAGAATAAAGCATGATATTAATTAAATCAAGATTCAAAATGTTCATTATTGAAAATTAAAAATTAAAAAAATTTATTGAATTGCTAGCCCCTATAAAAGAGTCTCATAAATCCAAGTAAACCTGGTTACTAATGTAGTTGACATGACCAACCTTGTGGCATACTAGAAATCTCAACCACACATCAAGTAAATTACTTGGAATTTATCACAACTCATGTAGCAAACTCCTATATGTTTTAATTAAGTGGACATAAAATGTGACTTTGTATAGAAGTTTACACTTTAAAATTTAAAATTATGTTTCAAGTAAACAGAATTTTATTGTTCAACCGCTAAACTAACCGTTAGCTGGACTGATAACAGGCCGTTAACCGATATGTCTTATTAATTTGATTTTAAATATGCATTTTTACTAAGTAATCAATCGAAATCAAACCGATTAGCATCCCAACTCTAGCAGCATAATTAATGAAAATGGGAATGAAGAGGCTCATTTGTTATCCAAATCTTATCCAATATCTCTTCTCATTCTCTTGAGAAAATAGTATATATTATTGTATAGCTATTCATTAGGGATGACAATCAAACCCATGGCCACGGTTACCCGACCGCCCCGACTCAGTTAATATGTGAAATCCCCGCTTTGATCAAGAATGGGGCAGGTATGAGTAAAACTCGCACAAAATTTGATGGGTATGGGGCGAGTATGGTTTTAGCCTCCACCGCCCCATACCTACCCATACCGGCCCACCAAGAGAATTTCTTCGCATATAAAAAATATGTGGATCAAATTGTAATATTTCAATGTTGATTGATGATGATAACTCGAGAAAATAAATAGTAGAAATGCAATTAAGTGGCCACTCTAATCAAAACCTAATTCATTTTCCTCAATTCTCCCTTCACTCTTTCACTTTCCCCCTTACCAACAAGATTATGTTGGTTGATTATTACTTAGTAGATGTATTAGAGCTAGAGCATAATCATTTGGAAAATATTGTACTCTATATTATGTATTTGCGAATGTTTTAAGGTCATATTTTTTGAACCGTATTAAGAAAATGACTGTATTTTGTTAACTTCATAATATAATAGATTCGTTTAGTGTTATAATTAAAAGTTTTCTTCTAAATTTTAAGTAATAATGTTAGATGTACGGAGACAGGTATTACCTAATGTGTACCCGAAACCCACGGGTACGGAGATGAACCCACATAAGTATGGAACAAGTATGGATTTGAGTATTTGAAAATGAGAATGAAGATGGTTTAGGCAAATCCACCCCAAACCCAATCATTGTCATCCCTACTATTCATCCTCTTAAAATATTGTTCCTTTCTCTTTCGACGTATCTGATTTGGTTAAAATTTATTAATACCCACAAGGACCATCGTTGGCCGGCCAAATATAAAATTCAGGGCTCTCTTTTGTTGGAATTTCAGGCCCCCTATTCCGTTACTTTAAGGTGTCAATATAAAGTATTTCTTCCCAAGTTGGCCATATTTAACACTAGAGTCATCAAATTGATGGTAAAAAAATATGATTTAGCATCAGTACAAAATTAAAAGATTTAAATATATAAAATACATATATAGATATATATGCATACGTCTATTAAATAAGAGCGGAGAAGGGAGAAACTACAAATACGAGTTAATTTTGAACTTACAGCGCAACCGGTAGCCAAGGAACCGCACACGGCGACCAAGGTGCTAAGAACAACCGCTGGAGTAAACCCTTCGCCGACGATGTCGTTCTGGCTCGCCGGCGGCTGCAGAAGCCCTGTTTCCAGCTGCTGGCCGCTGCAGGTTTCACCCTCGTCGATTATATCGTCTACCCGTCCCATAGTTTATTGGACGAAGGGAAACAAAATGGGAATTCCAGCAGAGATGGAGTAGAACAATTTTATGAAATGAAGATTCAAATATAAGAAGAGAAGAGAGGGAAATCTGTGAGTGGCGAAATGGAGAGCGGCGAGGAGAGGACAGATGTTTTCAGAGTGTGAAGGGTATTATAATAAGGTAGAAAAATGCAGGGAGGGCAATTTAATGGGTTTTCAGCTAGCTAGTTGGGTAGTTGCTACCTTTTTATCTATTCAATGCTACGTACCCTTTTCATTTGTGTTTTAATTATGGCGTAGTTAGGGGGAGCAACTATCTACTTAACACCGGACCGAATCTTATCGAATTGATATTTGAATTAGATCGGATTGAATATATTTCAACCCGGTATTGGTTCTATGAATTGATTTTGAATTTGAATTGAACCAAACATGCTTTTGGTCTGGTTTAGGTCCTCGTTTTCCCTTTGTTTTCAGGCCTGCCATTTCTAGATTAGATCCGGTTCCAGACCGAATCGACCAATGTCCACCCCCTATGTATAGTTATAGTTATAGCTTTCGAGACAATAATAGCCAACATTTTTTTTTTAAAAGATCATGAATATAGTAAGATTCGGGATACTCATTGGACAAATATAGTCAATTCCGTTAAAAATTTTAACGTCGTTAGAAACACCGTCAGTTACATTAATGTGTTAGTATGGATGCCACGTCAGCTTCAACTCGTCACGTCATACCACTTGTTAGCCGCGTCATATTTATGTTAGCAAATGGTATATGATCTACGATTGAACATCTCCCAACAACTCGAGTTATTGGGATCAACTGGTTCTTGACATGATATCATATCCTTCTGTGACCGAGAGGTCTCCTGTTCAAATCCCGATGACCCCGATCTGTTTCTGTTAAGCACATGGTGTCCGGTTCTGTGACTGTGCAAACTCCAAGTCTGTCTGAGGGGCTTGAGTTTGAGGGAGTGTGTTAGTAAACGATATATGATCTAAGATTGAATCTCTCTCAACAACTCGAGTTATTGGATCAACTGGTTCTTAACAATTTAAAATATCGTATAGTCAAAACTTTTATGCTAATAGTAAATATAGCCATTTTTGCATGATGATAAATATAGTCATTTCGCCCAATAAAATCGTTAAATTTAACATAATAAATATCACAATTGATGGATAGACTAATGATCTCCGGCCATAAACACAAAACAAACTCGCCCAACATAGGTTTCCTAGAATTTGTCATCTTCTTCCCCTCTTCAACAATCACCATGGTAAGTTGGTAACCTACACCTTATGACCACCTACCGCCACAAATGAAAGAAATCACATCCACTCATTTAGTGGTTGTAGCTAGGATTTCGTTTAAAGGTGCGTCTAGGTCGAAAAAAATAAATATGATAAGAACAGTTAATATCAATATCTCGAGTTGTTGATAGAGGTTTAATAATAAATCTTATACCAACCAATAATTCATGATTTACCTAGTCGTTCACTTTCGAATGATGTTCTTAAAAAAATATTTAGTATCAATTGATTGAGTTCTTGGAAGATTTCAATAATATATTATACCATTTACTACCATGCTCCCTTATAAGAAAGTCAACTTATACGAAATTGATGTTTGCACAAATCTTTATACCGTATACTTAAGAAATGAGGTCGCCAAAATTCAAACCCAAAACTTTTCTACCAACTATTCTCAATTAAACGCAAGCTAATTTTAGATATCAATTAACTATAGTACCTAATTTAACCATTTTCCCCCGAACAGGGTGGGTCCCACCCTGTTACCCTCTCCCTCCGCCACTGCACTCGGTACTCCACTGCTCCCGCCGATTACAACCAAATCAGTCCATGGCAACCAAATCCATGGTGGCAACCAAGATCCCGTAATCAATTCTAAGACTTATGTTAAATTTAACTATTTTATTTGACAGAATGGCTATATTTATTATTTGTCATTAGTATGAGCATAGTTTTGTGTATGTGAAGGTATTTTTATATTTAATGTGGCTGACAGACGACATTACATTGTAATTTGGTGCTGAATTGACGTTCACATTAGCATGTCGTTAACGTAATTGATGGCGTCCCTAACGTCATTAATGTTTTTACCAAAAGATTACTATATTTAAAGCTTTTTCTAAAAAAAAGTTGATTATTATCGTCACAAATGCCAAAATTATGATCATATATAACAGTGTAATTTACCTTTGTTTGTTACGAGCTATGATGGTGATGGATATTAATTAATCTTGTACTTACGTAGGGCAATTGTAATCGGAAGAGAAGACAGTGGTAACAACTTATGATGATGATTGATTGGGTCTCGATCACACAGACACTCGAGTAAACATGTAACCTAACCAGTAGTTCATTATTTGCATGTGTTACTTCTTTTCGAATGAGAAATGGTCACTTTCCTACAGAGGCGCCAAGTGATTGTTCTTTCAAGGTGACAACACCACCACCTTATTGATGACATTTGTAATGGCTTGCTGCCATTCATAATTGTGATCTTTGTACTACTTAAGTACTGTTGAGAGAAACTGTAGATATTATTGGGATTCTTGAATTAGGAAAAAATTCCAAAATATACGCGTTCTTAAAAAAATCTCAAAATACACAAATTATAAAAAATTTACTAATTTATACATGTTTGGGCATCACCGTGGCCGTCAACCGCGGTGAAGGCCTGATATAAAACTGAAATTTCAAACGAACGTAACTTTGCGTTCGGTTATCTGATCGTAGAGAAATGTTTTTTGATTCCGCATATTTTTTTGAGATCTTTCAAGCCATAGGTGGTTTGGTCCCGCTTTCATCTCGGAAAAACGTCGGTTGCTATCCTGAACGAGCAATTTTTCGATTTTGCCAAACTTTGGAAGGCCATAACTTTGTGATTCGCAATCCAAATGTCATGAATTTTTTTTTTATTACGCATAACTTTCTAAGAAATACAAATTTTACAAAGTAATTTTCAAAACAAGAAATATTTTTGGATATACTGGATTTTGGGAATAACTTTGCATTTACTTTTCACAAATCCACATACATTCCCGTGTTGTTTCACTTCCCGAATGCGGAAGTTTGTCGCTTGGTTTTTGAAGGCGGTCCCTGGCATCATCGAGAGAACATGGTTCTGCTTCAGAAATGGGAACCAGGTATTCAGCCGTTAGCCATTGATAATTCTGCTGTTCCTGTGTGGGTTCGATTATCAAATTTGCCATCTGAGCTAACGTCTAAGGAAGGGTTAGGGCGTCTCGCTAGCTCTCTGGGGCGGCCTCTTTGTATGGATTATCCAACAAAGCAGGGGACAAAGTATGGTGTTGCTAAGGTTTGTGTTGAGATCACTACGAAGACTAATCTGATTAGCAAACTAAGCATCGCTCCTGATGGTCGTCCTGAGATGTTGGTGGATGTGGATTCTGTCATGTGCCTAGGAAATGTGAGAAGTGTGGTGTGTTTGGGCATGACTGTGCTAATCCAGGAGGGAAGGTGAAGCGTGTTTGGATTGTTAAGTAGCCAAAAGTGCAGGAAGTGTCGATAGTTGGTTTTGCGGGCAAGGAGAAGTGGATGAGGTTGCTGTTGTGCAAGCTGAATTAAGTGTGCAAGATAAGGCTGCTGGCTCGCAGATCCCCGAGTCAGAAGCTAGTGGCGAGTCTGTTGTGTCTGTTGTTGTGGAAAGCAGTGTAAATATGATAGAGCCCGGGAATTTGGGTTCTATCTAGGGATTTGGATTAGAAGGGGATCAACTAGGGATTGATCCTTAGTGTAAGAGAAAATGGGGGAAGGAAGGGGATTTGGTGGCACGAACAGAAGTAGAGGTAAAGGGGAGATATTGATGGGGACAAGGAAAAGAAGAAGGGAGGGTAATGGTTGCTGCTGTGCAGGCGAGAGAGAGGAGAGAGAAGGGGGAAGGGGTCGGCCGAGTGTGAGAGAGGAAGAGAGAGAGTGGAAATTAGGTTTTAGGTTATAATCTTGCTTAATTAATTAATTCCACGTACAAGTAGTTTATATAAAAATGGCTAATTCCCTACTGCTACCCGATTATTCCCCCAATTCCCGAATAGTCCAATAATCCAAATAAGAATAATAAAACGACAATAAAATACTAAAATGCAAGTTCTCATCAAAATAATCCCCCTGGGCTTGAGGATGATGGTTTCAAATTGGTTACTAATAGGAAGAACATGGTTAGGGCCCCTGATCCTGTCTCTGCTGCTAAGAGCCCGTGGAATCTATTCTCTGGTCCTAAGAAGGTGCAATTAGATGACAATGCCTTTCCTTCATTGAGTAGGCCAGTCTGGAGAACGAGTTTTGAGCCACCGCCACCTGCTAAAGGTAGAGGACGTGGCAAGAAACGTGGGAAATGAAGGTCTTATGCTGGAACATCAGGGGCTTCAATGCTCCTGAAAAGCACTATGCAGTGCTTAAAAAGATTCGTATACTTAATCTTTATTTTATAGCAGTTATAGAAACTAGAGTAAAAGAAGAAAATAGTGTTGATATTATTAGTCGGAGTTTTAGACACTTATATCATATGAATAATTACCCCAAGTCCCCCAATGGCCGAGCGTGGTTATTTTGGAAGGATGGAATTACTATTACAAAGCTAGAGGATGATAAATGTTTCTTGAAACTTCTGGTTGGAGGGCACACGCCACTGGTGCTTCTGTTTGTTTACAGTCCTAACAAGGAAGCTGAGAGGGTGATTTTGTACAGGGATTTGCGGGCTCAGAATGAGAGTTTGGTTCCTATGGCTGTGTTGGGTGATTTTAATGCTATTAGGAGTCCTGTTGAGGCCTCTAATTCTGTCTCACAAACTACAAGCATGGAAGACTTTCACACTTGGATTCAGGAGATGAAACTGGTTGATCATAAGGTGGCAGGTAGCTGGTTTACATGGTGGAATAAGCAGAAAGGGTATCCTATTGCTAAGCGCCTTGATAGAGTGCTTGTTAATGAAGCTTGGTTGAGTAATTTTCCTGCTAGTTCTGCTCAAACTACCCCCCAGGGGTTTCTGATCGTTGTGAAATCTTAATAACTTCAGCTCCCCAGGTTGATAGCCTACCCAAACCTTTTAAATACTTTTGGGTGAGCCATCCTTCTTACATGCAATTGATTACTGATGCTTGGAATATCTCAATTGATGGTTGGCCTTACTATGTCTTCTATGGGAAACTTAGAAATGTTAAGAAGAATTTGAGAAAGTTAAATAGAGAAGTGTATTTGGATATTTCTGCCCAAGCGAGAGATATAGAAGAGAGGCTTGAATTACTGCAGACAGAACTATTACAACATCCTACTGATTTATTGATTGAAGAAGAAGGGGTTTTGGCTAAGCAATGCATTGAGTTTAAGCGGTTGAGGAAAGCTTTTATAAACAGAAGGCGCGGGTTTAAAGTGTGCAGGAAGGGGATCTCAATACAACATATTTCCATAAAACTGTGAAAGTACATAATCATCGGCAACAAATCACTAGAATCCTGGATGAGAATGGGAAAGAAGTAACTAACGTGAAGGGTATAAGCAGGGTTGCTGTAAAATTTTACTCTGAATTGATTTGCAAGGTTAATTCGGATGTGTTACTTCAGCCTTCTAGTTTTTATCAGGATTTGAAGATTAAATGTCTCCCGCCAGATGTTGCGAGTACTATGATTCTTCCTGTAACAAGGAAGGAAATCAGGGATGTGTTTTTCAGTCTAGGGAGGGATAAGGCGCATGGCCCTAATGGATTCCCTTATGAATTCTTTAGGCTTCACTGGGGGCTGATTGGTTCTTTGGTGGAGGATGTAGCACTTCATTTCTTTTACTAAGGGGTTATGCCTCGAGCTATACATTCTACTCTTTTCACTCTGGTAGCAAAAGTCCCTAATGCTGAGAAAATGAAGGACTTTCGCCCAATTTCTTGCTGCAACACTTTGTATAAGGGCATTTCTAAGGTTCTAGCAAACATGTTAGCAGCTGTTCTTCCATTATTAATCTCTCCCTCTCAGTCTGCTTTTGTTAGAGGTCGTTCTATTAGTGATAATATTCTTCTTGCTGCTGAACTAGTTAAAGACTATCATAGGAAGAATATTACCCCTAGATGTGCTATAAAAATTGACATTATGAAGGCCTTTGACTCTATCAATTGGTCATTCCTTTTTTCTGTACTTGAAACTATGGGATTGCTTGTTCAGTTTATTGGTTGGTTGAAAGCATGTGTTCAGTCACCCAGGGTTAGTGTTGGTCTTAATGGTGGGATCTGTGGTTCATTTGATATGAAAAAAGGTTTAAGGCAAGGGGATCCATTGTCCCCCTACATATTCACTGTTGCTATGGAAGTATTGGATGCTCTGTTAAAGAGAGAAGCTGCACAGAATCAGGTCCCTTTCCATCAAAGGTGTAAACATATGGCAATAACGCATCTTTGCTTTGCTGATGACTTGCTTGTCCTTAAAAATGGATCAATCAGAGGTGTTGCTGGTATCTGTCGTGTCCTGGAATTTTTTTACTCTATTTCTGGGTTGAAATGTAACCCTAAAAATTGTCAGTTGTTTTGTGGGGGTATTCCAGAGGAGGAAAAGATGCTGATTTTTGAATACTCAAGATTCCCTAATAGTCAGTTGCCTGTTAGATACCTGGGTGATCCGTTAATTGCTGGAAAGCTTACTAGGGCTGAATGCAAGGTTTTGATTGAGAAGATCACTGGTAAAATCAGTAGCTGGAGGTCTAAAACTCTTAGTTTTGCTGGTCGTTTGCAGTTGATCACCTCAGTTCTTACAAGTGTGTTACAGTTTTGGATGGGGATCTTTTTGCTACCACAGTATGTCATTAAGGAAGTGGAATCTATTTGTAGTTGATTTTTATGGGATATTGATGATAATTCGATGCGGAAGAGAGCGGTTGCTGCCTGGCAATTTATTGCTCGACCAAGAAAGGAAGGAGGCTTGGGAATTAAGAACTTCTCTGTATGGAATAAAGCGTGCGTATGCAGGCATCTTTGGGCGATTCTAGCAGCAGAGGGGTCTTTGTGGGTTGCCTGGATTGCGCGTTACTGCGTAAAGCAAGCCTCTGTGTGGGATTTAAAGGTGACAGCAGCGGGGACTTGGGTTTAGAAGCGTCTCCTCAAATGCAGGGAGTTGGTGAGGCCTTATGTCTCCACAGTTGGCTCTGAGTTACAGTGGAATGGTATGGCAATGAGTCCTTACTCTGTCACAACGGTCTAGGAGTCGTTGAGGCAGAAAGACAGTGTGGTTCCCTGGTTTAAACTAGTTTGGGACAAGAACATTATCCCTCGGCATGGGTTTATATTATGGTTGGTGATCAATGATCGTCTTAAATTGCAAGATAAGCTCATTGCTTGGGGCAAATCACTTTCTGGAATGTGTTTGTTGTGTCTTGGGGGAGTTGAGAATCGCAGTCATTTATTTGTGGGGTGCTCTTATTTCCAGCATTTGAGTTGTAAGGTTTTGGGGCAGGCCTCGCCCCCTGTGCTTGGCAGCTGGGATGCTGTGTTGATGTGGTGTGTTACGAAGTGGAGTGGGGACTCTCCTGCTAATTTCTTAAATAGAATGAGATGGAGTGTTATTGTTAGCCTTGTTTGGCGAGAGCGGTGTTCGAGGTTGTATGGTTCTGTTGCGGCGAAAAGCCCTCCTCAGCTGGTGCTTGATGCTCGGAGAATCATTAGGAGTCGTTTCCTCTTGAATCAGTGCTTGCTTGACTATTTTGAAGCTAGGGGGATTGGGGGTAGATAGTTATTTGTTTTGTTTCATTGGGTTCCTCTTTGTTGAGGGTTGATGTATAGGATTGTTTGTTCCTTGAGTGCTCCATTGTAGTCCTTAAAATGTTATGCAAAATTAATAAAATCTCGTAACATCTGGATTGCGGAGCACAAAGTTATTATCTTTCAAAGTTTGGCGAAATCGAAAAATTGCTTGTTTGAATTACAAGAAAAAAGTGTGTATTTTGATTTTTTTTTTTTACAACATGTGTATTACGAGAAAAGAATACCCCGAATCAGGAAGAGTCAGGTCCGACTTCCAATTGACCTGAGATAATGGGAAGAATCCTGAGTCCCACCTCTCCTGATGACCATCCCTTCTTTCAAATGTCTTCTTCTGTTAAACGACTTCGCTTCATGTGTGTTTGGTTACTCGACGCATAAAACTTCAATAATTGCAGAGAAATGTGGTCCAAGAGGCAAGAAGTTCCATAGTACATTTACTTGGACCATCGCGGATGGACCAAACGTGAATTATTACAATTTAATTGATTCACGGATTCATTATTTTAGTTATATAAGAAGTTTGAAAAACTAACTATTTATTTTACTTATGCTAATTATTCGTCTCTCGGCCTTCTTCCCGGATTTTACGTAGTTCACTATCGAATGTTGCTCGAATTATTAATTTGAATTTAATAGTTTTTTTTATGGTTTCTTTTGTGAGATGGTTTTTTATTTTACAAAAGATAATCATATATTGATCAGAAAGCGAGAGTTACATCCAGGAATTTAACCAGGCCATAAAATCAAAAAAGCAACTTGCAGACGGGTACAAAAGAAGGGTCTTTCTAGCCACCAAATGAGCTACCCTATTACTACGCCGACCTACAAACCGCACACTGGAGCTAGTAGAGAGAGATAAGCATTGCACAACTTCTTTAAGAAGAGCTCCAATCCTATTGTCCCTGACATCAGACTGGTGGATCTTGTCAATAGCCACCTTAGCATCCCCTTCAAAACGCACCCCGGAAAATCCATCCGCTAAACACCAAAGAATAGCCTCCCGGAGAGAAAACACCTCCGCAACCAACGAATCATCAATCCTTGCGAATTGGAAGCCTATAGCCAGGAGATAGTTTGAATGATTTATTTTAACTTTTGGTGATGGATGATATGAATTTTTTAATTTTTAGTGACAAATTCAGTACTAAATTATTGCATTATATATATATCTCTTCTATTTTACAATGTATGAACAGTTCGGTCAATAGTTAGATTCTATAAGTATTAACCATTAAATCATAAACCGCTAACTATATTACGGTACAATGTCCAGTTCGATCAACGATTAGATTCTATAAGAATTAATCATTAAACTATAAACCACTAACTATATTAGTGTTCAATGTCCAGTCCAGCTCTAAAAACGGATAAGTTGTTACCTATCGCATAAGTGATCAGTATTAAAACCTTAATCAGGTGTCTGTTAAAAAGGATAGTACCGTAATCACATGAACCTTGCAGACTCTACCCCCTTATTATTCATCACAGAAAAACACCAATACATGGTCCAACCCTCATTATTATTGTACCACTGTAAGCAAATGATTTTAAACGGAAAAGAAGAAGCAACTTGGAAGCATTGATGGATGCAATGTATATTTTTAAATAAAAATTTTCTCAATCGTTAACAATTATTTATATGAGAAGGAAAAGTCAGGAACGGATCAGGTCAGTAACTTTATGATGAGTAATCATGAGTAACCAGTCCACATCAGAATGACATCAGCATCTCTCTCCTGGAAAGCTTTTAATTTTCCTCTCTTTAATTTTTAACGGGCGATTTCTCACTCGTTTTAAGTCGAAATTTCATTTTTTTTGCACAGTTAGATCAGATTAATTGTGCTCTTCAAAATGATATCCACTTTGATATATTCTTCGAACAAAAAAAATTGAATCATTTTTTACTAGTCTATACCATATGGTATTGACTGGTATTGAAATAAGAGCATACCTATGGTTTGAAAAGCGTACCATGGTGGTATGAACAAACCAAGACTGTAGGATGGTTGAATACATGATAGTAGAAGTATATTAACTGTCATTTACGACTTTTATCATTGTGTACCACAAGATACCACCCCGTACCAGGGTGGTACTGTATGGTATTGTGTGGTATTTTTTGGTCATGTATTTTGTTAACACAGAAATTTGTAGATCCAATAGATCATGATGAACTCGTTCCTTCTGTGCAAACGTTTTAAAAAACGAATTAAAAACGAAGAAAATACCATATGGTATGTAGTTGGTACCGAGAGGCCAGAATTTTTTTTCTCGAAAAATATTGAAAGTTGATCTCATTTTTTAGAGCACGATGAACTCGTTCCATCTGTGCAAAAAAATTTAAAATCTGAGTTCAAACGAAAAAGATATGAGCCGATTAAGAAAGTTAGAGAAAATAAAATGGTCTTTAATTCTCCATCCTTCGATCTGAATTTTCTAAATGAAGGGTCCATATTTGGTTATGCACCCTATCTTGAGCCGAAAAAGTCCTAAAAATTACAGTCAGCTGGTAGTTGATATGGACGGTTATTATGCGTCGTAATCATCACCTAATACAGGTTGAACTTTACGAATTTTAACTAACTTGTACCCGACTCGTTGGTTGAATGAATTTTATTTTATATTAATCAATTTCTTTATATTTTTAAATAGTTTAGAATTTACTAAAATAGTTAATTCATTATTTCAAAGTAATCTTGTAGTATATTTTTTATTATGACATTAGCAGTGCTTTGTAATATATATTATTTTATCAAGTCGTTCTAGTTTACTGTTGTGTATTTTTCTCATATCCTATAAGAAAATTTTCACTTTTTATTGTCATATATGAATATGGAGGTGGAAGGAAATATATGTCATTTGGAATTGGTAGAAATTGAAGGTATATACAAAAATGCAGAGAATAACAAAAAAAGTTATGCTTAGAAATCTCAAATATGGAAGAACATGAAAAAATCATGACTATTGTATAAATTATTATAATTTATATATAGTCTTGTTTGAATAATAAGTGGAGGCTGTTAATGTTAGATACTAATACATACACAATTGTGAAGAAAATCCAAACATTATAAAACCCTAAATTCTACTTTACCAACATGATCTTTGACATTTCATGTGGTGTTAATATCATAAATTGACACTCTGTTATCTATCATTCTCAAATCTATCCCTCTACATTTTCAAATCAAACATGCCGCCGTACTATATAGTATATATATAGTATATACGTATTATCAAACCTACTCTTTCATCTTTGTAAAAAAGAAGTTTGCCCTTTATTACATTTTTCAATAAATTCTGTTAATTGCGATCGAATCGCGGTTGGTCCGATCGGAAATAAAAAATTTAATTTACCCCATAGGCCAAGTTTAACCTAGAACGACATTGCCGTATAGTGGTAATCAAGGTCGTATTCTACTCGGGTCATGGTACCCTAGCCTACTTCCCACCTAGTTGCTAATTAGTTAATTGGTTTTTGAGGTTGTGAGTAGAGGATTGATAGACCATTGATTGCACATGTTTTTACCCCTATTCTTGAGCCGTTTGAGATGTTGATTCTCATATTTTAATCCGATTCCACGCTAGGTTGTGCTTTTATGTCATATTTCAGGGCTTCGCGTTGGCATCGAGGCGAAGAAACGAGTTTCGGGTTGAAAGGAGCACGTTTGGGTCAAAGTGTGCTGGAGGAGCAGAAATACCCGGCCATGAGCAGAAATACCCGGTTGGGTATTATTATGAGCAGACCGGGGAAAATGTGTTTTGGACGTTTGAGAAGCAGAAGCGGGCCCGGTCGTGAGGCTTAAATCCCCGGTTGGGGATTCTTGGCCTTGACCGGGGATTTTCCCCAGTTCCCCGAAGGTGCATTTTGAATATACCCGGTCGCCACCCAAAATACCGGACCGGGTATTCAGGCCGGGGATCGCGACAAACAACTTCTTAAGGGAAAAGAAGGGCGAAAGTGAAGGGGTCCGAGTTTTAGAGAGAAAAAGCGCTACCTAGAGAGAGAAAGTGACGAACCTGATTCTGCAAGTGTCTTTGATCGATCTCCATCACCGTTGGAGCCCGGCTTGAGCTTGGAGAAGAGCTGATTGAGTGCCAGAAGCAGATTCTCATCCTTCGCAAAATGGTTTCTGCATCTGAGCTAGATTTCCCATATCTCTTTATGGAGTAACTTTCCTATTCACCTGGGTATGAAGAACCCTAGATTTGTATTTTAGGTCTGATTGTATGAACCCAAGTACAGATTCAGTGATTTGATTATATTCAATTGAGGTTTGAATTGTTGAATGGCATGAATCCTGATCAAATTCCTGTTGTTTCTGCTTTGACCTAGAATGAGAATATCTACTTAGGTTGATAGAGCATCCTTGATTGAAGGTAGTGAATAGGCGACTTTAGTCGAGGAGTCGATTCACTATTCTGTACCGAATTCACTTCGGTAGTGGAGGTTTGGTTCGTTAGGGCCTCAATCTGTTTACTCCGGTGGAGGTTAGTCGCCCGCTGGGGACTCAGATTGAGAGGATCTGGAGACCTTTAGTCGAGAATGCAGATTGTTTAAGAACCTCCCGCAATATAACTATCATTGGAATTGAACTTGGTAAATTACAATCTGGCTTAACTGCAGTCTAGGGGGAACCATATCCGGGTGACCTCTCTCGACTTGAAAACAATCTTTTTACCTGCTTTGCTTGTTTGGACCTTCACTAAAGTTTCACCGCTAAATAATAAGAACTCACGGAGTAGTCATCACACTTAGGACCCGAGTTGACATTCAAACCCAAACCCGCTATACTACGCTTTAGAAGGTGGTTACACTTGGCCATTTTCTAGAGTGACGGTAGGAGCGAGTCAAGTTTTTGGCGCCGTTGCCGGGGACGGCAAGGTTGTTGAAGAAACGTGAGTTCTGTTAATTTAGCTTTCCTTTTTAGAATTGTTTGCTTTGTCACACTTGTGCCTTCACGGGTTTGCTACTTGACTGTGTGCAGGTAGTGCATGACCTGTAGCCAGTCAGGAGGTTTACTGTAGTTGGATCCGGAGCTTGAACGCACCTGTCCCCAACTTAGGAGACAACAGCGAGCTAGTCTGTCTACGGCGGAGCGCATAGACGGCCACTTGAGAAGCGATTCCGAGGAAGAGTATGAGATGGAAGGTGAACACAACCCGTCCCAGGGGATACCTCTCCAGGTCCCCCCAGTGAATCGGATCTTGGGGAACAACCCCATACCCCAGGCAGATGGGGTTCATCATCAACCACCGCCGCCGGGTCCCACCTTGGAGTACTACTACACTCCACGGGTCGCTGATATCCGCCCTGTCATCCTCTATCCGCCCATCCTAGTGAACAACTTCAAGATCAAGCCATGCTGGATTCAACTCATTACATCCTCTATCCAATTTCATGGCTTGAAGGATGAGGAGGCAAGGGTGCATCTTTCCCGTTTCCTGCAGTTGACGAACGGGTTCAAGATGAACGGTGTACCTGATGATGCGATCCGCCTTCACCTCTTCCCCCATTCTCTGGCGGGGCATGCTAAGAGGTGGTTGGAGACCCAACCCCCATTGTCCATCACTTCTTGGGACGATCTGGCCGACAAGTTCGTGCACAGGTACTATCCGGCATCGAAGACCACAGAGATCCATCGGGTGATCACTCACTTCCGCCAAGAGCCAGATGAGTCATTTCGTGATGCATGGGAGAGGTACTCAGGATTTTTCTGGCAGTGTCCCCATCACGGCTTCAGTGATGCATTCATCGTGGGGAACTTCTACAGTGCTCTCTCTCCGGAAAGCCAGAGGGTGATTGAGTCTCTATGCCCAGGAGGGGATATTCTTACTAAAACTCCACCCGAACTGAACCAGATGATCAGTACCTTGGCTGCCAGAGATCATTCCTGGGGATAGAGCACCAGAGTCAGGAATTCCCGAGATCGAGGTGTGCACGCCATGGAGGCCAGGTATGGGCTACAGCGAGAGGTGGTTGAGTTAGTGGAGACATTGAAGCAGCCCAACAGTCTTATTCCGGGCAGAGGTTTGGTTGTCCCACCAGTAGCTCAATGCAGTGGTGTGAGAGCTCGAACCATCTGGTGGAAGACTGCCAAGCTATGCGGGAGTCTTCTACTCCCTAAGAGCAGTTGAAGTTCATCGCCAATGCTCGGCGCCTTGACCCATACAGCAATACATACAATGAGGGGTGGCGCCAGCATCCCAACTTTGCTTGGAATAGCAACACCACTAAACCACCTGGTTTCCCAGCACCAGCGAGTGGTTTTCAGCAAAGGCAGTCTTTCCAGGCTAGACAGGGGCCAGTTCCATAAAAGCAGCCTTCCAGCCAAGGCAGGGGCAACCATTCCAGCAGCCCCAGCGTCAGTATGCCCAGCCTCAAGCAGCTGCAGCTCCAGATAATCAGATGACGGAGCTGGAAAAATATTTTGCAGGCATTCATGACCACCAGCCAGGTGAATTTCACGAGGATGGACCAGAACATAGCCTCACTGGAGGCAGGCCAGAGGAACCAAGGTGCCATTTTGCAAGATCTACAAAATCAGATTGGTGGCATAGCTCGCCAAAATACTACCAGGTCACCGGGGACTATGCCTGCCACCACCATTCCGAACCCTCGTGAACCTCACCATCACCAGCAGTTGGATGCCATCACTACCAGGAGTGGCAAGACCACATCTGCTGCTCCTGCCCAGCCCATGCAGGACGAGCCACTACCTGCTTCAACACTTCTAGCTGATAATGCAGAAGTGGGGATGGATAGAGAAGCACCTGCTCCCAAGACACAGCCAGTGGTTAAGGAGCATGTACCCTAGCTTCCCTTCCCCACTCGCCTACATAAAGAAAAGCTGGAGACTGAGTTTGCCAAGTTCATGGCAATGTTGAAGCAGGTCAACATCAACATGCCGTTCGTGGAGGAACTGTCGAAGATGCCCAAGTACGCCAAGATCATGAAAGACCTCCTTACCAACAAGAAGAAACTTGGGGATCTTTTGACAGTGATGCTGAGCGAAGAGTGTTCTGCTATCCTGCAGAACAAGCTGCCAGAGAAGCGTAAAGACCCAGGGAGTTTCACTATCCCTCTTGTTATTGGCAGCATGCATGTAGGAAAGTCCTTGGCGGACCTAGGCGCTAGCATAAATGTCATGCCCTATAAATTATTTAAAAAGCTAGAGCCAGGTGAACCTAGAGCTACTAGGATGGCCCATTCCTGGAGGGCGACAGGCTGTTCAAACCGATCTCATCCTCACCTCTCATCACCACCTCCTTGGAGGAACCACCAGAGCTGGAGCTAAAGCCCCTCCCTCCTCATTTGGAGTATGCATTTCTTCGGGAGGGGAATAAGCTGCCAGACATCATCAGCTCGACCCTCACACCCGAGCAGAAGGACAGACTGGTGGCCTTGCTGAAGCTGCACGAGTGAGCCCTAGCATGGAAGATCACAGATATCTGGGGGATCAGCCCCTCCTTTTGCTCCCACCGGATACTGCTGGAGAATGAGATGCGGCCAATGAGACAGCTGCAGAGAAGACTAACACCAAACCTGGAGGCTGTGGTTCGGGCGGAGATCATGAAGCTGATGGACGCGGGGATCATCTTTGCCATTTTCGACAGCGAGTGGGTCAGTCCCACCCAGGTGGTACCCAAAAAGGTTGGGATGACCGTGGTGCCTAACGAGAAGAATGAGCTCATCCCGATGCGCACGGTGACTGGGTAGCGTGTTTTCATGATTATCGGCGTCTTAACGACGCCACTCGGAAGGACCACTTCCCGCTGTCGTTCATTGATCAGATGCTGGAGAGACTGGTGGGGCACGAGTTCTACTGTTTTTTGGATGGGATGTCCAGGTATTTCCAGATCCCCATTGCATCGGAGGACCAGGCGAAGACCACCTTCACCTGCCCCTTCGGCACATTTGCCTACCGGAGGATCCCATTCGGGCTGTGCAATGCCCGACCACTTTTTAGCGATGCATGCTCGCCATCTTCGACCGCCTGGTCGGCGAGATTATGGAGGTGTTATGGATGATTTCTCGGTTTATGGAGACTCGTTCTCTCACTGTCTCCATAACCTGGAACTCGTCCTTAAACGGTGTGAAGAAACGAACCTGACACTGAGTTTGGAGAAGTGTCACTTCATGGTTCGCGAATGCATAGTTCTAGGGCATAAGATCTCCAAGATGGGGATTGAGGTGGACCGAGCAAAGATTAAGACTATCAGCAAGCTGCCTCCTCCTACATCGGTTAAGGGGATCCGGAGTTTTTTAGGCCATGCAGGGTTCTACAGGCGGTTCATCAAGGATTTTTCGAAGATCGCCCTGTACCTGACTAAGCTTCTTGAGAAGGATGCCCCCTTCCAGTTCACTGATGCATGCACATCGACATTCACGACATTGAAGGAGAAGCTCACCCAAGCTCCTATCATGGTTGTTCCTGACTGGTCCCTACCATTTGAGATGATGTGCGATGCCAGTGACTTTGCTATTGGAGCTGTCTTGGGGCAGAGGCGAGATCAACACTTCCGACCTATCTACTACGTCTCGAAGACCCTAAATGATGCCCAGGAGAACTACACCACTACGGAGAAGGAGCTTCTTGCAGTGGTGTTTGCCTTCGACAAATTTCGTCCTTATCTGGTCTTGTCCCATGTGACCATGTATACAGATCACTCCGCGATTCGATACCTGATGAGCAAGGACGATGCCAAGCCTACGCTCATATGATGGATCTTACTATTGCAGGAGTTCAACATTGAGATTCGGGACAAGAAGGGAGCGGAGAATGTCGTAGCCGATCACCTCTCCCGGTTGGACGCACCCCCTGCGGACAACCTCGAGGAGGAGATCAACGACTCCTTCCCAGATGAAAGACTGATGATGATGTGCCTGGTGGAGAGTGTCACCCCTTGGTATTTCGATTTTTCGAACTATCTGGTGGGCCAGCAGCTGCCCAAGGGGATGCCAACTCACACCAAGAGGAATTTCGTCTCCGACCTGAAGCATTACTTCTGGGATGACCCTCATCTCTTCAGGATCGGAGCCGACGGGATCATCCGTCGCTGTGTTATGGAGAGTGAGATGGAGGGCATTCTATCTCATTGTCATGAAGGACCTACTGGCTGTCACCACGGAGGAAACCGCACGACGAGGAAGGTGCTCCAATCGGACTTTTACTGGCCCACGCTCTTCAAGGATGCAGACGCCTTCGCACGTAGGTGTGACCAATGCCAGAGGTCAGGTAACATCTCTGCCCGTGATGAGATACCCCAGAATGTGTTTATAACCTGTGAAATTTTTGATGTCTGGGGTATCGACTTCATGGGCCCCTTCCCTCCATCTTTTGGCAATACCTATGTCTTGGTTGCTGTTGACTACGTCTCTAGGTGGGCTGAGGCGCAAGCTTTGCCCACCAATGATGCTAGACGTGTTTATGGTTTTCTGAAGCAGCTATTCTCCCGGTTCGGGACACCTAGAGTCATCATAAGCGATCGAGGCACCCATTTCCAGGGCCAGTTTGATAAGTTATTGTCTCGCTATGGTGTGACTCATAAGGTGTCCTTGGCCTACCACCCTCAAACAAGTGTCCAGGCCGAGCTGACGAACCGGGAGCTCAAGCGTATCCTGGAAAAGATGGTGGATCAGTCCCGCAAGGATTGGTCCACCAAGCTCGATGATGCTCTCTGGGTATACCGCACTGCCTACAAGACACCCATTTGTACTTCACCCTACCGACTTGTCTATGGAAAGGCATGTCATTTGCCCGTGGAGCTAAAGCACAAGGCCTTTTGGGCCCTTAAGCTGCTCAACTTGGATGTTAGTATTGCAGGTGTTGAGCGCAAAATGCAGATGCTGGAGCTGGAGGAATGGCGTTATCACGCCTATGAGAACATCAAGTTGTACAAGAAGCGCACTAAGCGCCTGCACGATGCACGGTTGCGGGGTCCGAAAGAGTTCCAGGTTGGTGATCGAGTTCTCCTTTATAACTCTCGCCTGAAGCTCTTACCTGGAAAATTCCGTTCCCGGTGGTCTGGACCGTTCACGGTCACACAGGTGTTCCCGTATGGCAGGATTGAAATTGCCAACCCGCAGACTGAGCCGTTTAAGGTAAATTGCCATCGTCTCAAGCTCTACCTGGGAGACGAGGTCGAACGTGCAGAGTTGGTGGTGGAACTCGCGGACCCTTAGTTCCGCCATGGGCGTCCAGCTAAAAAACGGTAAAGAAGCGCTTGTGGGGAGGCAACCCCACCACGGTTTGCATTTCTTTTTTCCTTTTTCTGTGTTTTTGTGTCGTGTTGAGTCAGTTTCATGTCTGTGTTGAAGTTCGGTCGTGGTTATGTCTCGGTTTGGTGTTTTCGTGCAGAGGAGGTTGAAAATTTGGGAGAATGAGCATTTTGGCTGGAAGGGTAAAATACCCGGTCGTGGGCCAAAATACCCGGCCAGGTATTTTTGGCCCATGATCGGGACCCCTTCTGCCTTCCGGGGCGAAAAGGGCAAATCCCCGACCGGGTATTTTTGGCTCAAGGTCGGAGATTTTCCAGCCTTGGAACGCGACGTTTTAGAAACCCCCGACCTTGACCCAAAAATACCCGACTGGGTATTTTTGGCTCAAGGCCGGGGATTTTACTTCACTCGAAACACGTCGTTTTCAAAACCTCCGGTCGTGGACTCGAAATACGGGACCGGGTATTTTTGAGGCCCGACAGTGGATTTTTGCTATTTAAGCAAACCCCCGGTCAGTTTTCTCTCTCTACCCTCATTTTTTCCAAATTTTTCCTCTCCTCCTCTCAAAATCCTCTGCCCTCTCTCCTCCGTTGGCGACCGCCGGCCGCCCCTCTGCCGTCACCCCCCGTCGCCGGCCACTTTCCGACGACCGTCCGGCGAGTTTTCCGGTGACTTCCCGGCAGTTTTCGAGGGACTTCGAGGGACTCGCAGATTCTTCTGCACGAGGCAGTTCCACCCCCCACAGCCGGGACGTGCTACACAATGCACTCCTCCTGGCCACTGATGGCACCCTCTCCTGGGTGGATGGGCTCTCCTTGCCCCCTGAGGAGGATGCGGATCTAGATGAGAATGGGGAGGATGACGATTACTCCAGCGAGGAAGAGGAAGAGGCCGATGATGATGATGATGATGGCGGGGCCATGGATGCTGATGAGCCGGAGCCCCCGCTCTCTCCACCAGGGGGCCTTCAGCCACGACAGAGATCCGAGAGAGGCTAGTCCTCCTCTGGTCCTTCTGGTCCGTCGATGGCTTCTGGCCCGTCGATGGACTTCTTCACGTAGCAGTTCCAGCAGATGGGGCTCCAGTTCCAGCAGCTCGGACTTCAGAACCAGCAGATCATGGACCATCAGGTCCAGTTCTACCAGCAGTATTCGGCCCACCAGGCCGAGTACCAGTCCAGGCTAACGGTTGTGGACGAGCGCCTCGACCGGATGGAGGCCTAGATGGGAGTCACTGGTGACTCTCATCGAGCGGGAGAGAGATCGTGGCCGCCGGTTGATGGAGTACCAGGAGCACCTGCTCCAGTATTGTCACCCACTAGAGGAGCACCACTGGACCACTCCCCACCACCACCGATAGATGGGGTCGACGACTTCATGAACCAGATCGACTTCACCGGGCTCTAGGAGGCTGTCCTAGTGGCCTGTTCTGTGTTGTTTTTGTTTCTGTCAGAGTGCAAACTGTCTTATGTGTCGGTTTATTTTCTTCCTTTTTATTTTTGATGATGTACTATTGGGCTGAACATTGGACCTAACGTATTGTGTTTGAGCTCTTCTGTTCCCTTTAGTTGTGCTTTGTCCTTACTGGTCCTCTCTCCAGTCCGCTTCATCCAGACTGGTCCCCCTTCCAGTCTCATGCAGTCCATGCACACCGGTAACATCGTTCCCCTTATCTTTCCCTCTTCTCCATTGAGGGCAATGTCGATCTTAAGTGTGTGTGTGTGCGGGGGGGGGGGGGGGGGGGATGTTTCTCTTTTGACTGCATTAGATATGTTTGTGTGCTTGGAGCCTAGTCCACTGTCCAAATTTTTAAATTGGAGGGCTCCAAGTACGCGTTTCCATGCAAATTGCCTGCTCAGTATGCTTTGAATTGACAGTCTCTATAGTAATGTGCAACCTAGGGAGGTAGTGTAGCACTATGGAGGATGTTGAAGTATAAGATTTTTCCTATCTACCTCTTTGCTGTGCCAGTTGATTTTGTGAATTAGTGGAGCTAAGACCGTTGAATTCATGTGATAATGGTGACTCTTTTTGGATTGTGTTATGGACTCGTGTATCGAACATGGTGCTCATTTGGGAAATGAAAAGCAGTTGGTCCTCCATGTCGAAATCATTGAAATTTTAAACATGGGGTAAGCCCAACGTGTGTGGCACCATTCATTGCACAAAATCGGGTTTTGGAGGAGATTTTAGTGATCCTTAGTGGGGTACTCCTACAAGGTGAAGCTAAGCTGTCTCTAGTACAAGTAAAACTTCCACCCGTTGAACGGTTTGCTTACTTGAGGATGTGCTTTTAAGGGCACGGATAGAGCTTCTGACCCCCCTTAATTTCATTGACCCTCCACACCAGTTGAGGAAAAGGAGTTAAAAGAAGTACTCTGGCGAGCGCCAGATGTACATAAATTGCTCTTGCTCGTCTAATAAGGGTCGATCGTGCAAAAGACTGCATTTGGAACCCCGCCAAATGAAAGAAAAAAGAAAAAAAATATGTAAATGAAAGTGAGAAAAAGGGGTTCCAACGGTGAAATGAAATGAAAGAGCACCCCGGTACGACGAGTCCTTGGTTGTGAATGTTGTGAGTCCCTTTATCCATGAACTGACTGTCTTACTTCTACTTCTTCTCATGACCCTGGCTTGAGTCTAGTACTCGCATTGAGAGAGATAGGGGACGTCTTAGAAGACCAGTTGACCTCGTAAGTTGCCTTATGATCAAGAACATCCTCTACCGACGATCTGGGTTGTTTGTTGCTATAGAGGTCTGGAGAGCTGCATTGGTTTGAGTTAGGTTTGCTTGGGGACAAGCAAACGGTTAAGTGTGGGGGAATTTGATAGACCATTGATTGCACATGTTTTTACCCCTATTTTTGAGCCGTTTGAGATGTCGATTCTCGTGTTTTAAGCTGATTTCACGCTAGGTTGTGCGTTTATGTCATATTTCAGGGCTTGGAGTTGGCATCGAGGCGAAGAAACGAGTTTCGGGTCGAAAGAAGCACGTTTAGGTCGAAGTGTGCTGGAGGAGCAAAATACCCGGTCATGAGCAGAAATACCCGGCCGGGTATTATTATGAGCAGACCGAGGAAAATGTGTTTTGGACGTTTGAGAAGCAGAAGGGGGCCTGATCGTGAGGCTTAAATCCCCTGTCGGGGATTCTTGGCCTTGACCGGGGATTTTCCCCTGTTCCCCGACGGTGCGTTTTGAATATACCCGGTCGCCACCCAAAATACCCGACCGGGCATTCAGGTCAGGGATCGCGACAGACAGCTTCTTAAGGGGTCCGAGTTTTAGAGAGAAAAAGCGCTACCTAGAGAGAGAAAGTAACGAACCTGATTCTGCAAGTGTCTTTGATCGATCTTCATCACCATTGGAGCCTGGCTTGAGTTTGGAGAAGAGCTGATTGAGTGCTAGAAGCAGATTGTCATCCTTCACAGTATGGTTTCCGCATCTGAGCTAGATTTCCCATCTCTCACTATGGAGTAACTTTCCTATTCACCTGGGTATGAAGAACCCTAGATTTGTAGGTTAGGTCTGATTGTATGAACCCAAGTACAGATTCAGTGATTTGATTATATTCAATTGAGGTTTGAATTGTTGAATGGCATGAATCCTGATCAAATTTCTGTTGTTTCTGCTTTGACCGAGAATGAGAATATCTGCCTAGGTTGATAGAGCATCCTTGATCGAAGGTAGTGAATTGGCGACTTTAGTCGAGGAGTCGATTCACTATTTTGTACCGTATGCACTTCGGTAGTGGAGGTTTGGTTCGTTAGGGACTCAATCCGTTTACTCCGGTAGAGGTTAGTCGCCCGTTGGGGACTCAGATTGAGAGGCTCTGGAGACCTTTAGTCGAGACTGCAGAATGTTTAAGAACCTCCGCAGTATAACTATCATTGGAATTGAACTTGGTAAATTACAATCTGGCTTAACTGCAGTCTAGGGGGAACCATATCCGGGTGACCTCTCTCGACTTGAAAACAATCTTTTTACCTGCTTTGCTTGTTTGGACCTTCACTAAAGTTTCACCGCTAAATAATAAGAACTCACGAAGTAGTCATCACACTTATGACCCAGGTTGACATTAAAACCCAAACCCTCTATACTACGCTTTAGGAGGTGGTTACACTTGGCCATTTTCTAGAGTGACGGTAGGAGCGAGTCAAGGATATGAGGAAACACTAGTCTAGAGATTGAGCAAAGCTAAAAGCAGGTACTTCGGGGACCTATCCCTCAACCTAGCTGAGGGTTACTATGTATATCTAGATACTTAGGGTCATAAAATGTGGTAAGTGATCTCTTTTCTGTGGGCTTTCGTGGTTATACACATGCCTTCGAGTACGCCTACCCTAAACCCATGTTCCAGTCACCTCGATCTAGGCTATCGTATCTGGGGCATTGAGCTTATGGCTCATTTCAATGGACATTGGACACTATTCATCGTCCACACCCAGGTTTCATGCCGGGTTTCATCTAGCAAGGCTATCTCTAGCAGGGGTTCGGTCGCCTCGACCACTATAGGCCCCCATTCACACATCTAACCTAAACTCGCCAGCTGGCGCATAATTGTCTAACCCTAGAACTCCAAACCTAGCGCGCTAGTATAAAGTAGGCTAAGAGGAAATATTAGAGCGACTTACCCAAGCGTCATCATTTAGGAAAGAGTGACATTAAAATAAGATAGACAAACACATTCATTCATTCAAACCCTAAAATATTCATACATACATAGTAAACCCTAAAACTAGGGTTTGGGGTTTAGAATCCCTAGTACCTTAGAGGACTACTCCAAAAATGAGGGAAGAAGATACATGGTAGAAATAGAAGAAGACTTGGGGTTGGAAAAGATGCCTCCTTGCTCCTAGCTCCTCCTTCTTCTCCTTCCTTCAGCTTCTTTCTCTTTTCTCTCTCTAGAACTAAAATTTTTATCTCAAAATCAACTCTTTTCGAAAGGGGAAAGGATTCTTGTATGTATAGGCATTCTAGATTTGGAAAGTTCGCGGCCTGAGGTAATGAGATCGCGGGCGCGATCTTTGGTCTCTGGGCCGTGATCTCAAAGCGCAGTCGTCGAGGCCTTTGGGCAGGGGAAGATCGCAGGCTGACTTCGTGGTCACGATCTTCCTCGCGGGCAAGATGAACGTTGACCGTGACTTGACTGTGGAGACTCTATGGATCTCCAAGGCTCCTTCCTCGCGAAGTTCGCGTCCTGGGCTTCCATGATCGCGGTCACGATTACGGCTTCTGGGCTGAGATCTTCAGCTGGACTTCACGGCTTGTGATCCCGGCCGCGATCTTCGGCTTGTAGGCCACAATCTTCAATTCCTGCCCCTTCTCTACACTTGTGACCTTGTTTTGTACCTAATTCGCACATATTAACTAATACACCTTAAAATCACATTGAAATCAAATAGGAACACAATAGGGATTTATTTGACGATGTTCAAGCATTTAAGCACATGAATTGGCACAAAACATGTCTCGATATGTAGGATAAATAACACCAATTTTGGTGCTATCACAACCCCCAGTAATTGATATCCACGATCCCATCCACCATCCATTTCACTTTCTTTTCCTCCGATCCAACAACAATTAAATGCAAAAACTTGTCTATCAAGAAAGTAGGTTAAAGACCAATATTTGAATTTCAACCAAACTCTCTGAAAATCCTCAATTTTTGATCGTTTTACTCAATAATCGAAATTGGAACTTAGCCCATTGGCCTGGTCAAGTAAGTGGGTTGAGGGATAATGGACTAATCATTTTAGTCCGCTTTTGCCCAGATATATGAAAAATTCAGTACATTGTTCTTACATTTATAAATTATATAAGATCTCATATACATATGGACAATATTCTTTCTTTCTCGGACTATCTACATTTGTTTCTTTATCTGTTGCTTTCCACTATCCTCCTTCGAGCTCATAAAAAGAACCCTAACAACATGTATTCATCGTGTAGTGAATGTCGCACTCCTATGGTGACGGTGTGTGTCAGGTGTGTAATATAATGAGGAATGGCCAACTGGGAATTGAGGGCGGGAGTTTTTGTGAGTGCAAACAATATATGATGCATAACAAAATTATGTATGGACGTGACCCCGCCATTTTAATCATATTTTAAGAAATTTTGTTTTAGGTGTTGCTTTATGCTAATACGTTTATTTTATTTTGAAATGATTTTGGATCTTCTAAATTGTTTATTAATGATTTGCAAGTAGTCTTTACACTAATTGTTGATTGTGATATTATTGATAATTAGCACATATGTATTTGTGTTGATCAGGTAATCCTAGCATAATGGTACCTATATTTTTTTCGTATTTCAAACAAAAAATTTGCAGTAATTATTGTAAGAATAAATTGCTTAAAAATGTTTCTTCACATAATTCATTATTATTAACTTTTTTCTCTATTGAATCCAAACAAAACTAATAAGACAATTATGTAATGTAGTTGTAATTATAACCTCCGAGATATTAGGCTATTGGTAATATGAAAGCATAAAATTTATCATATATTGGGGTCAAATTTTAATGTCAACAATCATGTAAAATAATAATATGTAAGAAAGTATGAATTATTAAATACTAATTCGTGAGTAACTAATATATATCTCCAAAAATAGTTATGGTTGCCAATATCTGACATTAATGTATGAGGATATTTCAAGACTATTATAATAGTCAAATTTCAAATCTTCTAACTTTCTCTCTATAGTTTTGATAAAATAAATTGGTTCATGTCTCAAGTATACTATCACTTGTTGTGAAAATTGAATTTCTAAAGAAACTCATTGTATTTTTCAAAAACGAAAGAAAATTAGTGAAATATTTAAAAAGAAATATAGGTTTCCAATATATATTTAAACTTCTTGTCACTTGAATATTAAATTCGTATATGTTTTCAAATTAACGTTCTCATAAAAGTATTCAAATTGTTACAAATATCATACAATTTAAGATTTTATCATAGATAAACATTTATTCCTATTACCTAAACCATGCTTTAGAAATTGTATTTTACCGTCCCGTCGGAAAGTAATTATCGGGTACCAACACCAAACGGCAAGCAATTTTATCGTTATAAAAAGGTCGAACCACAACCACTAACTTTTTTGGTATAACCTCGAGTACAATCTCACAATTCTTGATCGAAACCTGATTGAGACGTATATTACATAGTCGAGTGTATGAAAAGTCTAGAGTGATACATTGTTTTTGGGATTTGGCTGTTGGTTTATCGGGAGTAGCCTAATACTATGTATATTTTTCGACATATATATAATGACAATTTTTTTTTATCATGTATAATGATTATAAAACATAAGTACAAATACATCTACACAATATATAAAATAAAGGGTAATGACTATTTATCAATCAAACCTTTTCCAGCTTCTTTTTTATTAGCCAAACATATCAAAATACTAAGAATTAGCCAAATGTTAACTTTCAATTAGCAATTTTGTTAGTAATATTGACTTGGTGACGTTATACTGACTTGAAAGAGACACATGAAGGTCAAAATTTCAAAATGTTAGTATTTTAACTAAGAAAAGAGTTACAAAATTATTAACGAGAACGTAAAAATGGCTAATATTTTGATGTATTACGAAAGATTTGGCTGAATAATAGCATTTTAGTAGGTTTGGATAAATAAAAGAATCTGGAAAAAGTTTGGATAAAAAATAAACATTACACTAAAATAAAAGCATGAAGGAAAAACTTGGACCCTATTTCAAAATCTGGATTCCTATTTAACGCCCTAACTTTTTAAATTTTACGCCCTAAACTTACTCAAATAGACGATTATGCCCCCAACTTATCCCTAACCCGTTTGTCGCCCTTAAGATTCCTCGGCTGCTCGGTGCGCCCTGTCACCGCCGTCTACCGCCGCATGTATTATCTTCTCGACCGACCAGTGGAAGAGACGGTCAATTTGAGCATCCGCCTGAGGGGGAGACGGGTGCAGCGGAGTTTGGTCTTCTTTCCGACCGCTTTTGGTCCCTACATTTCGGAAGCTTCCACCGGTGCTGAATCTCGACGACGATCACCTCCCGCTCTCCTCTCTCTAAACCAAAAGCCCCACCTCATCAGCCGCTGCCCAAATTGCTCTGCCTCTACCTCCGCCTCCTCATCCTTCCATCGAAATTCTCTGTGCTACCCAACTCAGCCCACTCGACATCCCTGGAGGAATCAGGACAGGTTGGGAACCAACCTTCGCCAGAGGAATCAGGACAGGTCGGGAGCCGATTTTCCTTCTTCTTCCTCCTCGAGCTCAGTAGAGGTAGGCGGCGGCGACGGAACAGAACCCAGGCCGGCGGGATTCTTCCTCCTCGAGTTCGAGGAGCCTCCTTCATCTTCTTCCTCCTCGAGTTCGGGAGTAGCAGAGGTGGGCGGCGGCGGCGGCAGTGGGAGGGGCAGAACCAGACGACGAGCTTCTCCTTCCTTCTCGGCGACGAAGTGACTTCACCTTCCTCCTCGAAGGTGTCGCTTTGGATTTCTGTTGGAGGCGGGTCTGTGTTTGTGCTGGAGAGAGGGGAAGAGGCGCAACAGCAAAGGTGGCGATTGAGATTGGCGGAGCAGCGACGCGAATCCGCAATAGAGCAGCAAAGCGAGAAGTATTTAGGGCGAAAAATTGTGTTTTGAGGGATTAGGGATAAGTTGGGGCATAATCGTCTGTTTGGTAATTTTAGGGCGTAAAATTTTAAAAATTAGGGCGTTAAATAGTAACTCCCTTTCAAAATCCCTGCCTCCAGAGTGTTTTTCGGAGGGGTAATATTGGAAAGAACATCTTTCACGACGTACAAGCGCTGAATGAACGGGCCCAAGAATTGTTAAGGCCCACAAACATAAAATTGGTTCCAGCCACGCCGTTTCTTCTCACAAATCACAACTATTCAGCCGCATCTATCGTCAAGTCTCCCCGCCGCACCTACCCTCCTCCATGCAAGGTAACTGCCGATCGCCTTCATTCTTAGAGCAACCCCGCCGCCTGTAGCGACCCTCTACACCAATTCCGATTGTTTGAAGTGCACTCTCCATAGGTAAGGTTTTCCTGCCGTCGTCCTGTACTGTAATGGGTAGAGGTAATGTGGAGAGGCTAGGTTGGAATTCCGAATCGGAATCAGATTGAAAAGTCAGCGGTGGCTTAGAAATGCAATTCCGGTACTGTTGCAGTTTTGAAACAAGTCGCCGATCTTCTGTTGGCATATGAATGGATGTATAATTCCTTCCTCATAGTTTTATTTTTTCCACCTGGATTTTGGGTAGCTAAATTCGCAAGTAAGACTTGCTGTTCTGGGTGATTAGAAGGCAAAGAAGGTTAGAGTGGAGAAGTACTCCTGTTTTGCGTCTTCCAGAGACTCATTTGTTGGGAATTAAGGTTACCTTATGTTGATGATATATAAAAAGTTTGGTGTTTTGAAAATCTAGAATTTGTATAGGACTTTTTAGTGAATTGTGGGATTTGTTTGTAGTTGGAGAAGTCGTTTGATTGAATTTTGTTCATAGCAAAGATTTTATGTGTGGATCGCGATGGTTTTGTAAGCTCTAACTGGTGACAGAAGACCTGCTTTAACATTTTCTTCCTTCTAGCTTAGGGGTTTAAATTAACAGCTTGTTTGGATATAATTCTGTTGGAAAATGAATTCCATTTCTTGTGAGAATCTGAATTCAAGTGAGAATTCATTTTAAAATTTTATGTTTGGAACAAATCCAAAAGTTTGGGAAATAATTTCATCTTTTTATGTTTGGAAAAAATGGAAATGATTTCTTACAAGTGCTTTTACAATAATATCCTTGGTATTAGTGATTTCAAATCCAAAAGTAGTAAGGGCTTTCTTGTAAAGGTGAGTCAAAATTAATGTGGGGTCCACTAATTCCATCACTCTCTCCACCAATTCCGACCACTTTTGGTAGGAATTAGAATTTCCAACTTTTTGCCTTTTGGAATTCCATTTCCTTTTTACTTTTTACTTCCAAACATGAGAATCATGAAAAGTTTGGGAATTGGAATTCAATTTCCTCAAAATTTAGCCTTTCCAAACAGGCTGTAAGTGTGGATTGCGATGGTTTTGTAAGCTCTACCAGTGTTAGAAGACCTGCTTCAACTTTTCCCTCTCCTTCTAGCTTAGGGGTTGAATTTAATTGTCGGGTTAATTGCAAGGTTGGTCATTGAGATTACTAAAAACGTTCATGTTTAGTCACTAAAAATATTTAATTCTATTCGTGGTCACTAAAATTAGTAAAACATTTCAATTTCGGCCACTCTCCGTCTAATTCCGTTAACTTTGGCTGATGTGGCAGTCAACTCTAAAAGTTGACCGTTAAATGTATGACGTGTCACTTAAAAAATAATAATAAAATTTAAATTTTATATTTTAAATATTCCACCTAATTAATATCATCACTAAAAAAATAAAAATCTAATTCTTCTACTACCTCCGCCGAACCTGCTTTCTCCTCCTCGACTCCACCCGCCGCCATCACGGCTGAAGACCCTCTCGTGTCGTGGTCTCTGCTGAAGAACCCGATCCGGATGTCCGCGGTCAGGTAGTTATCCGTCTACGTGAAGATCAGCGTCTTCGTCCTCGTCTTACTCAAACATGTCTCCATTCCTGAGAAAAAGTTCTTCCCTCAAGTACGCCGGCGGCGGCGGCGAAGGGGCAGGCGAGGGTTACTCCGAAAAGGGGGGTTCATCGTCAATCGGGCGGAAATGCACCAACTTGGCGAAAGAACAGAAGGCCAGATTCTACATCATGCGTCGCTGCATCGCCATGCTCGTCTAATGGCACAAGCACGCCGCCGATCCCTGACCCACATCATCATCCAACCCAACTCTCTCTCTCTCTCTCCTCGTCCTCTGGCCAGGGCAAGCTCATGAATCGGCAATTGATTGCGCACGGCAGACGGTCAATCTTGATTTATTCTTGTTCTTTTCACTTGTGGAATTTTGTTTGTGAGAGAATTGAAGGACGAGACAAAGGCAGCATCTAACAGATGGTCAATTGCTCTGCTATTACAGAGTTGAGCATAAGTTTTCCCCTTTACTTTTCCTTCTTCTTCTTCTACATTTTTTCCCTACTTCTATCAGGTTTGTCATGAGCTTGATTGGGTTGAGCTTGTAGAATCATATATGACGAGGTGTAATTAGTTAGAAACGATTTGATGAATCAATGATGATGACATATAAAATGCCCAGAGCAGAGTTGAGCTCTAGCTAGATAGAAAAACCCAGCGCCATTACTATGATTCCATCTACTTGTAGTACTGTCTACTTATAGTTACTGTTTTTTCCTTACAGTCAAGTTGAGCTCTTTCTGGGTTTTCTTACTCAATTTTGCAGTTTGAAACGACTATGGAAATCCATGATCAGTTTAGGGAAAATGGATGTCTGCCATTTGAAGATTAATGAGTTGTAAATGGTAACAGAGATCTCAATATGTGCCCCTCAATCACTGTTAGTACCAACTCTCAAAGAACCCGATCTGGATGTCGGACCTTCAGCCATGATGGCGGCGGGTGGAGTCCGGGAGGAGAAAGCTGGTTAGGCCGAGGTAGTAGAAGAATTAGGTTTTTATTTTTATTTTTTTAGTGATGATAATAATTAGGTGAAATATTTAAAATATAAAATTTTAACTTTTTTATTATTTTTTAAGTGCCACGTCACACATTTAACGGTCAACTTTGAGAGTTGACTGCCACATCAGTCAAAGTTAACGGAGTTGGAAGGAGAGTGACCAAACTTGAAATGTTTTACTAATTTTAGTGACCACGAATGGAATTAAATATTTTGAGTGACTAAACATGAACGTTTTTAATAATATCAGTGACCAAACTTGCAATTAACCCTTTAATTGTGGATCACAATGGTTTTGTAAGCTTTTACTAGTGATAGAAGACCTGCTTCAACATTTCCCTCCTTCTAACTTAGGCGCCAATTCAACAAAAAAGCCTCACGATTTGTCTAACATGATTACGCCATTCAACTATATGTCATCCTTTTTCACCTCATTAGTTATTATTGTCATTGGTTGAATAATAACCATCACACTCATACATGTATCCATCAAGTCTTCGTTTTAACATGCAAATGCACAACCGAATAGTAATAATCGTTATGCCGTGACTTGATTTTGTTGGTTCATTAGTGTGGGTCATGTTAGGTTTGGCTTATCCTTGGTGTTTGTTTGTTTGTGATGTGTTGTTGGGAAAACGTGTTTTGAGATTGCTTAGTCGCCCATCGAACTCTGTCATTATGGCTGGCTGTTTGGTGTTTTGAGGGAAGTGTACTTAACTTTTGCTGATATGGGTTTTAACGAAGGAAAGTTTGTTAATTGTCAACTCTTCAAGGTAGGTTATGTATTTGGGTTAGTTTGAGTCATATGTGCAATTGGTACCTGCTTGGTTTTCAGCTTGATCAACAGTATAATTTATAGCTGAAAAGTAAAACCGCAACCCCCATTCAAATTTTCCTGCGCATAGAGTGATTTTAGGAGTCTGACGTGGCAGGGTGGTTACGCGGGATTAAATTAAAAATTCCCGCCTGACAGGAGAGATAAGAAACCGTCGGTTCCCACTACTTTTTTTGCGGCTGAAATCATCTTCCATTTTCTCCGGGGTTATCTACGTTTTGCTTTCTCCTTCCCGCAGCACGGCAGGATATCCATTTCTCAGCGGACAATTTTGGGAACAGGGACTGACGCTTGCTGCTCAGCGGAGGAAGGCATTGACGGCCCGCTGATGTGGAGTTTACCGTGCCGAGATTCTGCAGTTTGGAACGAGCAGCGAACACCTGATTGAGCGAGGAAGATCTGCGGCTAATTGACGGTGAATTCCCCAGCCAACCGGCGAATCGAAGGTGAGTCATGATTTGTGGTATTTGTTTACCCCCGCTGATTCGAACAATCGGATTTGGTAGTTATGCGGTGAACGATTCTCCAGCCAACCGCCGATTTGAAGGGGAGGCGAGATTGTTTCGGTTAGTTTACTCCTGCTGCTTCTCTCAATCCGGATTAGGTAGTTCTGCGTTGAACCCTTGCCAGCCAACCGACGATTTGAAGGGGAGTCAGTAATTTTTTCTGTTTGTTTTGCCCGGTTGCTTCGCGCTGTTAGATTTGTTAGTCTGATATATATGCGTTTTGGGGAAGCCCGCAATTCCTCTATTCGCAATTGGATTTGGTAGTCTGATCTGCATATTACCTATTACTGTTTCCATCATTTACTTCGCTTATCTTTAGTTTTATCTGATTGAGTTTCCATGTGTACCCAGCTAAATTGATAGGCCAACCCTTCCTGTACCTCCTGTGTCCTTATCGCAGCTTAGAAGGAGACCACGTCTTCGGCGAATTCGGCGACTACAAGCCCCTCGAAGCCAAGGAAAACCGGGGAAACCAGGGGAGCCGAGTTCCAAAGAAGGCATAAATAATTGAGCTCTGGTTTAGATCCCAGCTGCAACTGGTAGGTTTCTCGCCCTCTTTCATTGATATTCCATTTCAGTCTCCTTTATGTTCCGGATATTTAGTTCTAAATTTGGGTTTAGCCCATCGTACTTGATAGATTTGGTTCATCATCTTCTCCAATTCTTTTCTGATCAAAGAGACGACGATGAAACTAAATTATGATTACTGAGAGTGAACCATACAAGAAGAAAACGAGCTTTGTATTCGCATAAGGAGAAAAGGCGAGGGATGGGTTAGCGGCGGCGGTGGGTTTTCTGACTCTCTTTCGTTAATATTCACTTTCTGACTTCTTATTTAGTGTGTTGATTTTTGGGTCTACGTTATGATTTTCCCTTACTATACTACATGGATTTGGTTCATCATTTTTGCCCGTTCTTTCAGATTGAAGGAACGACGACGGGAACTCGATGATGGCAGGAGAAAGTGGAAAATGAGCGTTAGGTTTGCAGAGGAAAGAATAAGGATGATTAAGTTAGCGGAGTAGAAAGAAGGCAAAGCCAGGTAGTTCAAGTTTGGCGACTTCCTTTCAGTTTGATTGAGTGTTTGTGATAAGTCTTAGTTTGGTCAACATATGAGGACTTTCATGAATACAAAAAAGGCTAAGAGGAAGAAGAAGAAGAAGAAGAAGAAGCAACAACAGAGAATTAATTTTCCCTGGTCAAATCCCCTGGTCGCAGTTTACAAAGACATAGAAGGCAAAGAGAACGGTAGTGGAAGGAGGAATAAGAAGACGCACAAAATCGAAAAGGTGAAGAACTCTATTACGATTGTGATGGAATAACGAAATCGACATGGTGGTGACCTTCTCTCTTTGCTTCTGTTTTTTTTTTTTGTTTAATTTCTTGTGATTTATTCGCAGGTTAATGAGCTTATGCCAGTTTTGGGTACTTACCTTCCAAATAGCACATTAGGAAGCTTTCACTTGCCGAGTTCAACTTATTAATCAAGTGCTTGCCATTAATGGTGGTTTGGATGTGTTTGGCTCCATTTTATATCTTCCAGACCTCGCGGTTTGAGGAACAAATTTTATTCATTAAACACTATTTGAGGATTGAATGCTTTTTCCTATTAAGAAATACTATAACTATGTTGATTTTTGTTATTTATTATGTGTGTTTTGTGTTATAATTGAAGACATACATGTTGAACTTTAGATATAATATTATTTTATACGAGACGGGTATTATCCATGGGTATCCGAAAACCATGGGTATGGGGATGAGTTTGCAAAACCTCCCTCTGCATGGGTATGGGGCGGATATGGGTTTGGGTATTTGGTAATGGTAATGGGGATGGTTTAGGAAAACCCGCCCCAACCATCCCTAGCGACGGCTGGGTTTCATCAGTGGAGGGATACAGAAGGGAGTTGGAGAAATATTAGTTTCTACCCACTAATATTAGTTTCAACCCACTAATTAATTCTTAAAACAACAGCTACTTCGATGACTATGTTCTGTGCTAATATGGATGATTGCTAAGTGGGTTATTAATGTTTACTTCCTGATCCGTTGGACATTTAATAACTCACTTTTGTGCATATACCTTATAACTATGCCACATGCTAGCTCATTTTGTTATGTGTTGTTAATTGCAAGGACCAACATAGGCGAAAAGATAATTATGACCAGATCACATACAGATTTCTTATATTGGGAATCGCGTTTTAATCAATAAACCATGAGATTGCCAGAGAATCTTGAAGATGACATGTTTTTAATCAACTACTAATAATGTATTGTATGTTGGCTAATATGGCACCATGATAATTCTTCCCAGGTTTGTTGTTTGGATGGTTTTACTGTTTTCTTTACTTTTATGTCTTTCCCATCGGTCTCTTTGAATGCTCGATTTACAAATCTAATCTATGGATGTCACTTATTCCAAATTAATGAGGACCAACAAATTTCAAATTCGATAGCAAAACTTTTCATCCTTGACCTTTGATTTGATTAGAGTTTTAGCACCTACTTCCAAATTTAGGACTTAGACAAATCTCGCATGTGTTGAATTTAGATACCAAATACATAACTGAAATATATGATCCAAAACGATGTTCACATTTGTTATTGAATATCAAATTGGTTTTCTTTCTTTATGAAGTCATGAATCTTTTTTCATAAAATCCCATTTTCACGACAAACGATTGTATATTTGAATCAACAAGTGTTTTATTTAATAAAATTTCAAATAAATACTTCAAATATTTGAGATTTTGGTCAATATAATAGCTTGGACTATCCTTTTACGTCATTGTCAACTCTTAAAACGACAAATATTTTTCGTGAATCATATAAAATTAAAGATCCCAAATCAAGTAAATCATAAATATTGATAAAATAAATTATACGAAATAGAATGAAATTGATCCGACCAACGGGTCGGGTAAAAGCTAGTTTATTTAGTAGAACTTTTAAGTTTGTCCTTGACCCAATTTTTGGTTAAGTAGTTTTATTTAAGCTTTCCTCTTGCCAAACGTTAGTTCTCTTCAGTTTCCTTTGCTTTTTGTTGGGATTCATTTCCCCTGGTTTGACTGTCACTACTCTTAATTAACTTTGCTTAACTACTGTTCCTAATGTAGCCGCTCCAAACCAAGAACATAGATGAAAGAAGTAAGGAAGCGAGTTGAACAAGTAGGGTGTTGAACAAAACAGGAGCCCGGTAAAAGTCAAAAGAGGGGAATAATGAAACTATTCCTAAATAACTTGGCGGAGGTCTCATGTTGCACTTCCTGTGGTATAATAGTGTTAGACACGGGCTAAATTGCAATTTTGATCACTTGAATTACTGATAAGAAGAGAGGAAATCCATACAAAATAAGAAAATACTCAGAATCTTTGAAACATCAAATAAAACCAACAAAAACTTAGGCCAAACCCTAATACCAACAAAAATACCCGAAAAGAGAAACAAAAGTACATACCGAAGGAGGTAAACCTTCCCTATCGTCGTATGTCATCATCGCCGGCAAAATCTCGGCCTATATGAGATAATCGCAAGGGAGCAGGTCACCGGCAGACTCTTTTCCCCCTTCTTCCCTACTCGGCCGAAAAACAGAGGGAGAGAGGGTCAGAACTGAAGGAGTCGAGATTGGAGTGGTTGTAGGCCAATATAGAGGTTATTTGAAAGTTATTTTTAGGGGTCTACACCAATATCTTTACTCTCTTTCCCACAACAGAATGAGAACTTCTGAATTATGCCCTAAAAATATTTTCTCATAAACAAGAAATGCAGTGATGCATGACAGATTAGTCAATTCATCGCTTGGTGGAATCATTGAATTGGTAGTGCTCCCGTTAATGCAACGACATGATATAAATTTGTCTTTGAAAGTACCAGTAAGATAAATAGATGAGCTATTATTAGTGTGAGTATTTCATTTAGTTCAAGTATAATATTTTATATACCTGGTGTTTTATTCCTTAAATGTGTGAACTTTATTTGAGGCTAGATTTGATGAATCCGTTTATGGTAATTGCTTAAGGGGTTTTTTTATGAACTTATATATCTGTTAAAATTTAAATTAGTGTTGTTTGTGAGAGATCGCTAATGAACGTTCCATAAAAACTTGGGGATTGATAGATTGGTGAAAGTGCTTGCTAATTTGGGACATGAAATTGGCTGAACACATTTAGTTAGTTGTGATACCAAGTAAACATGGTAGTGGTTGTGTTGTTCTTAGTTGCACACGAGTTCATACAAATGAACTTAAAGGATAACTTCAATATGTGGCAATTGAATAGTTAAATGAGATAGAGTTTTACATATAAATATAAGTGGGGAGCTAGGAATGGATTTACAGGCTGTATTAGGTGAAATTTGAGTTCATTTATTTATGTGATGAAAGTTAGAATTGACAAAATTTTCTTTGTACCAATGTTTCAGATAGTCATTAAATTGAAACTTTCGAAGGCGTTAACCATCTTATTTTCCACCAAAGGACAATAATTTTCTTTTATAATGAAGATTGACTATGTATGTATCACAGAAAGCAACTCTCATGTTTTCATTTATGGACTTTTTTTATATAGGCAACACTTTGTTTGTAATCATATATGTTACTATCTGTTGCATTTTCTTTGTTAGTCATTTGGTATTTCTCATGTTTCAATGCATTTAAAGCATATCAAGAGTAGTTTGAGTATTGTGTAGATAGTTTATGTCAAAATACAAAACAAAACACACATTATCAGTGTGACTGATACATACAAATTATATAATCATCAAACTCTCATGGCCAACAGGCAATGCATTGTGCTAGTACAATATATAAAAGCAAAATGGTAAAACTAAGATTCCCATTTTAGAAATCCTACTTCGGGAGCGTTTCTCGAAAGGGTAGTTTGGGCAAGGTGGTTTTTTTCCTTCATCTTCAGCGCGGTCGAAAATTACCATATCAACTAGACCGGGCCCAACTGCTGTTGCAATCCCATCAGCCTGAAAGTACCGGCTTCCTTGGCGTGCTCCATTTTTTTCGTTTCAGTTCCCTTCTCTCATCTCCTTCTGTCACTCTCATCTCTTCCGGAAAGGGAGCCGACACCAAATTCGAGCTCCCTCTCCTTCCTGCCTCCACCAGTCATCATTCGCTCTCTATCCTTTCCTGGAACGAATGAAAAGCACAGAATAAAAGGTTCAATCCATTCCCTCCGAAAGAAAGTGAAGCCGAAGAAGAAGATCATGGTGGCCTCGACGGTGAAGGTCAAAGGTAAATCTTTTTGCTCCATGTTTTGTGTTTTTGGTTTATAGTGGTTTTTGACCAGTGGCTTAGCCAGAATTTTTGTTAAGGTGAGTCAGGAGAAATAGATAAATAACTTATATTAATATGTTACAGCAATTCGCGACATGTTTTCATAATCTGAAAAAGTATTTATAATACATTCATCATCCAAACTATCCATGATGTCACTCTCAATGTAACCAACCAAAAAATCGTTCATAATTTCACAACTTTCAAAGTGTTTTCTTCACACACGCTTATTCTATTATCAACATATTTCTCAAGAGCCTCATTTTCCGAATTTCAAGCTTTAAAGCCCTTAGAAATAAAAGAAGCACTTCTGCGCTTCTTACTACCATCGCAACTATCAATTATGAAAAAAATGATATTTTTTTATCTTAACCCCGATTAACTTTCGAAGAGGTCAAATCAAGTTCATTTTCTCTAAATGCAATGCTAGACGTAGAGTGATTTACCAAGAGAGGTTGTGGCATTCGTGGTTATCCTAATCTTCTTTGGAAATATCTCTCCGTAATATAAAGTTTATAAAGTAAAAAACAAAGTAAACAATAATTGGTAAATAGAACATTTGACACAATTCCCTTGTAATTTATCAATAGGGAATCAAATAATAAATAAAATATATGTTCCTCTCTAGCTCTAAAGTTTAGGGGACACTGATGATGGCAACCAAATAGGATCAGGTAAAGGAGAAATGGTTTTGAGACTTTGAGTCTCGAGGTTGTGCGAGTATGCTCTGTACTTAGAGAAATTTGTTCGATAACTAACAAGGTTGTCAACACGGTTCAGCCCGTTGGCCCGGTAGAGGCGAGATCTGGAGGATTGCTTTCACAGGACATGACCCCTAAAGTAAACACCAGCAATGTGTATTAGACCACTTGAATAAAAGGGAACCATAAGAACGAGGACTGATGAACATCTAGGATAAGAAGGCCAATGCAACATCTAAAGAATCCACGGACCACGGGCTAGTGCTACTGAATTCCCTCAGCTCCCACTCCTACCATTTCAATTCTGCCATGCTCTGATTTTTATACGGATACAAAGAATGGCTAACAGCCATGTACATCTTTCCTTATGCTGCAAATGTAGTTTTGGGGAAGAAACACCAATGTAATTAGGGATTGGGATGGGCCTAGAGGATAGGCGAAGTCGCTTTTAATTTATATGAACTCCACTAACTCTTATATAATCTAAATGTTAAATATCACTCAACAGATGACATCTAACATAGTGGTTGGAGTGAGATTTTATGTATGGGAGGTCATGGATTGGATTCCTCTCCATGGGAAGCTTATATGAACAATTATTGTATGGGCCTGGCCAGCCCAAGGGGAGTGCAGCCGACCTCCCTTGGCTGGCTGTGGCTCCGCCACTGCTCCTTCTCATTAAAAATGATCATCGCCAAAATGAAACTCACAAGGATATCACAATTCTAGATGAAAATGGCCAATCACACCAAACTAATCATCAGGCTTAATAGTCATTACAAACTTTAAGTGATTGACCAATTGGTAATATGAAAAGCTAAAATTTATAACTTACTTTGTTCTAACTATATCGTAAAAAATCAATCTAAATGTAATAATTAAAAAGATATAAATTATCAAATACTAATGCATTAGTAACAAATATATATCTCCAAACAAATTTGTGGTTGATAATAGTTACATTGGCATTAGAGAATGGTTGAAGGCTATTATAATGAACAAATCTTAAATTTTCAAGTATTTTTAATTTCTTTAAATTTTTAATTAAATAAAATACTTCATGATACAAACATATAATTACTTGTTTTGAAAATATAATTTTATAAAAAAAATTCATGATTTCAGAAAAAAAATAGTCATCAGTATTGAAAATATATATGGCCATTTGGATCATGGGTGCTGCAATTGGTGGCAATGGGTATGATTGTCTAATACTATATGTAGATATTTTAATAGAAATGAATTTTTTTAAATCCACAGCTATAAACATTTACATGAATAAGTGTATTCTCATTCCTACAACCAAATTAAAAGACACTCAATCAATGCACTCAATACTCAACTTTGAATAAGATATGAAATCTTATATTTCAACCTATTTCCACTAATAGGACAAATAATGAGTATACTTCTAAACAATACAGAAAATATTTCAAACATCACGCTATTATAAATGTACCAGTTATTGTAAAAGATCAAGACAAAATTCATTCAACCTACAGAGTGACTATAGAGTTTGTCCATTCTTCAAACTATTTTATTAATATGATGAATCAAAATGTATAATGACATTTATCTTGATCTGGGCCTACAAATTTATTGACACATAAATAAAGGCTAAATTACACGTTTGGTCACTCAAATTATACAAATCTTTCACGTTTGCCACCCAAATTACTTTTCTTTCTTATTCGCCACTAACTTTACGAATCGTTTCACGGTTGGTCACCGGCCGTTACACTCCGTTAAGTTTGTCTTACGTGGCAGTCAACTATAAAGTTTGACCGTTAACTAGATGACGTGGAAATTGAAAAAAAAATTCTTTCCACCACATCATTGCACTTATTTTGTCTATATAATTTATCATATTAATAATTTAATAAAATTTAATAAATTACAAAAATGGGCAAATCCAAATGCTCATCATCCTCACCCTCACCATCCACTCCATCGTTCAATCACCAGACTATCTCCGACATCAAGTCCAAAGGCGTCCGCCCCTACCTCATCGGCTCCATCGTCACTCACTACGCCTCCAAGTGACTCCCGGAGCTCTCCCTCTCCTCCTCCTCATCCGTCGACAACGTCCCTGCCGCGGCCGGCTCGGAAGAGAGCATGTATATATGCATATTTGCCCATTAGAGTTCAACTCTATGTGCTAACAAACCACTCCAATTCTGTGCTTCTTTCACTTTCATTTAGCTATCCCATGAGCTGGATTTTGGTTTACCATGCCATTGTGTAAAATATTAATATGTTTGTCTTAATTGTAGAAGAAGGTATTTACACATATGAAGCTGGAGAGTGGCTTGTGTTCATTCTTTTTCTATGTTTGATCACCAAATTAGGAGGGAGGAAACATTGATTTTTGCTGAGCCCTACCGATTTGGTTTCTCCCACTGTGGAAGAACTAAATTTAGAAAGCCACTCAAAGGGTTTTAAGTTTCCACCGCCAAATTTCATGTTGGGAAGAAAACTTGTAATGGTTATTGATCGCAGTGGCGGATACATGGCACTTTGGGGTGTCCGGGACACCCCTAAAATTTAGTAACACGATTATTCAACCCCCAATAGTAGTTTGTATATTGGTGAAAAAATTTTAATTGATAGGGGACACTCTTAAAAATTGGAAAAATGATTATTGAACTTCCAGTAGTAGTTTGCATATGTGTAAATAAAAACGTTTAAGTGGTAGCTTATGTAATTTGAACTTTGGTCGTTATTATTATTAGGAAACATATTTTTCATTTGACCACAACTCATTTATTCTTGTATTTTAAATCCAAATATACTAGTAAAAAGTTATTCTTTATCCCCAATTATTTTCAAAAGCTAACGATTAAACTTAATTACAGACTCCCCTTGTATAGTAGGATATATCGAGAGAGATTTTGTAGTGCATTATAAGACATCGATGATATTTTACCATTTTTTCAGAATACAAAACACGTCTTGTGCTTTGTTGCATTTTGTACAAGTCATATATATTCTTATTTAATAATTATTTAATTATTAATTTAATTAAATTTTTAGATGAGGACACCCCTATCTAAAATTTCTAAATCCGCCACTGATTGAGGGTGCTGGAGAAGAAGCCATATGATGGCCACCACTGCAGTCATTGGACTCACTGCAGGAAACAGACTCCTGCCTTTGTCCTTCCATTACTGTTCGGATCATCCCGAGAAGCTCTGCTGTAGCAGCTCCGAACATGGATCATCCCACCCTCAATTCACTTCATCCAGAAGCATTGTAGTTGCCAAAAAGTCGTCATCAACATCATCATCGTCACAATATGGCCCTGGCTACCCGGGTTCCAGTAGACCCACGCATTCCATTAAGGCACTAAAAGACCATGTAGACACTGCAACAGCTGCAACCACATGGACTGAGACTAATACGCCTTTACTATGGCCTCTTCCGAGCCGATCATACGCATTCCATTAAGGCACTAAAGTCGTCATCAACATCATCTTGGTTTGGTCATGCTCTCTTCCGAGCCGGCCGCGGCGGCGGCAGGGACGCTGTTGTCTACGTCGACGGAGGAGGAGGAGAGGGAGAGCTCCGGAATCCACTTGGAGGTGTAGTGAGCGACGATGGAGCCGATGAGGTCGGGGCGAACGCCTTTGGACTTGATGTCGGAGATAGTCTGGTGATTGAACGATGGAATGGATGGTGAGGGTGAGGATGATGAGCATTTGGATTTGCCCATTTTTATAATTTATTAAATTTTATTAAATTATTAATATGATAAATTATATAGACAAAATAAGTGCAATGATGAGGTGGAAAGGAATTTTTTTTTAATTTCCACGTCATCTAGTTAACGGTCAAACTTTATAGTTGACTGCCACGTAGGAAAAACTTAACGGCCGGTGACCAACCGTGAAACGATTCGTAAAGTTAGTGGCGAATAAGAACGAAAAGTAATTCGAGTGGCAAACGTGAAAGATTTGTATAATTTGAGTGACCAAACGTGCAATTTAGCCCATAAATAAATGGTGAAATGAACCACATGTAATGACATTCTTGCCCCTCCAGAAAGCTCTCTAGTGGCTGGAAATTTGAATCCCTGAAAAGCCAACCCATGTTTCTCATTTATATCTTTTGTATATTAATTTTATATCAAATAAATATTATTTTCATGGCATATCCGTTCTTATACTAAATAAGATCTAGAAAATATTAGGCCCGGCACGACCTACTTCATGCCGAGATGGCCTATATATTTCATGTTCATGCTCGTGCCGTGTCGTGCTAGTCCGTTGGCAGGCCGGTCCGGTGCCCAAATACACTTATCAGCAAACATATTCTAGAGTTTAATCAAAGAAATAATAATAAATATAATGTAGCCTAGTTGGTTATAATACACTATCTTCATTTAAGCGACTAGGGTTCAAATCTCAATGATGAAATTTTTAATATATAAAGATGAATTGGGTGAAATGAAAAAAATAACCTTCCTAGAATTACTCTCGAATCACGAAATTGAAATGAGATATTTCCAACCCATGAATCTACTTTATATATACTAGCACCGGGACCGGCCCTTGGCCGGGAGAGTTTGATGTGTTGTCATTTATAATATGTAATTTTTTGGTATGGATAAAAATATATATAGAAATGAATAACGAATATAAACAACTAATATCGATATTTAGAAAGTAAATAGTGTCTATTTATTTTGTATTTCATGTAGGACAACATGAGATTTTTCTTCCATTACACACAAAAAATCAATCTTAATCATAAAAGAAAATGATTGTTCATTCATGTAGTTCAATCAAATATTTTTCTCAATAGTTACCATCTTTATTCATCACGGTACGTTATAGATATGAAATTATATCATGTGAAAGAATATATATGGCACATTAGATATTGATCTACAATATGAAGTAGCATGTTGAAGATGTACCACGATGACGTGGAAACCACCCTCAATAATATTAACCTTACTTATTTTGCACGAACTAATATGCTATAGAATTTGTGACAATTTTGCATCCATGCATGAGAGTGTTGTTGTAGAAGGTGTTAGAGAAACCAGAAAATGACCTAGTGCCGAGATTCAGAGTGAGCATTCTTAACATGAGTCAAGGGCTCGAGGCTTAAAAGAAAAATCAAATGAGTATTTTATGCACTGAGGAAGTTATACTTAAAAGTTGAGCCTTTAGTGCCTCATTGTTATTTTCAGTATTAATATTTTAGTGTGAAAGTAGAGGTAGACAAAACAGTGGGCAATGAATACCAAATTGATCTCAAATGCTCAATACATGGGAGCTCACATTGAAGACCAAATGTTAAAGTAATTTTGTGTCTTCATGTTGCATCTTGTTCTTCCTAAAATCCATAGCATATTCATATGTGAAACAAAAGCCTTTAATTATGCTCACAAAAGAAACATAGTGAAAGACAATTAGATATATAAAAAGAGATAATACTACAATCTATAATCTTAAACACTTGGGGGGAGATGAGCGAGTTTGAAGATGAGAGTCAAAGACATTGTCAAAAAGAGGTTAATTGTGAGAAATTCAATATCAAGAAATCCAATAAGAGCTGTACATGAAAAAAGTCTTGTGTTTCCTAGTCAATTAGATAGCCAGAAGCAAGAGAAATAGACAAAAATATTTATAACCTGCGAATTTGAAGGTTATAGTCTGTGTTCATTGCCATGAATTAACCCTTATCCCCATCCACATAACAATATCAACACAATTCTATCTATGACCATTTAACCAATAGTGTAAATATTACAAAGCAAATAACAAAATTATAACATATAGATAAAGATTTTCGCAACCACCAAACAATAGACCCACCATTCATTAATCCTCAAGTTGTCAAACATACAATTAGATGGAATTTATCTCCACCAAAAGGAATATTATGGAGATAATTAGGATTAATTATCTTAATATATTATATTTTAATTATGGGAGTATCCCTAATTAAAATGTGACTTATTCCCAAAGAACGAGGGAATATTCTGGGTTTTCTGCTCCTATAAATAGCAGACCCCCAGACCCTCTAAACACACCTCAGAAGAACAGAAACACAAGAGAGAGTGAATTTATAGAGCTCCGATTTTTTCGCACAAAACCGATGAGCAACAAATCAGAATTGTTGTTTTATCATAGAGGCGACCGGCTGATAGTCTGTTGTGCGCAATACGAGGCAGTGTCGCGAACGTCTTAAAGAGAGCGACCTAGTCTGCGACTCAGCCAGATTCGGTAACCTAATTTTTCCTGTTAGATTTCTAACAATTTTAAAACGTTTGGTTGTTGTGTGTATCGAATAGATGCCGATTCTGGATATTATACGTGCCCGAAGCATACAATCATGGCGTCAGAAAGCCATGAGAGAAATCCATGATCAATAGCTGCGAGGGGATTGAAAGCAACCATAGCTCAAGTCGCTTCGCCTATTATGGCCTCTATTCCCTCCCTGGCCAAATTAATAGGGAAAAGAAACCTCGGCTAATTGAGATGCTGACCACTTCAGCGGAAGCAGCAATAGAAGAATTGGAAACTATGTTGCAACACCGAGAGCCAGCAATAGAACGAAGCTTTTGAATTTTTCCAGACGATTTTTGAGATGCGCCCCATTGAATTTGGTTTGCGGTGATATCGCAAGAAGAAGTGGGCGTACAACAACAAGTTCCCGGTGCCGTCGAGGGATGACGATGCTGATCAGACACGTTTCCCCCACACAAAAAAAAAAAAAAAAAAAAGAGAGAAAAAGAAAAGGAAAATTGGCGATCAGAATTGGAGAGTCGGGTTGTATTCCACCGAACAGAACCTCTCCCAAGCAACCTAGGCTTGAGCAATAAGCATGGGTTGACTACCAATCAATTGAGATTGACTTCCCCGCCAAAGGAGAAAGCGAAAAAAAATGGAGGCTGTGAATATTAATATGTCCACCAATCAATTGAGATTGAATAATTGCTTGCTAGCAGGGAAATTCTCTTTCGTGTCTCGGTGGGAAGTAGGGCTAGAGCATGCAGTCCTCGAGGCATTGGAGCTCTTGCATGATGAGAAAAGGCAGAGCAATGGAGTCATTCTCTCTTGGCCCGCGGAGCTCCTTATTGATTGGACTTCGATGATCATGCCCAAATATATGTGCTGAGCCCACTCCTTAAACAAGCTTGAAGATCATGGGCTTCGAAATCCGGCCTATTATAACTGGGATTGGGTACTTCAAGAGGAGAATTTGTAAGTGGACATTTTTGTCCGAACTAGCTTGGTGCTAGCAAAGTCCGAAGGGGCTTCTCGGAAAGGAGGTTAGAATTCATACCTTTTTTATGAGTCATTACATTAATGAATGATAAATTAGATTCTATTCCATTAAGCTCTATGCATGAGATTGAGAAAGGTTATGAATGCTAGAATGAAAGCTTGAATTGATACATGATAAGTTGACATTGAGATATATTACGTATCTAGATGATTGGAGCATATATTGAATACATGCTATGAAAAGAATGTTTTTGTCTAAATGTGTGCATTGAAGAATATTTGGGAATATAATGGTTTATTGCCCATAATAACGATATTATAAGAATTACTATTATGAGTACTAGACGAACCACTTAGGTTGCTCTGAAACATTAAAGTTTCAAGAATGAGAGCATCAAGCCGAACCAGATCCATACCAAACAGAATGGTACCCTTTGTGGTAACCATAAGATCGCCACCCAATCCTCTAAGAATGACGCTATGTTTCTTTGTTAAATTTGTGAGAAACTTGCTCATAAGACACGAAAGTGTAAGAACAAGTTTAACCTAGTGTTAACTTGACTAAATAAGAGGATTTGGTGGTAATAAACACTAATAGGGTGATAGGCCTTAATGGCAATTCTGAAGAATGGTGGTTGGATATTGACGCCTCAAGGCATGCATATGATAAAGTAGCTAAGCTCAATCATGAATTGAGGCGTATTGAAGGAGAAAGTGTCGTTGGGCAGGGCCCTCACCACTATTGTTAATGGTTCTGGGAAAGTGGAAGAGAACCCTACCTCTAGAAGGTCATTGACTATCCTAGACGTAACGAATGGTTAAGTACATAAGATAAATTCTTCCAAGTGTGTCTGTGTGAAGAATTAGAATATCTTATATCACATTCCCGTATTATTATTGAATACTTGAGATAAATTTGAATTTATATCCAAGCTAAATGACCCATAAATACATGGTTAGAGAATCAGAATCGGTAGATCTGATTTATTTTTATATGGGTATACGTGACAGAAAGACAATAAATGATTTATTGCTATACATAGTGCTCTATCTAGTTATTTGAGATGCTAATTTGTTTGAGAAATGCTTTATCGCATTATTAATGATTGCATTGATTATTCTATACTGTGCATACATGTGGTAGATGTAATATGATAACTTGGAAAGCATATGAGTATATTTTATTGATTGTATTGTCAATAGTAAAATATACATGCCTCATGAAATGAAATACTCATTATGTTATGGAATCCATGGATGCCAATAGACTTCCATTTGAAATAAAGAGATAGTGGGAGTTAAATCCTACCTACTATTAGAAATAATGGAACTAGTGGGGGTGGTGAATCTGAGTATGAACTCAGAAGAGACAAATAAAACCATAAATCACGAAAGGATTTTGGTTATGAATTTATTATTTACACCCTAAGAAAGAATTATCTGTTGCACCATAAAGATACTTACAGGAGACTTAGTGAGCTAGCTTATCGTTATGCAAAAGTAATCTGTTTTTTCAAATTTTAACTTTGTGTATATTTTGTAATAAAAAAAAGTATACAACGTATATGTTTAGAGTAATTGGTTATGTTTCTTGTCTTTGTTTAAAGAGACCATGGTTCAAATCTTGGGGTTGATATATTTTTATACAAAATAAATATCTAATTGTGAAGACAAAAATAACCTTCCTACTTTCACTCTAGTTGCTCGAAATTTGAAATGGAGAAAATTCAACCAATGAATCTGCTTTATAGATAGATAGATAGATTTTGTTTTTGGTAATGCCTATTTATTATCCAAATCTTTCCAAGATTCTTTTATTTTATCCAAACTTATCGAAATACTATTTATTATCATACTATTACTCCGTCGTTAAATGTTTCCTTACGTTTGTTGAATCAATAGCATCAGTCTGAGATGGAAGTCAACGTGGCGGTCTGAGAGGGCATCTGTTTTTCATTTTAAAAAGGTAATGTCTATTTATTGCCCAAACATTTACCAGATTCTTTTATTTTATCCAAACCTATTGGAATACTATTTATTAACCACACCTTAACTCACTGTTAACAATGACGTTAATATTGCTGACTCAACATCACGAATCTGAGTTGGGTGCCAACGTGGCATTCACCATCCCATCATTTTTAATTTAAATTTAAAAAAACTAATTAAATCATAAAATAGATGAGAAAATGAAAAAAAAAACCCTTCTCCTGCATATTCCCCGACCTTCCATTCCTCTACTTCTTCGTACAACCTGACAGATCGACGAACCCAACGAGCTCATAAGACTACCATCACCTCCATCGATCAACCCCTTCATCCTCTCCGTATAACCCTACGACCGCGCCATCGTTGGTAGAAGAGAAAAGGATGACGTTCGATGTGGCGGCGACAATGACAGCATCCGCGACGAGTAAGAAGTCATCTCCGCTTCGCCCTAGTTCCGCTCATCCCTTCAACTTCCTTCCGACGCAAGGCCAACAACAATCATCCCATTATGTCGTTGTGCCCGCTACAGCCAGCAAACCCCGCTGCCGATGACTCTCGATTCTCCAATCAGACTCACTTTCTTATCCCCCAACCTACCTGACTCGTCACCGCCTTCGATTCCCACCACTCTGCCTCCTTCACCTGTTTCTTTGCATTCCTCCACAAAGATCTAACAAATCCTTTTGGTTCCTCGATTTTTGGATCTAACAAATCCTTTGATAGAGGAGGCGATGGAGGAAGGGGAAAAGCATAGAGCCAAATTAAAAATAAAATAAAATTTGATGAATTTCCGAGGTGGATGATGACATGGATGCTGAGTTGGAGTTTCGTTAGTAAATAATTAACGGTAACAGGATGAAAGCCCTGACTTTGATTAGTTACAATACGTTTGGTTAAGAAACAGTGTTCCAATAGGTTTGGATAAATAGAAGAATCTGGAAAAGGTTTGGGTAAAAAATAGACATTACCCTTAAATTTATAATAATAAAATAAATTTTAATATTAATTTCTGACGTGTATGCTGATGTGGATGCTTATGTGGAGCTCCATTACGAAATAAGTAACGGTAACAAAAATGAATGCTCAAACTTTTATCAGTTACAATACGTTTGGATAATAAATAGAATTTCTATAAGTTTGGAAAAAATAATTTTTTTTTGAAAAGATTTGGATAATAACAAGACATTACCTGATTTTTTTAAATCTTGAAAATAAATGTAATATGATAAAGAGGTCATGGGCCAAAAAGATTAGGGAAATTATGAGTTGTATCGAAAGCCCAAATCGGGAAACAGTTGATTTATCGATTTTCATGCAACTCATTATTGAGCCGTTTTCAATTTATCCATGAGCTTAACCCACCCTTTTCTTTGGACATCCTGCTACTTATGTTGTGTTAGTACATTTGAAGTCCATAATGTTCTAGATTAACTATTCACACTATGTTATCCTCCATCATGTTATTGAATAGGATTGAACTCAGGACTCGTTTGCTTCGTGGATTTGAAAAATGAGTGTTTTGGAAAACTATGGATATTTAATTGGTGGTATTATGGATTTAAACAAGTCTATTGTATGCTTGTTGGATTTGATCATGGATTTATGGCTTATTGAACATAAATTACATTACTATCCTTAGAGGCCAAGATGTTTACACTCCAACGTTGGTATAACAAGACTCACTAAGTCATTAGCGTGATAATCAGGAGGTTAATACAACACAACAAATGCATAGAACAAGCTTTGACATCACTAGTTGTTCAAACAATACCAATACAGAGGATTTAAATGTTGCAGTACCCTTCATGCTGGGTTTAGAATAAAACTAGAAACAAATTGAATTGGAAGGGAGAAAACCTGGGTTCAACTCTATAAATATGAATGGCACTGTTCGACACTAATATTTAACAACTAATCTAGCCATGTATACAAAGAAATTCTGAAAGTAGAATCCACCTAATCCAGTTCTAGGTACAACTCATTCTCTTCTTGCTGATGTTGCTTATCTTCTTCTATAAGTGACAGAGAGCAGATGTTGGCCATGACACTGCTCACTTTCTTGTCATGCTCCTTCAGCTATATGTAGTTGAAGCTGTTGTAAGCCTACAACCATGTTTGATTTAAAGAAAAGCAAAGAGGATAGCAACAGACGAATGAGAAACATTTGAGGGAAAATATACCAAAACAAACACAACACATTTGCAACACTTTGATAAAACTACTGCAATTCTAATTCATCAAGCTAAAAGGTGGGGATTGGTTTCAACTTGAATTCCAATTCACTGAGTTCTAATTTAAACTTATCCAAATCCATATATATAAATATTTCACTATGACGAATGAAAGTGGTTATATTCAGTCTTAACAACAAAAAACTCAGAAATGTCTTCCCTTCGACCCCTGATCTGGAACACAAAGGGTCAAAACTCCAAAATCTCAATAATAAACTCATTCGACTCATGCCAGCAACAAAACATCCCTGATCGCTCTTCATAAAACAACCCTGATATCTCAATTAGCTTAATCTCACGAAAAGACAACAACTTTCGGCAGAGAACCCATATATAAAAAGCTGCAGACTTGAGGATTTGGAGTTCCTCGAGAATACGAGGCTGCTTGATGAAGCTGTTTTCGGACGCTGAGAGGCTGTTGTAAATGAGGAGAAGTCACATCGCGAATCCCAGAATGCGCCCATGACCATGGCGGCTTCTGAGAAGCTGAGAAGAATCGCTTCGCCCAGATTCTGTCTTCGCGATTTTCTCACCTCCATTGAATGGGTGGTGCTCATGGAATCGCTTCGCCCAACTTCTGTCTTCGCGATTTTCTCACCTCCATTGATTGGGTGTTGTTTGAGACGCGATACTCCGCCCCAAAATCTCCACCCGAACCTCACCGAACTTCAAGTTGAGGCGCCTAGTTCCTGCAAGGAGGGGCGGGGCACACAAGGGGCATGTGTGGTTTCGTCCATACGGGCCTTGCTCTTCTGCTCGGCCCATGCTATTCAGGACTTCAAATGGGCTTAGGGCTAATGGGTTTTATGGCCTTCCAAAAGGCTTGTCCATATTGACCCAACAATTGTCCACCAGTTAGGCTCTCATGGTTTGTGATGAGCGCTTAACTATATGAAGACGGGGTGAGGGCGTTCTTATTGAGCCGCCTATCATGCGCTGCCTATGTTTTGTCTCCCTTTGATTTTTCCTAAATGTGACTCCCGATTTAGGCGCTTTCTTTAAACAACTTGCCTTTTGTGTGAACTGTCCACACATTTGTCTTTTGGGTAACTTTAGTTTGTGCGCTTCCTTTTCGTGGCTGGTTATCATTCGTGACCCGACTAGTCCATGCGCCTATATTTGAATCCCATGATTTGCCCATTCCTTACACTCATTTATTGTTTGTTAACGACTGGGCGCCTACATCCACTCCCCCAACGCGTCGCTCATTCCTCAAACTCATTCATTGGTTGTTAAAGTTTGGGCGCCTACATCCACTCCCACAAGGGCGCCTACGTCCACTCCCCCAATGTGTGGCGGTTTGTTTCCACTAAACTCATTTATTGCTTGTTAAAGTTTGGGCGCCTACATCCACTCTCCCATTGCGTGGCGGTTCGTTACTACCAATCCCCGCCCGCTCGACGTGCGTTTTGAAATTTTAATTTCAAATTTTGAATTTTGAAAATTCAAATTTCAAAAGGACGGCAAGGATGAAGCCTCCTGGCGTGTGCGCATCTCGAGCTTTGCCCGTTGTACTTCCCCTATAAATATCATCATCCGCTTCCTCCCTTCCCTCTTTCTAACAAAAAATTTCTCTCTCTACTGTGTATTGTTGTGCGCCTGCTCGTAGGAATAAGATTGACCATGTCTCAAAAAACTAGTTCGCGCGGTTCCGACGGTGGCACTGCGAAGGGCACGGGGTCGGTGCCCGACGTTATTTTGGAATTGGAGAAACATTTCTCCCCAGATCCCAACCGTGAGCCCGAAAGGAGAACGGTGCGCAAGAAAAAAGGGGCGCCCGGGAAGGATGGCGCATCAACGTTGAATACGGCGCTTGTCGGGTCATCAGCACCGCAGTCCCAGAAACGAGTGAGTGTTTATCTTCTTGCATTTGTTTTGAAACTTCTAGTAATTGATTTATTTTATAGGCGCCAACTTAGCATCCTAGGGCCTTAGTATTGACAATGCCCCGGTTGCATCGCCCATTTTAGGCAACGCGCCTGGATCTTCACGGTCGTCTGAGTTGGTGATTTCTCCGACCTCTTCTGATCCAGGCGCCCCGGATGACAGATCTATCAAGCTACGGGAATAGTATGGTACTTGGACACCTGGCCATGCGCCTCGAGATACCAGTCAATTGACCATAGAGGAGGCTAGGCCGTTGCATGTTTCTATCGTGAAAATGAAAGAGTTAGAACGTTTGGTAATATCATGTCAATGGCCTCGGACATGGACTTATGCGCTTGCGTCCCGCATCGCACGGGTGGGTTTGGTCGGTCCTCGTTGGCTTGGAATTTATCGGGAGTATTTCTGATTTGGGCTGCAGTTCCCATTGGATTCGATATTCGAAGGCAATTAGACTATGTGCCAGTGTTTGATTGTGCGCCTCTCACCCTCTGTTTTTCTCATCCACATTTTGTTCAAGTTAAAGTGTCGGCAACACAATGTCGTGCCAACGTTCAAGTTGTTCCGCTATATCTTCATGATGGCAAAGAGCGACAACTTCTTTTCACTGCAGAGGCGCCTAGACATCCCAGGTCATTTCTTGTTCGAGTGCCCGAAGTTAGGGAGAGAATGGTTTAGGAGCTTCTTCTTTATTAAGGCCCACGCAGAGTCTTTCTATGAGAGTGACGCCCACTTTATGAGAGGTTGGGTGGTTGGTGACACCGATCAGTTCAATATCGTTGTGACCCTATCTTCGAACGTGGAAAGAGATAGCACTAGGCTCCTGTCGACACACCCTGTGAACTTGCGTTCTACTACCGCCAGGACTCCAGTTCTGAATGAATATTATGGCGATAGTGGGCGCCCATATACTATGCGTCTGTGTGGTATCCAAAACATGATCACATATGATGATATGCTGCTAATATCCTTTTTTTTTACAGGCGTGGACTTTACGTCAATGGCCTCGTTGATGAAGACACAATTCGAAAAGCTGGGGACGGTAGGAAAGGTGCCTGCTGCCAGTGTGAAGGTGGCTCCTCGATCCAAAAAAAGGGTCAACTCATGCTGGGAAGACGAGCAAGGTCAGCAATTCCAAGGCTGCGACCTCGCACATGGCCAAAAGTGTACCCGAGACCCAGGCACCCGAAATTGTAGCCGACAAAAACAAGGGGAGCTCAAGCAAGGACGGGAAATCCCCAAAGAGGATTACTCGAAAAAGGTTCCAAGTGCGCCCGTGGCTAAGGTTGCGACCAGATCAACAGAGGGTGTGGAGATGCCCTGATGACTCGATATTTACACATGTTTTTGTCCACCATTCTTATACCGTTTTTTAGTCCTATTTTTCGTGTTTCAGGCCGATTTCACGCTAGGTTGTTCTTGTTTGTGATATTTCAGGTCCTAGTACGTGAATGAAGGTTTGGGAATGAGTTCGAGGTCGATTGGACGAAGATTGGACGTTTGGCGAGAGCCTGAGCAAGACACACGGGCACGCCTAAAAACCCACACGGCCATGTGACCTGGCCGTGTGGCATCAAATTGCAAGGGCAAGCCACACTGGCCGTGTAAGGGAACCCATGTGGCTGTGTGAAGGCTCGGTGAATTTCACACGGGCATCCTGGAAACTCAAACGGCCGTGTTGTTTTGACCGTGTAGCGTGCCTGAAGTTCACTTATCGAAACGCCGCATTTTGCACACTCACACGGGCAGCTGGGAAAACAACATGGCCGTGTGGTCGGGAAAATATGGATTTTAACCCAAATTCGAGCCAAAGGAGAGGGAATCGACCTTTTGGAGCAAAAACAGAGCCCTAGAGAGAGAAAGTGCGAAGAACACCCCCTAAGAGTGGTTTTGGAGCTGGGTTTCATCAATCAAGCTTGGAAATCATCCTTGGAGTGAAGATCATCATCCCATAGCAGATTCTTCCCATTGTTATGAGTATGATTGTTTTGTATTCTGTTTCCCTCTCTCTCTATGGATTAGAACCTTCTCTCACTTAGGTATGAAGAACCCTAGTTCCATGTGTTAGGGATCTTGATTGTAATGACTTGGGATTGTTATACTGTTTGATTTAAATCGAATGTTGCATGATTTGTTGAATCAATTGAAGTCTCATCTTTTCTTGATTTCTGCTGCAACCCGAGATAGATAGAATCTGATTAGGTTGTTAGAGCTTCATCATTCGGTAGTGGTAGATTGGTTATACGAGATTTAGTCAATCTACTGCTTTGTACTGGAATCCAATTCCAGTAGTGGAGTTCTGTGTTCATAGCCTCAGCTTTCTATCTCGGTGAAGACTAGTCGTCTGCCGAGTAGTTGGATTGAGAGGGCTTGGTCAGCTTAAGAGATTCCAAGCTACTGTCGGATCTTCCGCGGTTTAATCAATAGTTAATCAACCCAGGGTAATTACAATTGAGACCTAACTAAGGAGCTAGGGGGGACTCATTCCCAAGTGACTCTTCCTTTGCTTTAGAAAACCGAACCATTTCCTACTTTCTTACTGCTTTTAGTTAAAACCAAAATCAATCGACTTAGTTTGCTAGATAACAAATATAAACGGAGTAGGCAGTAGATCTAGACCCCGGGTTGACAATTAGAGCTTGCCTGTTACTGCATTTACGGACTGCGATTACACTTGGTCGCAGTTTGGTGTTGTGTTTTAGCATGTCAAGTTTTTGGCGCCGTTGCCGGGGACCTCTAGGTTATTGTAGAAACGTGAAAGTCTGTTACTTTAGCTTTTTTCTTTTCTTTTCCACCCTTGCTTTTCACTTGGGTGTTATGTTTTTGTTGGTGCAGATCTGAATCATGGATCCTCATGGCTTCTCCAACCTTTGGGGGTATCAACCACCATCGGTGTGGTATTACCCCGAGAATTCCTGGAGCAATCAAGGAGGAGAAGATGATGGATTCGGATGTCAGTACCAACCCCCCTTCTATGGAGAACAACCAAACCCTTGGGAACCTCAAGAACAATATCCTTTTCAAGAAGAATTCTCCCACAACCAGAAGTGCCGTCAAATCTTGATTTAGCCACAGCCCTCACGGGCCATCCATCAGAGCCATGCTACACTCCACAGCCAGATCCAAACTATCACTTGAGGCTTCTCGTGGAGCAGATTGCTCGAGTACCTGAGAGATCCTTTCCCGAGATGGATCCTCATATCCAGGGCATGGCCCAAACTGACTTCTCTTTTCCCCGTGAAACGGAGGATACCCTTCGGAGCATAAAGAAGCACATAGAGGTCATTGAGAAAGTTTGTGCACAGTTTTCTCAAGACAACCTTTATGTTGCCATACAAGTAGAGGAGGAGGAAGAAGAAGGCAATCATGAGGATGTTGAGGAGCATACAGAAGTTGCCACGGAAAGTTCCCATGATAATCATGATCAAGTGTATCCTCTGGTGGTAGATCACAACTGTCCCCATTTCCACTCTGACATGCTGAGCCCGAGCGAGGAGATGCAAGATGATCTCATTGAAGAAATTACATGCCGACTTGCTCTCCAATCTATGCTAGAAGAAGAAGAGCGAGAAAGGGTGAGGGAAGAAGTTGTGGAGGATGAGGAAGAAAGCAAAGAAGAGGAACTTCTTGATCTTTTCCAAGGGGAGAGACCACATTCTGATGAAGGAAGGGGGGTTGAAGAAGCAATTGGCGTCCAGGCTGAGGATGAAGTTGAGGTGGAAGAGGCTTGCACCGGCCCTATGTTACATGTGATATCTCCACCAAACTTGGAGGAGCTGCTTGGCAAAGACCCATTTGCAATGTCTCTTTGCCAGATCAAGACCACATCAACATCAATCCCTCTTGATGGATGCGATGGTGGTCAATTGAATATATCTTATCTGGTTTGGGGCAATGAGACATGCAGATGCAAAGGAAAGGTCTCAAAAGGGGAGACTTCATCTTCCTCAAGGCCACGAGCCATCTTCATCACCTATCACATCACATGCTCGTGACTTGAGACTCCACCTTATTAATGAGAACCTCAACTTTAAGGAGGTTCTAGCATGGACCGAAACTTAGGAGCCACCGTCTAGCTAAGACGTAAAAGAAGCGCTTGTGGGAAGGCAACCCCACCAAGGTTTGTTTTTCTTTCATTTGTTTTCCGGTTTGTTCACTTGGAACTATGGTTTCTATCACCCATTGTGTTTTGTTGATGCTAGCCCCGCTGACTGGTCCACTTCCAGTCCCTCGACAGTCTTTCCTTCCAGTAACATCATTCTCCTTATCTTTCCCTCTGCTCCATTGAGGGTAGTGTCGAACTTAAGTGTGTGTGTGTGGGGGGGGGGGGTGCTTTGTATTGTTTGAAATCTGTATATGTGTGCTTGGAGCCTAGTCCACTGTCCAAATCTCGAGATTTGAAGGCTCCAAGTACTAAGGTTTGCATGATCATATTCGCACTGTGATTTGATTGATGAATCGAATGGCTTTTGAATTAATGCATGACAACTTGATTGTAAGTAGGACAACTTATGATGATGACTGAGACGTGCAGTGGAATTGTGTAGGGGTTCAGTTTTTCAACTATTTGCTTACCAGCTGTGACTTGGATTGATCACTTGTTCTTGACAGTCGTTTATGCATCTAGTTCATGGAATCAGAATGAGAGATAGAGCATATAGGTAGCCATGTGAGATTTGAGCCTGCTCGTTTCTTTCTTGTGCGATAGTTCCCTCTTTCATGATGTGCAGCATTCACGTTGTCATTAGCTAAGATGATGGAGGCATAGTAGTAGCCCACGACCAAATTGACTGTCCTGATGTGTCATACCCCCTAGTCAGCCCTTTGAGCCGTGTGTTATCCTTTCTTTCGGTCTACAATGGAAAATCACCCTTTTGCATCTCTTAGAAGGTTCCACAGAGTGATTTTTACATGTTCTCTGTTGTTTCTGCTGAATAAGATGTGAGGGTTGGAGGTAGTTCTTAAAAAAGTTGGGCATGTGTTTGAAAAGTGTGCATAGGTGGTGGTTCTATCAAGAAATGAAAAAATAAAACAAAAAGAAAAAAATGAATGAAAGCAAAAGAGAGCCACCACAAAAAATCTGAATAGTGCCCATTAAGTAGTGTTTCTTAGCAGTCTGGCTTGGAAATGCTAACATTTATATGACCTCCTTCGCTCTTGTGTTCTAAAGAATGTGAGTAATGCAGAATGGCAGAAAGAAAGTAAGTGGTTTGATTGACTGTGATTGTGTTGGGTTTGAAATTGTGGAACCTTGTGCTATGAATACTTCCACCACCTAAAAGGCCTTTTCCCCATGTCCAACTAGCCAGTCATTTGAACCTGTGTCTAAGACCTCCGGATTAGTTAGTGATGACACCCATTTATGTGAACTCTAACATTTAGAGGCTGCCATCAGGGTGAAGAGATGTTAGGGATTGAGAGAATAAGCATGCACATTTTTCGCATCAAATTGTTCTGACCCCACTGGTCGAGAGTGAGCGATTCATTTTCTCATATGATCTATACTCTTTACCCCGGGAGGACCTAGATTGCTCGGTGTCAATTCTGATATCTTGAGTTTTGTGCATGGGGTGACTGTCTTGAGTAAGTGGTTGAGTCAAGTCTATGTTGGTTGATGAACATAACTACAGAAGGGAGACTCTCCCTTTACCTGATTTTACTGCACTCGAATGTCCTCTGTTGTGGTTGTCCATGTTGCTGTTGAAGTTGTTCATGTGATGATGTTTCAAAGCCAGTACGATTCGCGTATTCTGTGCCTCTATGATTTGTCCCTAATGTTGGTATGATTGAAATATGTGAGCATACCTTGTATCTGACTTGGTTTGCTTGGGGACAAGCAAACGGTTAAATGTGGGGGAATTTGATGACTCGATATTTACACATGTTTTTGTCCACCATTCTTATACCGTTTGAGTCTTATTTCTCGTGTTTTAGGCCGATTTCACGCTAGGTTTTCTTGTTTGTGATATTTCAGGTCCTAGTACGTGAATGAAGGTTTGGGAATGAGTTCGGGGTCGATTGGACGAAGATTGGACGTTTGGCGAGAGCCTGAGCAAGCCACACAGGCACTCCTAAAACCCCACTCGGCCGTGTGACCTGGCCGTGTGGCACCAAATTGCACGGGCAAGCCACACTGGCCGTGTAAGGGAACCCATGTGGCGTGTGAAGGCTCGGGGAATTTCACACGGGCATCTTGGAAACTCACACGGCCGCGTGGTTTTGGCCGTGTAGCGTGCCTGAAGTTCACTTATCGAAACGCTGCGTTTTGCACACTCACACGGGCAGCTGGAAAACCCACACGACCGTGTAGTCGGAAAAATCTGGGTTTTAACCCAAATTCGAGCCAAAGGAGAGGGAATCGACTTTTTGGAGCAAAAACAGAGCCCTAGAGAGAGAAAGTCCGAAGAACACCCCCTAAGAGTGGTTTTTGAGCCGGGTTTCATCAATCAAGCTTGGAAATCATCCTTGGAGTGAAGATCATCATTCCAGAGCAGATTCTTCCCATTGTTATGAGTATGACTGCTTTGTATTCTGTTTCCCTCTCTCTCTACGGAGTAGAACCTTCTCTCAGTTGGGTATGAAGAACCCTAGTTCCATGTGTTAGGGATCTTGATTGTAATGACTTGGGATTGTGATACTGTTTGATTTTAATCGAATGATGCATGATTTGTTGAATCAATTGAAGTCTAATAATCTTTTCTTGATTTCTGCTGCAACCTGAGATAGATAGAATCTGATTAGGTTGTTAGAGCTTCATCACTCGGTAGTGGTAGATTGGTTATACGAGAGTTAGTCAATCTACTGATTTGTACTGGAATCCAATTCCAGTAGTGGAGTTCTGTGTTCATAGCCTCGGCTTTCTATCCCGGTGAAGACTAGTCATCTGCAGGGTAGTTGGACTGAGAGGGTTTGGTAAGCTTAAGAGATTCCAAGCTACTGTCGGATCTTCCGCAGTTTAATCAACAGTTAATCAACCTAGGGTAATTACAATTGAGACCTAACTAAGGATCTAGGGGGACTCATTCCCGAGTGACTCTTCCTTTACTTTAGAAAACCGAACCATTTCCTGCTTTCTTACTGCTTTTAGTTAAACAAAAATCAATCTACTTAGTTTGCTAGATAACAAATATACATGGAGTAGGCAGTAGATCTAGACCCCGGGTTGACAATTAGAGCTTGCCTGTTACTGCATTTTCGGACTGCGATTACACTTGGTCGAGTTTGGTGTTGTGTTTTAGCGTGTCACGCCCACTTCCACAGTAGAGGCGCCCGTCATCAACCTCCTCCAAGATTCCGAGTTTCCGGAAGATGAGGTGCCACTAAGAAAGAGAATGATGCTGAAGGCAGAAGGCTCCCACACTGGATTGGGCAAAAAACAACGTCTAACGGGAGATGTGGAACTTCCCGAATCCATGGAAAATTGGCTTCATCCTCCGAAGCACAAGGTCACCATTGTCTGCTCCGATCGGGCCGTCCAGGAGCGAGGCGCCGCCATCAACACGTCAATGATTATCGCCCATGTGCTCCGGGCGCCTTTGGATTTGGATGTCGCGGATCCATGGGGCGAGATGGATCACATAAGCGCCCAGGTAAAAGTTTGCCATACTTGTCTTTCTTTTACCGTTTTTCGCTTACTCACTTACACCAAGTATAACTTCTTTCCTTTTTGGTATGTGTTGGCTGATGCATCTACTTGTGAAAAAGGGAGTGATGGAGCGTGAGTCGCTGCGAGCGGAGGATATCGAGGGGTCTAAATCTCTCGGTGTGGGGCGAGACAATCTGGAGAAGGCGCAAAATCGCCAAGAAGAGTTGGTAAAAATGTGCGAAGATGCACATCTTGAGGCGGCGAAGAGCGTGTGTCTTGTTCAGTAGATAGTAGATGAAGAGAAGAGAAATTTGCGCGAGGAGTATGAGGCTCAACTTGAGACCAAAAGGAGGGTGCATTATGAGATTGTTGCCATGCTTTAGAAAGAGAAGGAGGAGGGCGCCCAACGAGGCGAGATTGATATCCTGATTGAAGAAAGGAGCGCCTTAAAGAAGGAGAACAAGAACTTGGCAAAAGAGCTAAGAAATATCTGGCGGAGATCAAGGCGCTAAAAGAAGAAAAGGAGGCACTTAAGGAGGAAAAGGATGCGCTGGTGGAGCAATCGATGGACTTTGCCAACTCCGCCACTAGCCAAGTCCTCAAAGCATAGGCTTCCCTCAACGGTATTCTCATATTTAAGAGGAAGTTAGAAGCAGAGCACCCTGACATCACCTGGGATGTTGCATCCATGGTAGAGTTCGTAATATCTTTCATGGAGAGCGGGCGCCTAGTTGTTGACAATGTGTTGGCGCCCCTTGAAGAGAATGACAAAGTCAGGAAGGAAGCGAGCACCGACTCCGACTCTAGCAATGGGTTGGATGCTAAAGAATAGTGTCACGTTCTCGTTGTCATCCATATGCACTATGCTTAATGTCATGTAACTTGCTTTTGTGTTGCACATCAGATTGTGTGCATGTTGAGCGCCTACCGCTCTATTAAATTACTTTATTGACTGGCCCTTTCCATATGACTTCTCTTTTTGAAATCAATTAAAGGGCGCCATGACTTGGGCTCTATGATGGGTGCAAAATGTTTGGGCGCTTGGTTTTCGCGCTTAGTTTTCCGCTTGCACTCCATACACAGAACTACCAAAACATATATATATATATATGTAATCTGATTCAACAATGATGGGGCGCAAAAGAGGGGCGCTTTACAGCAACGGGTGCATTTGGGTGCTTTACGTTCTACGGACGCATAAAGACGTTTTTGAAAAGAAACCTATTAATAAAAACCCACCTAGGACAGACCTTCCTCCTTGCAATTACTCACAATTGGGCGCTTCCTCTAGTACCTCAGCTGGAGCTACAAGTTCCCTCTCTTTGCCAACGCTTGCAATGCTCGGCTCCACAATTTCATACCGCCGCAAATTTTGGGTGTTCCATGTTCGCTTCACCTTCTTTCCTGAAAAGTGCTCTAACTTAAATGTTCTTGGACCAATCACTTCATGGACGCGATATTGTCCATTCCATTTTGGTGCCAACTTCCCATCAGTGACTTTGGTCGGAAGTCTCATCTTAACACAAGGCTTCCCACTGCAATGTCATGAGGGCACATCTTATTGTTGCAGTACCTTGCCACCTGGCGCTTCATTGCTTCCAGCCGTAAAGCCGCCGCTTCCTGGCTCTCATCCAACAAATCCAGCTCATCGATTCGACCTTGTTCTTCCAATGACTCCTCGCGGTGGATCACCCGAAAGGTTGGAATTCGTAATTCCACAGGTAGCACAACCTTGCTTCCGTAGGTTAATGCGAAGGGTGTTTCGCCGATGGCTACCTTGAAAGTAGTTCTATCTTCTATGCGCCCATAACACGCTTGAAAGCTCCTCAACCCACTTTTCTTTAGCCGCTTCGTGCCTCGTGTGTAGGCCGCGCAATATGCTTTTGTTAGCCGCCTCGGCCTGCCCATTGGCTTGCAGATTCAGGGAGCCCAAATCGCGCAAAAATGTTTTTTCGTGTAAACTTCCGCACTTGCACTTCAGTGATGGATGCCAACGGATCTACCTCGACCCATTTGGTGAAGTAATATATCGCAACGAGCAAGTACTTGAGCTATCCGGGCGCCTTGGGGAAGGGTCCCAAAAGGTCCATGCCCCACTGGGCGAATATCATTGGCATGAATTTTGTATTGATGGCAGGTGGCCACATGTGTCCCAGCATTAGCTCGCATCGTTGGCCAATATTATAATACCCTTGTCGAAATAGGACTTTCTCCAGGCTTCGAGCGCCTATATGCATCCCGCAGGTCCCTTGATGTACCTCGACGATCACATTTTTCCCTTCAGCATCCGTGAGGCACCGCAAATAGGCGCCTGAATGGGAACTTTTGTATAGCTTTCCGTCTACAATAGCACACCGGAACGCTTTCCGCCGCAACCGCCAGGCCTCCTTCGAATATTCCAACACTATGCCTTGCGTATGGAACAACATAATAGGTACCATCCATCCCTCCATAACTCCGGTGGAAAGGGACGCCATTACCATTACCATCTCCTCCCGCGGAACCTCTTTAGTGACAATCACCGTCCGATCTTCCCCAAAATCCAACGATGTGGCTAATTTGGACAAGGCGTCAGCATGAGTGTTCTCTTCTCTCCGAACATGGGTGAATGTTACGTCACGAAACCAAGCGCACTTCTTTCGAACCAAATGGACATAGGATCCCAGCGCTTCCTCCTTAACCTTGTAAAACCTCATTCAACTGATTAACTACTAAAGCCGAGTCAATCATGATGTTAAAGTTTTGGGCGCCTAGCTCCCTTGCCATGCTGAGCCCCACAAGGACGGCCTCATACCCGCGGTGTTGTTCGTCTTGATAATCGAAAAACGTATCGCAACTTCATGCATGGCGCCTAGCGGGCTAATGAGCACGATGGCTGCCCCTACGCCCGCTCGGCTTGCTGCTCCATCCACTTGCACTTGCTAACACTCCTTTGCCTCTACTCCCACATCTACAACCCCCTCGGCCACGAAGTCTGCCAATACCTGAGCTTTTATGGCCGTCCTAGGCACATAACTGACATAAAACTCGCTGAGTTGTATAGCCAATTTCACTAGGCGCCCAGATACGTCCATAGATCCCAACATCGTTCTGAGAGGAAGATTTGTGAGCACCACAATACTATGAGCCTGAAAATAGGGCCGGATTTTTCTCGCTGTCATAACCACTGCCAGAGGTGGCAATTAAGATCCACATAATCCAACCCATTTAAATCCAAATCCAATTGGATTGGTGGATTCATGGATCAATCCATGGATCCAAATGGCAAATTACGATTTGGTACCTATATTTTTTACATTTTACATTTTGGTACGTAAAATTTATATTTTTATACGAAAAATATCATCGGAAAATTAAATTTTGGTACCTAAAATTTTTCATTATGACATTTTAGTACCAAAACTTTTCAAATTTTACATTTTGGTCCAAGCCTTGGATGTCATTTGGATTCATGGATCAATCCACCAATCCATGAATCCACCAATCCATTTGATCCATGGATCCACCAATCCACGAATCCACGAATCCGATCCAATTGCCACCTCTAACCACTGCCAATGCCGCTTTCAATTGGTGCATATCGTGTTTCATTATTCACCATGGTGCGACTGACATAGTACACCGGTTTTTCTTCGTTTGTCAATAGGTCCTTAGACACGAGGACCGCGCTTACATCGAGGTGGAACACGATGATGTATAAATACAACGTCTCCTTGGCCTTGTGCACCGTCATAACCTTAGGCATTGTGAGCAATGCATTCAGGTCTTCAAATGCCTTGTCACAATCCTCCGTCCATCTGAACCGAGAGGCCTTCTTTAAAACCTTGAAAAGGGGGCACCCTTGTCAGACCCTCTGGGAATGAAGAGCCCAAGTGCCGCTAGCCTCCCCGTTAAACCTTGCACTTCTTTTGGCATGCGAGGGGGAGCCAAGCTCATAACTTCCTTGACCTACTCGGGGTTGGCCTCAATCCCCCATTTCATTATCATATGAACCCCAAGAATTTGCTCGCCTCTGCCAAAAAAATACACTTCTTGGGATTGAGTCTCTATTTGAAGCGGCGCATTGTCTCGAAGGTTTCTCGTAAATCCATGATGTGATCCGCACGCCTCCTACTCTTTATGATCAAGTCATCCACATTTTCCTCCACATTCCTTCCCAGCTGCTTACGAAATACCTGGTTCACCATGCGCTGATAAGTAGCTCCCGCATTCTTCAACTCGAATGCCATCACTTTGTAACAAAAGTTGCCAAAGGGTGTCATGAAAGCAGTTTTCGCCCTATCCTCCTCCACCATGGGAATTTGATGGTAGCCTGAGAACATATCAAGGAAGTTAAGTGCCTCATGATAAGTCGTCGCATCCACGAGCAAGTCGATGCGTGGCATAGGATATGCATATGTAGGGCAAGAATGGTTCATGGTTGTAAAATCCAAACTCATCCTCCACACTCCAGATGATTTTGGGACAAACACGACATTCGAAAGCCATATGGTATACCTAATCTCCTCCACGAACCCTGCCTGGAGCAGCCTATCAACCTCACGATGGAGTGCCTCTTCCTTTTCGGGTGTCAAGTTCCACCTCTTTTGCTGGATCGACTTCTTACCTTCCTCAACGGCTAGTCTATGCATCGTTATGTCTGTAGACACACCAGGCATTTCTTGTGCACTCCATGCGAACAATTCCCCAAAATCTCATAGCAACGCTATCAAGGGCACCATCATTTCATCAGGAGCTTGTGCCGAAATGCGAACTTGTCAGTCTTGGCGCTCCTTGTCGATTGCTATGGCCAACTCTTCGTCCATTGGTTCAGCTCTGGGCGCCTTCTCAAGCCGAACGTCGACCTTGTTCACTCTATGCCACCGAACCCTGCCCCTTAGTTCCCCTTCACGTGCGTAGTAGGGAGTGCTCCCTCCCCTCAATATCCCGATCCCATGTGGCGCAATGAATTTAAAAGTTTGATGGCAGGTGGATGCCACCCCTTTGAACAACTCCAAGAGGGGTCTGCCCAATATTACGTTGTAGGGCGAGAGGCAGTCTATTATCCTGAATTCTACCACGTGCATCACACGATGCACTTCGTCACCCAGCGTCACGGGGAGTTGCACCCTTCCAATTACTTGTGCGGGCGCCCCTGAGAAAACAATAAGCACCGAACTTGTGGGACACACCAATTTAGGCGCCAGCTGCATGCGCTCAAAGGTGCTCTTAAACATGACGTCCATTGAACTCCCGGTGTCTACCAGCATCCTTTTCAACTTGCACCCCGCGATAATACCCTGTATTTCCCAGGCTTCCACCGACGGGATTTGGCACGCCTCTTCCGGTTTCTGATTGGAATGTATTTGCACCACCACCTTCCCTTTGAAGAGGCAGCCCTTAGGCGCCTGCTTCTTTCCAGCTTGTCACGAAGTCAACCATGTCGGTAATCGATTCTACAGTGAGTCTAACGCGGTCTGGCTCCTCTTCCTGACTTACCTCAAATGAGGGTGGTGGCATCCCTCTTTCGGGCCAAGTTTGCGGCTGCCTGCTTCGTATCCCTTGCCGTGAAAGTGTGGTGGGTCCTCTCCTCCGTCTTTTTCACAAACTCATTGAGCATCCCTCTATCGGCCAAAGTCTGCAGCTCCGCTTTCAGCTAATAGCAATCGGCCGTGTGATGGCCTTTGTCTCGGTGAAAATCACAAAATCGATCAAGGTTACGTTCATTCGGCTGCCCTCGTATTGGCTCTGGCCATCGCACATGGTATCCCCTCTCCTTCACATATTGCTATTTATTATTTAGGGTATCATTATACTCCATAAAATTTCCCATGTTTCTTTGCGATGGGCTGCTTCTTCTGCCTCCTTGACCGGGCGCCTCCACCCACAATTACCCTTGGTGCCTATCGATCATCGACATCTTCTCCCCTCAGGCGCCTCTTCTCCGCCCTCCTAGCGGCCATCTCTTCCTCCAATATGATCACTTTTTGGACCCTATTATCCAAGTCTTATGTGGAGAACACGTCCCTCTTTGAGAGCGCCGGACTCAGCTCTTCACTGGACGTACATTCTTGGAGGCAGCATCCCAATACAGGAGGTTGTGCGTCCTTGACCGCCATTTTGATGGAAACCTAGAGGTCATAAAACTCCCTAAGCGCCTCTCCCTCTTTTTGCTTGGTCTTAAACAAGGCGCCTATGGTTAAGGTACGACGTTTCCGGCTTGCAAACTTGGATAGGAACAACTCGGCAATTGGTTCAAAATATTTGATCCGCCCCACTTCGATTTGGTGGTACCAGTCCAGAACAACCCCTGTGAAGGTGGAAGGGAACACTTTACAGAGCGTTGCGTCCGAGCTATTGTAGATTTGCATTTTCGTGAAGTAACTATGTAGATGATCTTCTAGGTCGGATACTCCGTCATAGCTTGGCAAATGTGGAATTGCCATTCCCGGCGGCTCCGACAAATGCTACGTGCCAATGGCTATAGATTGTTCCCGGGTTGCCTCCGCTTCCTCTTTCTTCTTCTTCCATTTCTTCTCCTTCCTGGGACGCCAATTGTTTGAGACGCGATACTCCGCCCCAAAATCTCCACCTGAACATCACCGAACTTCAAGCTGAGGCGCCTAGTTCCTGCAAGGAGGGGCACACAAGGGGCCTGTGTGGCCCGTTATCACTCCGAAGCTCAAGTCAGTCGAGTTTCTAGAGATATAAGTGATGAGTGAGTTCTAGTGATAGAATCCAACCTGCTTAAATGCCACCTACAGAACACTATTTATACTCGTCGAGGTTCCGACCAGGCGGTCCTTGCCCTATAAATACCCACCCCCTCCTCTCATTTTCTTCACACCAAAACCAATCTCCTCTCTCTCTCTCTCTCTCTCTCTAACTTTATCACTCTACCCATCCCCATCTCCACCCAAAAACTTTGGAAATAGTGTTTTGTTGGTTGCGGCTAAGTCCGATCTGCCCTCAAAAAACGTTTCTTTACTTTTTCATTAAAAAACCGTCGAATCTCTGTCTGGTACCTGAAAAAATGGCCGATTTTTTCTGAACAAGAGGGTATTTACTATGATGACTATCAAGCGGTACGTAGTCATTTTACCTAATTTTTGTTGTTGTTGTAATGATTTTATTTAATCTATATACTAATTGATTTATGTTGTTGTTATGCTATCGTAGGCTGGGGAGGATGTTGATATCTACAATCAAAGATATTATGTTAATCAAGGACCGATTGATCCGAGTGTGTTATACGACCAAGATAATCATCGTTCAATGGATGTTTGGAACGACCACAAGATACATATTATTTGTCATCACTTGTAAGTTTTATTTCGTTAACGTAATTTATTGGTTTGTAAAATAAATTTGTTAATTGTATTGATTATTTTCAATAATTTAAATCAATATCCCACTTAATTAGACTCTTTATAAAGAAATGCATGTCTAAGAAAATGGGGTCTTAAGCGATCATCATGATCTTCCCATTTCCTGGGAAAATCGTGTTCTAAGCGATCCTCGGATCCCCCATTTTTCTGTCAAATAGGCCGTGTTTCTAATGAGATGTATACATCCCGTAAGAGTCTTACGAGTGTACTTGTATTGCTTTAAATTATTGAAAATAATCAATACGAAGTACAAAATCATATATTTGATTTTATGTGTATGTGTACAAAAATAATTTTATTTAAATTTTGATAATGGTATTCATTTTAGTTAGCTTAATATGTTTGTGTTTTTAAATTATGTATATTTCTTGGGAAAAAACCTTGATTTCATTAATTGATATTGTTTGTTATAATAGATTTATATATGTATAAATCATAAACTTAGAGTGAAAGTAAAATTCTTGGCTAGGATGCATACCATATAGTGCGTTATAGGGGTACGACGAATGTGCTTGCATGGAACGACGTCATCTTACCCTTTCTAAGAAGGGCAAGATTGGATCCCATTAGGCACTTTAACGGAATAAAGATCGACCGCTAACTCATCACTGCATTGGTGGAGAGATGGTGAAAGGAGACACATTGCTTCAATTTTCATGAAGGCGAGTGCACCATCACACTTAACGACATCGCCATACTAACCTATTTGCCCATAGATGGCGATGTTATTTGTGTGGACTCTACTCCACCAGCTAAAGTTGTTGCGAATATGAGCGGTTGGCAGCATTTCATATGGAGCGCCACAGGGTTGGTACCGCTAGAAAAGGGATACCACGATGCAAATGGAAATACACCATTGTCCAAGGGCCAAGTATCCACACTTGGTTGACAACGGAGATCAGGCGTAAGCACAACCCTGAGTTCGCCTTCCCCACACGGAGGAAAGTTCTGAGCGTGATAAAGAAATTTATGCACATGTCTACATCCTCGACATGATCGGAGGACTTTTCTTCACAAAAATATCCAACAATTTAATCACCAATTCATGGTTGAAGATCATATTTGGTGATTGGGATGATATGGGGAACCTGAGTTGGGCATCAGCTTGCCTAGCTCATCTCTACCGCTCCCTCTGTAATGCTAGTTTGAGAGCGGTGAAGGAGACTGATGGGGCCATGTTCATCTTCCAATTTTGGGTTTGAGAGCATTTGCCATGGATTGCGCCGAAGGAAAACCCCGACAAGGAATGGGGACCCGACCATCCCCTACGACATGAAGCTTATGGTTGTAGGTGTCTTCGATCCCACTTATAGCTCTCACCTTTTTTTTTTACTAATTCAGTATTTTATAGTACAATTTTAGTATGTATTAACATTGTGTAATTTTCCATATGAATAGGTGGCTTGGTGAAACAACATGCGACAACCTAGTCGAGCATAAGCTGCAGGAGTATCGTGGGAGGCTGGTGTTAGAAATTTTCTTTAACATACGTAATTCTCCGAATTTCATCTTGTCGGATTATCAAAGGTTTTTCGAAATACGTGGAACCATATTGTAGATCATCTTGATCTTGATGCGGAATCTGAAGGATGATTGATGACCGGACGATACTGGCAACAGCACGACCCGAGAGATTTTGCGGCCTTCCTCAACCAACCGCTTTAGTTCCTCTACAGGAGAGCTCTCATCTTCCTGATGGGGAGAACATGAGATTATGTTTGGTCTTGGTGTGTTGGGGACCACAACCCCAAGCACCTTTAAATACTAGTCATCATGGGCTCCCATAAAACCCAAGGTTTGGGATTCCTTTTACTGAGACATGCATTTGTAAGGTTCATTACACTAATAATACAATATTTTGCCAAACAAAAAAAATATACGGGGTAAGTTGTCTATTGGGGTAATTTAATCCACAAAGTGTAAAGGCAAATGGTACAAGCGTATTATATTTTGGAGGTGTCTTATTTCGCATTAAAATCAAGTGACTACGGTTAGAGTTGTCAAAAGACATACTCAACACTTGGTTTAATTTATCTTCCTCCGTGAAGTTTTAAGTGAGCACTAATACTCACAAAAGAAGAGTAGGGAAGATACGATATACGATTGCACTTGCTCAGATTCTCAGTAAAATGAACAAATAGAGAGTTAAGGATGTTATGGCTTCGTTGAACTCTTAAGGACATGATGTGGAGTATTTCTACTTACTAGACTCCATTTGGATAAAAGTCATAAAGGTTACAACGTACATCCTTAAATTGAGTATCTAGAAGGTAGTTAATGTAACCAATATGTGCAATGAGGAATCTGCACATTTAGGGTTGTCCAACTTAGGAAATACCTTGTAAGGTACAAGAAGGTATAATGGACAAAAGGATACGATTGACTTATACTTTGTTGGCTACTCAAAAGTACTCTCGAGGCTACAAGCTTTATAATCCCACCACAAGAAGTTTTTTAAATGAGAAATGTGAGATTTTCTGAGTATGTTGAGTTTTGGGGGAGGAAACATAATGAATCTAGTTACTGCACAAACTCAACACACTCATGAAGTGTCATTAAGTATATCCACAAAGTAGAAGATAGACGATTCTAGCTAACAATATCGTTGTTCTTCAAAGAATATATACATGACATCAGGTTGACTAATGATCCAATTTTTATTAGTCAAGTCATGAAAAATTATGAAAAGTGGATTGATGTCATGTAGTGAAGTCAATGAGAGATATAAGGCATGTTGGTCTCTAAAGGCTTTACTCGTAAGGAAAGCATTGACTCAAAGAGACTTTCTCTCTGGTATATTTAAAAGACTCTTTTAGGAATATAATGTCAAAAGTGGCTCATATAAGTATCTCATTATTGATTGATTTTTATTATGTTATGAGCTCATTCGGATTTAGAGACTAATATTGGAGATGATTGTGTATATCTTAAGTTCAATGGGAGTAAATTCATTTTTCTGTGTTATACATCATGGTTGTTCTGCATAAGGTGCAAGTAGTATAAGTTATTAAATCTGGAGATGTGTTGTAGCTAAAGGAAAAAAATTTAGTCTCAATTGGTGCCCCAATTATGTATAAGAAATAGATATACAAAATCTCCTTAATGCATTTTTGCATTAAAGATCTAATGTATACTTTAGTTTATTCTCATCACAATAAAGCATTCTAGTAAGAGTCTTTGGAATTATATATGGTTAATATATGCATGAAACACTAGAAGGATTCAAACGTGTAACGCATTTACTAAAGTTGATAAAAGAATTCATGCAAATTTGTTAGAGATCGGATAATTAAAAGATCATCAAGTACTCTGACTCTGATGTTATAGGATGTCAAGATAGCATAAACTCTACATCAAGTTACCCTTAAGTGTTGTGTAGAGTAGAAAACATATCTTGAGACTTCCAATTATGGTTGCAAAAATTTTGTCACTAGAATGACTTTTGTAAGTCATTAAAGGTCAACCGGACAATAATTTGATAGCGATACACTATCATTACCACGGATTTCAGAAGTAAAAAATATTGACATCAAGCTCCCGGTGGTGAAAGATAAATAAAATAGACAAGTTTCTATTGTACGTTAAGGAAATGACTAATGCTAGCTTATCCATTAGCCAATGGTTTGACACGTAAAGATTTTCCATGTGCATATTGCTCGTATGAGTGTTATTTCGGATGCTACCTTGGTTTAGTGGGAGTCATTTAAGTAGTTCAATAGATTATGATTGAATTAATTATGCAGAATAAAGTGATGGTTTTCTAGAGTCTATTTTTTGAATTTAAAGTGCCTTCAGTTATATAGTGGTCACATTGTATGAAGGAATTACAGTTGATCTCACTAAGAACTAAAGTATGACCTGTTGAAAATAGGCATGTTCAAGATCATATTGCATGTAATTTTCATGCCACTCATCCATATTTGATCTATCACTAAATGTATTGGCGTGGTGATCATGGTGGTTTAATCATTATCATATTGTGATTAAATCCGCGTTGGTTCTATTGTTGATACATGAGGTGGACCATATTGTTAAGAAGTAGTCGTTGTACAAATACCATACGGTTGCACACCTAAAGAATTTTGTAATATAGTGTTTGTGCAATTAGACAGTCCAAGTGGGAGATCGTTAGGAATTTTATTTCTCATCTTAAGTGGACTATCAATTCATAAACATTATATTGGGTATTTGATTTTGATGGGCTATCTTAAGTGATCAATTTTGTTAAGCCCATGATTACTTAAACCCAATATGGGTCCATTGGGTGGAAACCCAATACTTGTTCACCTTGGGTTTTATGGGAGCCCATGATGACTAGTATATAAAGGTGATTGAGGTTGTGGTCCCCAGCACACCAAGACCAAACATAATCTCATATTCTCCGTATCAGGAAGATGAGAGCTCTCCCGTACAGGAACTAAGGCGACTTGGTTGAGGAAGGCCGCAAAATCTCCTGTGTCGTGCTGTTGCCAGTATCGTCCGGTCATCTATCATCCTTCAGTTTTCGCATCAAGATCAAGATTATCTACAATATGGTTCCAGTTATTTCGAAAAACATTTGATAATCCGACAAGATGAAATTCGGAGAATTACATATGTTAAAGTAAATTTCTAACAACTGGATCACCTTTGGGAAGCAGAGGTAACTATCATAATACACAATTACTTCCTGATCTATTTTTTACTTGCTTTAGTATGTTTCTCGATGGTCCATTTATTCTGCACCTTCGTAGCTTAAGTTCGATATGTATCCTGACCGCATCGTCGCACATCACATCCACAAGTTCCCGTTGCATCCCGGTCAATGGTGCACCCCGAGTCCCACTAATCTGCCTCCATATAGTGGAGTGGCACTTGCCGGATTGATGCTTACGAAAATTTGAACGTGAGCAATGCATACCATTAGAAGTCCTGGCGAGTCAGAGGGGGTACCACAGGAAGATGGCTGGCAAGGATCTACTAATTGGCCCAAGGAGTATGAAGAATTGATCAAGTTGTGGAATAATAGGCAAGATCAGGAGATTGTGACAGCACCAGTTGTGGGGCAGATGGGTACCATAACCCATACATGGAAACATATCGAAAACAAGTCGTACGTTACATGACGCCCGAAGGTGCGGCGGACGGAGCTTTGGTAAGTAATTCCGTCATATTAATTCATTTATTTAGTTTGAGCATCAATTTCGTAGTCATGCATATCATTACTATTTAGATGGGTAACATTGTTACTTTCTGCGGGTTAGGTTGATGGCTTCGAGCGTATGCACGATATCGCTCGTACTGCAGATTCTTTGGCGGGGCAAGAGGTGGGGCTCATTCATAAGATAGCGAAAGTCTCATTGTTCCTACTCCTCGGGTGACGCATGATGTCCCCATCCCGCCCCTGCCGGTCCATAGAAGGCCTAACAAGGTTACAAGGAATCGACCTAACGTGCCCGAGATCAAGCCGATTGAGGCGTGAAAGGTGCCTAATCCATTGGACGTGTGCCAAGGTGCAGGGTCGAGTACTCAGTAAAACCCTCGGCAGAGTTTCAACTATGATTCCTGGTCGAGTTTTCATTAAGATCCGCGATCGAGTGCTTTCTACGACCCTAGTACTCAACATGAGCCCCGAACTAGTTTCCACTATGATCCCCGGCCGAGTTTCCACTATGATCCCCGACTGAGTACATATCCCGATGGCACATCCTCGGCTACTTGTCAGGATGGTTCATCCTCGAGTGCCCACCAAGACTTCTCACCTTTGCATCGACCGCAACATCCATGGCAGACCACTCCCCGCTGACACGCCTCTACCGTCACACTAGAAAGTGGCCAAGTGTAACCACCTACTAATGCGTAGTATAGCGGGTTTAGTTCTAAATGTCAACCGGGGTCCTAGGTGTGATGACTACTCCGTGAAAATCTTATTATTTAGCGGTTCAAGTGTAGTGAAGGTTTAACTAAACTAGCAAGCAAAAGCAGTGAAAGTTGTGTTCAAAGTTGAGAGAGATCACCCAGATATGGTTCCCCCTAGACTGCAGTTAAGCCAGGTTGTAATTCACCAAGTTCAAGTTCAATGATAGTTATACTGCGGGAGGTTCTTAAACAGTCTGCAGTCTCGACTAAAGGTCTCCAGACCCTCTCAATCTGAGTCCCCAACGGGCGACTAACCTCCACCGGAGTAAACAGATTGAGGCCCTAATGAACCAAACCTCCTCTACCGAAGTAAATCCGGTACAAAATAGTGAATTGACTCCTCGACTAAATTCCTCAATTCACTACCTTCAACCAAGGGTGCTCTATCAACCTAGGAAAATATTCTCTTTCTAGGTCAAAGCAGAAATAACAGGAATTTGATCAAGATTCATGCCATTCAGAAAATCAAACCTCAATTGAATATAATCAATATCAATAAATTCATACTTGGGTTCATACAATCAGACCTAACATACAAATCTAGGGTTCTTCAAACCTAGGTGAATGAGAAAGTTTATTCCATAGAGAGAGAAGGGAAATCTAACTCAGATGCGGAAACCATGCTGTGAAGGATGAGATTCTGCTTCTGGCAATCAATCGGCACTTCTCCAAGCTTAAGCCGAGCTCCAATGGTGATGAAGTTCGATCTAGGGCGCTTGAAGAATCTGGTTCGTCACTCTCTTTCTCTCTCTCTGGGTATCAGCTTTTTCTCTCTAAAACTCGGAACCCTTCAAAAGTTGGCCTTCTTTCCCTTAAGAATCAGCAGGTCGCGATCCCCGACCATAATACCCGGTCGGGTATTTCAGGTGTCCGGCCGAGGATTTCAAAACGTACAGCAGCGCATAGGGGGTTAATACCCGATCGAGGTCCAGAATACCCGATCGGGTATTTTTGCTCTCCGGCCGGGACCATTCTGCCTTCTTGGAGTCCAAAAACGCGAATCCCCGGCCTCTAATTGCATTTTACCCGGCCGGGTATTTTAACTCCTAGTCGGGTATTTTGCTCTTCCAGCGTCCTTCACTCCAGTGTCCTCCTTTTTGACCCGAAACTCGTTTCCTCGCCTTCACGCCAACGCCAAGTCCTGAAATATGACATAAACACACAACCTAGCATGAAATCTTCTTAAAACACGAGACTCGACCCTCAAACGGCTCAAGAATGGAGGTATATACATGTGCAATTAATGGTCTATCAAATTCCCCCACATTTAACAGTTTGCTTGTCCCCAAGCAAACCTAACTCAAACCAATGCAGCTCTCCAGACCTCTATAGCAACAAACAACCCCGATAGCCGGTAGAGGATTTTCTAGATCATACAACAGCTTACGAGGTCAACTGGTCTTCTAAGACGTCCCCTATCTCTCTCAATGCGAGTGCTAGACTCAAGCCAGGATCATGAGAAGTAGTTGAATTAAGACAACCAGTTCATGGATAAAGGGACTCACACCATTCAACAACCAAGAACTCATTGTACCGGGGTTCCCTTTCGCTTCATTTCACCGTTGGAACCCCTTTTTCACTTTCATTTTACATTTCTCTTTTTTTTTTCCCTTCACTTGGTGGGTATTCCAACTGCAGTCTTTCGACCCTTATTAGTCAGCAAGAGCAATTTCTGTACATCTGGCACTCACCAGAGTACTTCTTTTAACTCCTTTTCCTCCACTCTTGTGGAGGGTCAATGAAATTAAGGGGGGTCGTAAGCTCTATCCGTGCCCTCAAAAACACATCCTCGAGTAGGCAAACCATTCAACGGGTGAAAATTTTACTTGTACTAGAGACAGCTTAGCTTCACCTTGTAGGAGTACCCCACTTAGGATCACTAAAATCTCTTCCAAAACCCGATTTAGTGCAATAAACGGTGCCACACACGTTGGGCTTACCCCATGTTTAAGATTTCAATTATTCCGACATGGAGGACCAACTGCTTTTCATTTCTCACATGAGCACCCTGTTCGATACACGAGTCCACAACACAATTCAGAAAGAGTCACCAATACAACATGAATTCAATGGTCTTAACTCCACTAATTCACAAAATCAACTATCACAACAGAGAGATAGATATGAAAAATCTTATACTTCAACATCCACCATAGTCCTACACTGCCTCCCTAGGTTGCATATCACCATAAAGACTGTCAATATTCAAAGCTTAGTGAGCAGGCAATTTGCACGGAACACGTACTTGGAGCCCTCAAATCGAAAGTTCAAGTGTGAACACAAGGTGTGAAAAGAATTTCAAGTGTGAACACAAGGGGGCAGATTTGAAGGCTAGGTTCAAGGGTAGTGGTTGACTTAGTCTTTTCCTTGTTTGTTAAGGTTTTTGTTTTCCTTTTTCAAGTAGGATTTGTTTTTCCTTAGTTGTTTTGTGTATAGATTCGTGGGTCTATAAATAGGAGTCCAACCAATGTATTTTTCATTCAAGTTTCAGCAATCAAATACAAGTGTTTACAAGTTCAAGTGAACATTTTGCTTATTTGCTCCTTTGAGGATTCGGGAGGTTTAAGTGGTCTCTTATCAACTAGTGGACGCGTCTAGTTGTGGCAAGCATCGACAATATCGGTTGCCTCTTCCACGGGTTCGAGATTGTTTGGAAGGTTTCATATACCTTCTGGCCCTTCTCATGAGTTCGGATTTGTTTGATCGATTCCGCAAGTATCTTTATTGTCGTGCTATTCAAGAAAGGAGAAAACCCAAAAAGAGTTCGACGTTGTGCAATTCTAATTTTTGGTCCAAGTTCGAGGGTCTCTTCGAATTAGGGTCATATCAAGCGGTAAGAAGATCCCGGTTCAAACGCGAGGGAGAATACAATGTTTCTTGGAAATCTTGAACGTCAAGAAAGCAAATCTTGGACGTTTGTGAAGGGTTTCTTGGGTGACAAGAAGGCGATCTTGGAGAGAGCATTTGTGGAAGTCTTATTGAACAAGAAATCGTGGAGGATCATATTCAAAACTTGGCGACAATGATGGAACAAATGTCTACACAATTGGCGACCGTGCTTCACGCCAAACAGCAGCGGATGAGAAGATCACAACAATAGAGAGGCGCGGACAAGAGCAGCCTCCGCCTCAAGATCAAGAGCATCCCCAACCCATTGACAATGCCAACCCTAGAGATCAACGAGAAGAAAGAAGGGTAGGACGAACTATTCAACATCCAATGTACGAGCATGTTCGGCGGCATAGGCCATTGGGAGGGTTTCGTGGCGCAACAAGAGATTATCCCTTTTACGTTGAGGAAGGATATGAAGAGTACGAGTATGATGGAGGCGCTTACTGAGATAATGACGATGATCTAAGAGGTTTAAAGATAATTGTTCCTTCGTTCAAGGGAACAATTGATCCAGAAGCTTATCTAGATTGGGAACGCAAGATGGAGCTGATTTTTTATAATCAAAACTATTCAGAGAAAAGGAAGGTGGCGATGGCTACTATCGAGTTTATGGATTATGCCCTAGTATGGTGGGATCAATTGAGCATGAAGAGGAGGAGAGATAGGCGCAGAACTATTGAAACATGGGATGAGTTAAAAGCAAGCATGAGAGATCGATTTGTTCCGGCCTATCATCAACGAAAGATGCACCAAGCATTACAACTTCTTTGACAAGGCAACAAGAGTGTCGAGGATTATTATCGAGAAATGGAGCTGTTAATGATTCGTGCTGATGTTCGTGAAGATAGGAAAGCTACCATAGCTCAATTTCTACATGGTCTTAACCAAGAGATTCGTAATGTTGTGGAAATTCAACAATTTGTGGAGGTAGAAGACTTGGTGTCCATGTGCAGCAAGGTGGAGAGGCAACAGAAGATTAAGAGGTTTCTACCCTCTACAAGTACTACAAGGCCTACACCAGCACCTACAACAAACCCTAGGCCGAGTGTTTCTACAAGAGAAGCACCAAAACTCGGGCCAAAGGTGGAGACTCCAAACCCTAGCACCAAACAGGGTTCATCTTCCGGTGGAATTCAATGTTTCAAGTGCCATGGACGAGGGAATATGATAAACAAATGCACAAACAAAAGAGCATTGATCTTATTGGAGAATGTTGAACATGTGTCCGATGGTGAGGAGAGGAAGCACTAGAAGAGAAGGGTACATCAGATTCTGAGGTAGATGAGGCCCTTGAGATGGAGACACCCCCAGGCAGATTGTGTGTAGCTCGAAGGGTATTGAGCATCCAACCAAAGGAGGAGCTTGAGCAATGGGAGAAACTCTTCCATACGAGGTGTGTAGTGGATGGGAAGACCCTTTCGATTGTGATTGATGGAGGGAGCTGCACCAATGTGGTTAGTGCTAGTTGTGTGAAGGAGTTGGGGTTGAAAACAACGATTCATCCAAAACCCTACACTCTTCAATGGTCAATGAAGATGGATCAATCAAAGTGGCTAAACAAGCCTTATTGAAGTTCTCCATTGACAAATAAAAGGATGAAGTAACGTGTGATGTGGTGCCAATGCAAGCGGCTCATGTTCTCTTTGGGAGGCCGTGGCAGTTTGATCGAAGTGCTCAACATGACGGCGTCACCAACAAATACACGTTAAAGCACCAAGGTAAGAAGATAGTATTGAAGCCTATATCTCCTAGAGAAGTGTATGAAGATCAATTACAAATGCAACAAATTTGAGAGGAAGAGAAGAAGGCTCAATCCGCAAGGGGTGCAAAGAAGGGTTCGAGTAGCTTGGAGTCCAAGGCATTGATGCTAGCTCGACAAGGAGACATGAAGCAAGCCCTCTATGATCGAGTTCCTATGATTATTGTCCTATAAAAGGGATTTATACTCAACCAAGAGCTGATTCAAGAGGTACCACCTAGGGCACAAGTGGTACTAGAAGAGTTTGAGGATGTCTTTCCTGAAGAAGCGCCAAAGGGATTACCTCCAATCCACGGGATAGAGCATCAAATTGACTTCGTTCCTGGGGCTACCATTCCAAACAAGGCAGCTTATAGGACGAATCCAGAGGAGACAAAGGAGTTGCAAAGGAAAATCGATGAGCTTATGGAGAAAGGACATGTTCGTGAAAGCATGAGTCCTTGTGCAGTTCCTGTCATCCTCGTGCCTAAGAAAGTCCATACGTGGAGGATGTGTGTTGATTGCCGAGTTGTCAACCAAATAATCGTTAAGTATCGTCATCCTATTCCTCGATTAGATGACATGCTTGATGAGTTACATGGGTCTAGCATGTTCTCAAAGATTAATCTAAGGTCTAGTTATCACCAAATTCGCATGAAGGAAGGAGACAAGTGGAAGACAACATTCAAAACAAATCATGGTCTATATGAATGGATGGTGATGCCATTCGGCTTAATAAATGATCCAAGTACGTTTATGAGGCTGATGAATCATATGTTGAGAGCATTCATTGGAAAATTCGTGGTGGTCTACTTTGATGACATTCTGATCTACTTAAAGAGCATGGAAGAGCACCTTGAGCACTTGAGGGACGTGTTGAAGACTTTGAGGAAGGAGCAACTCTATGCCAACCCCAAGAAGTGTAAATTTTGCACCTCAAGCCTGGTGTTTCTGGGTTTTGTCGTGAGTGCTAATGGAGTTGAAGTCGATGAAGAGAAAGTAAAAGCGATTCAAGCATGGCCTACTCCTACCAACATGAGTGAAGTAAGAAGCTTTCATGGATTGGCTGGCTTTTATCAACGATTTGTGCCCAACTTCAGCACCATTGTGGCACCATTTACCTCAATTATCAAGAAGAATGTGGCGTTTTATTGGGGACAAGAGCAAGAGAAGGAATTCGAGCTCCTCAAGTACAAGCTTACTCATGATCCTGTTCTGATGCTACCAGATTTTAATAAGACGTTTGAAGTGGAGTGTGATGCATTGGGATTGGGAATTGGCGCTGTATTGATGCAAGAGAAGAGGCCCATTGCATATTTCAGCGAGAAGTTGACCGGCGCTACGCTTAATTACCCGACTTATGATAAAGAGCTTTATGCGCTTGTTCGAGCTTTGGAGACTTGGCAACACTACTTGTGGCAAAAGGAATTCGTCATACATACTGATCATGAGTCTCTCAAGTATTTGAAGTCCCAACACAAGTTGAACAAGAGGCATGCTCGTTGGGTGGAGTTCATTGAATCATTCCCTTAAGTGATCAAGTACAAGCAAGGCAAGGAGAACGTAGTTGCTGATGCATTATCGCGAAGATACACGTTGATGTATTGATGCAAGAGAAGAGGCCCATTGCATATTTCAGCGAGAAGTTGACCGGTGCTATGCTTAATTACCCGACTTATGATAAAGAGCTTTATGCGCTTGTTCGAGCTTGGAGACTTGGCAACACTACTTGTGGCAAAAGGAATTCGTCATACATACTGATCATGAGTCTCTCAAGTATTTGAAGGCCCAACACAAGTTGAACAAGAGGCATGCTCGTTGGGTGGAGTTCATTGAATCATTCCCTTAAGTGATCAAGTATAAGCAAGGAAAGGAGAACGTAGTTGTTGATGCATTATCGCGAAGATACACGTTGATCACTACCATGGATGCAAGATACCTTGGATTCAAGCAAATCAAGAGCATCTACAAGGAGGATTCTGATTTTTGAGAGATTTACAAGCTTTGTGAGAAGCATGGAGAAGGGAAGTACTATCGACATGAGGGCTACTTGTTTCGTGGTAATCAACTTTGCATACCACGTACTTCACTTCGAGAATTGCTACTACGAGAAGCTCATGGAGGAGGATTGATGGCACACTTTGGTGTAGCCAAGACTTTGAGTTGCTTACAAGAGCATTTCTATTGGCCTCATATGAAAAGCGATGTGGAGAGCTTATGTGCTAGAGGCGTGGAGTGCAAGCAAGTTAAATCGAAGGTGCAATCGTTTGGATTGTACACTCCACTGCCCATTCCCTCGTTACCGTGGGTTGATATATCTATGGACTTCGTATTGGGGCTTCCAAGGACGAAGAGAGTTCGATATTCTATCTTTGTGGTGGTGGATCGATTCTCAAAGATGGCACATTTCATTCCATGCCATAAAACTGACGATGCAGTTAATATGGCGGATCTGTTCTTCAAAGAGGTGGTGCGACTACATGGGATGCCACGCACCATTGTTTCTGATCGAGATGCTAAGTTCTTGAGCTACTTTTGGAAGACGTTGTGGAGCAAGCTTGGAAGAAAGCTCTTGTTTTCGACTACTTGTCACTCTCAAAAGGATGGGCAAACTGAAGTGGTGAATCGTACTCTATCTCAAATGCTTAGAGCCATCATCAAGAGCAACATCAAGACATGGGAGGACTGCCTACCTCATGTGGAGTTCGCTTACAATAGAGTCGTGCATTCGACAACGAAGTATTCTCCATTCGAGATTGTGTATGGGTTCCATCCTCTTACCCCATTGGATTTGACACCTTTACCTTTGAAGGAGCAAGTAAACATGGATGGAGCTAAGAAAACGGAGTATGTAAAGAATCTCCATGAGAAGGCTCGGCTAAATATTGAAAGAAGGACGAACCATATCTTGAAAAACGTCAACAAGCATAGAAAGGCTCGAAATTTTGAAGCAGGAGACTGGGTGTGGGTGCATATGAGGAAGGAAAGGTTCCCACATCAAAGGAGATCCAAGTTCCTGCCCAGAAGTGAAGGTCCCTTTCAAATCATTTCGAAGGTTGGAACGAATGCGTACAAGCTTGATCTACCAGGAGAATACGACATAAGTGCAACCTTCAACGTTTCTGATCTTGCACCATTTATGGATGATAATTCGGATTTAAGGGCAAATCCTTTTCACGAGGGAGGGACTGATAAGGTCATCAAAGCCAAACACACTCAATTTGAAGGGCCAATGACTCAAGCTAGGGCTAAAGCTTTTCGGTATCAAATTGCAAGTTATTTGGCTAAGGAGTTGGAGGGCTTAATATTGGATTTGCTAGAAGGAAAGTCCATCACACTTTCGAGCTATGTGGATCACGAAATTGGACTCAAAGGGAGGGAAAGAGGGTCGGCCATGGCGAAGGAGTCTCAAGGTGTGAATGGAATCAACAATGGATAAAGATCATTGTGTGAACACAAGGTGTGAAAGGAATTTCAAGTGTGAACACAAGGGGGGGGGGGGCGGATTTGAAGGCTAAGTTCAAGGGTAGTTGTTAACTTAGTCTTTTCCTTGTTTGTTAAGGTTTTTATTTTCCTTTTTCAAGTAGGATTTATTTTTCCTTAGTTGTTTTGTGTTTAGATTTGTGGGTCTATAAATAGGATTCCAACCAATGTATTTTTCATTCAAGTTTCAGCAATCAAATACAAGTGTTTACAAATTTAAGTGAATGTTTTGCTTATTCGCTCCTTTGAGGATTCGGGAGGTTTGAGTGGTCTCTTATCAACTAGAGAACGCGTCTAGTTGTGGCGAGCATCGATGATATCTGTTGGCCTCTTCCACGGGTTCGAGATTGTTTGGAAGGTTTCATATACCTTCTGGCCCTTCTCACGAGTTCGGATTTGTTTGATCGATTCCGCAAGTATCTTCATTTTCGTCCTATTCAAGAAAGGAGAAAACCCAAAAAGAGTTCGACGTTGTGCAATTCTGATTTTTGGTCCAAGTTCGAGGGTCTCTTCGAATTAGGGTCATATCATTCACCGCACGGGATATGACCCAATGACCGACTCTCTTGTATGATGGCCTGGACCCTAGCCTTGCATCCCTCGTGTTGATTTTGGCATCTAACCATCAGTATCTTCGTGTCGGAATGGGTTGTGTGCCATTCAAAACTCTGAGTCATTGCTTCATTGGCAATAGCGTGTCGCACCTCATTCTTCGTTGCAAATTGTTGGCTCTTCGTAAAGCCAGTGAGTGGACCCCATACTGGCACCTCTAGCGGTTCCATATTGGCATCAACATACCAATCTTCATTTGGAATGTGATTGTATTATGGGATAGGTATACTGTCGCGAGGCACTCATCACCGTCTGCGTCTGAATCTGGACTAGAATCATCAGCACCTTCGAGAGGATCGAAGCTGTCTGCATTGACATCGTTTTCCTCTTCTTCATCATCAGGTTCACTAACTAGACTTGGATGGACATCTTCCATCTGATCAAGATCATGAAATGCACCTTCATCAGCTCCGTAATGGTAGTTTTTGTAACTACCACCGCCTTGGTAGAAGTTGTACTCAGGTTGATATTGGTAGCCTTCTTGTTGGTTCCCATCCCCCTGTTGAGCTTCCTCTTCATATGATAGGAAGGATTGATGACGACCTCCAGTTCTATCATGATAATCCTGGTATGAATGAGGATCTTGGTACTCCTGGTGGGGATGATCTTCATATAACCCACCCCCACCATGAATACCAGATGTTTGGCCATCTTCAGAATGACCTACATCGCCTTCGACCGCCTCGGTGTAAACAAACATCTCCGCTTGTTTAATGTTATTGGTGGTCAAAATTTGGACCATGGCATCAACGTCCTCCTAAGTGGTAATGAGGAATTCCTCATTCAACAATGACCCGCCACGTCTGTTTGGATATCGATACACCATACGATCAACTCTTCTAGCGCCACTCATGCAGGTAACCTCAGTACACATTTGATGGAGCTCTTCAAACATCGCTCTCATAGCGACCTTCATTTTATAAAAATTGTCACCGACGTAACGTACCCCCTTTCCGATCTCTTCCGTGTAACCATTCCACCGTAACCCAAGCGTGAACTTTTGGAATGCCATATGCAATAAAATCGTAATTAAGTTACTACAATAAAAGTCACAAATGACAATGAAAAGTAATACAAAAAAAAAAACTTACCAATTAACATTAATCGCAAAAACTAAAAAACGAAAGGTGCACAACTAAAATTTGAAGAAGAAGAAGAAGAAGAAGAAGAAGAAGGAGAAGAGTGAAGATTTGAGTTTTCCGGGGCTGCCTTTTATTGGCAAAATTTAGGCTGAAAAATCGCAGGGGGGAGCGATTTTAGTCTGGCATGCAGCCCCCACTCCTGCAACCTTCTACACGCCGACATGTCAGATGTCGAGGGAATGGGGCTGAGGCACAATTTGCTGGGGGGGGGGTGCGGTTTATGCATCGACCTAATAAACCGCTTGCCTGCGAGTCGGTTTCTGTTGTCGACGCAGAACTGCTCCCCGAGCATGCTAATTGTACTAGGGCAGCCACATGTACCGCTTCTTCGAAGAGCGGGTTTCCCAAAAAAACTCAAACCGCTCCTCTGGCATGCGGTTCCATAATTAACCGCCTCCTTGTAGTGCGGTTTTCCGTATAACTGCCCCACGGTGGTACGATTTTTAATTAAGGGTGGTAGATTTATAATTTTTTCGATTTGGGTGGTAGTTTTGTAAATATTTTTAAAAAGTAGTAGTTTTGGATTTTCCCATCAAATCCATCAACAAAACATTGATGCAAACGAGCTGTCAGCTATTTTGGGACATCCTGGTACTTATGTTGTGTCAGTACATTTGATGTCCATAATGTTCTAGATTAACTATTCACACTATGTTATCCTCCATCATCTTTAGGGGGTTGTGAGACTCGCTTCCCCCTTCCCAGCCGTCCGTCTCATTCCTGACGATCTGGCGGTCTATAATAATCAGGGGTAACAAAAAGAGGTGTTGCACTGCATCCGTCGCCCACTCCACCTATGATGTTATCCGGTTTTAGTAAGGGAAGAGAATTGATCCGGGAGATAAGTCAGCCACTTTCCTCGCAAAGCAACCGTTTGCCCGCCCCAAACCCTTTCTCCTCCATCTGCTCTAGAAAAAATCCCTTCCACCATCGCGGATCAACGTTGTCGCCTGCATTATCTCGCTCGTTTCTCTGTTCAGTTTGAAGACTTGGTCGTTTCTCTGTTCAGTTTAAAGATTCGAGTCCTTGGGGTTATCCTGCTTTAATTGAATTCCCAACAATTCAATTTTTTTGTCCGCTGTCATCCCTTACTGCGGCCGTGCAAACCATTGCAAGTGAGGTTTCTTTATACAATAAGTTTTTTTATTCAAAGGTGGTGTTATTGGTAGTGCTACCACTAAAGTGGTACTGGTAGTCGAAGTTGAAATTGGTGGTACTGGTATTAGTAGTCGAATTAGAAGTGGTACCACTCAAGTGGTACTGGTAATCGAAGTTGAAGTTGGTGTTACTGGTATTGGTAGTCGAAGTGGCAGTGGTACCACTGAAGTGGTACTAGTAGTGGTAGTCGTAGTTGGTGTTACTGGTATTGGTAGTCGAAGGTCGTATTAGTCTTAATTAGTAGTTTTGTGTAGCATTGCTGAATGTTTTATGGTGGTATCATTGTAACAATGTAGTTTTTTTTTTGGCAGAAACGGCGAGAACAAAGATTCCATTCTACGGACCGACGACAAAAGAACAACCTACAAAAAAAACCACCTGCTACTTATGAATCTCAATTCTGGAAATGCAAGTGATCCCATGTAATTAGTTTTGTTTTTCTTCACTGATCCAACAAATCTGGACGAAAAGCCTCTTCCATGAGCAAAACACTTGTAAAAACTTGTAAATTCATCTTGATTTTGGAAACGCAAGTGACCCATGTTGACCTGTTTGTTGGGATGATAGATGATACCACACTTGTAATTAAAACAATAACATTAGAGGTCACATTATAAATGTGTATGTACCACTACAATTATACTACCACTAAGCGTCTACCACTAGATTACTACCACTAGGAGTCTACCACTACTAGCGAACTACCACTAGAAAACTACCACTAGCTAACTACTGGTACCATTCTGTCTTGGCATTAGTTGTACCATTTAAAAAACAATATCAGTTCAACGAAAGTCCTAGCAGCACTAGTTAACCCTACCGAGATTGCTGCTGCCGGCGACATTCTCTATGTCGTCGTCATCGTCTTCAACGTGCTCGAGTAGATGCCGTTGGAAATCGCTATTGTTCTCCACGTTGATGTTGTCCGTCTTTTCACAGTTTTCCGGAAGCTCTTCGTTAAGCAGGTCCTCCATGTCGAAAATGCATGCATCATCCACAATGAAAACATCATCACCATTCTCCCCCTCATCGTTGCTTGTGTATGGGACGTTCAGGTCGAATCCAAATGAACAAGTTTGTTCAGCTCCCACATCTATGCCTTCGTCGTTGTTGATGTTTTCGTCTATTGTATGCTTGTGGCAGCGTAAAGGTATTGCCGAGGAAGTGACGCGGGCGGTTATGGAAGGGGAAGAATCCATAAATGGAAGGGGAATAGACGCAGGCGGTTATGGCTAGTGGTAATCCATCCCACCAATCACGCTGCATAATATTTTTCCATGCATTTATTTTATATTTTCAAATTCTTTCCATTAAACTAGTTACACAAAAGCCCTTGCTGCATTGTTGATAATCGGATGCATAAGGGAGATGGATGGCTGGGAAGGGGGAAGCCAGTCTCACAACCACTAAAGGGGTTGTGACGCTATCCAAGCCCACTTAGAGACATGCTAAAATATACGCTTTACAACCATAAAGATGGAATTTACATAGTACTAAGAGGAACAAACTAAACAAAAATCAACTATGAACCCGCATGGCATAACTATGGTTCGTTTGAAAGGCACTACTATTACTATGAGCTCTGTGAATATAATAACATTTCTGAGTGAAATTCCATGTTTTACTAACTCATATTTACACTTTCAATAAATATATTATATAAATTTACCCTCTCTTCTCTACACCAAATCCTTTCTTAGTTTCATTCAATAAAATGAGTTTGTACGGAAGAAGTTTGAAGTTCCTCTAATGTTCTTCCCTTTGTTTCTGGCACCAACTTGGCAATGAACACAACAGCAGAGAAGCCTACCCCAGAGAAGATGAAAAATGTTCCTGTATTTAATTCCAAGACAACAAACATAAAATCCAGTATAATGTCAAATAAATTGTCTTCGACACTACTATATCTCGTTAATCTGTAAATCTTTTTTGTATCTTACCTGAAGAGCTCCACTGCATGAGGAAGTTGAAGGAATAGGTGACAATCCAGGAGCAAGACCAGTGGATCAATGTCACTAGACTCCCAGCTGATCCCTTTATGTTTATCGGAAATGTCTGTAACAATCCAGGTAAAGGAAATTCACGTCATTTTCTTTTTCATTGGTTGTTGGCCACAAGATTCGAACAAGGGCAATCCAAGAGATGGGTTTTTTTGGGTACCTCAGACATAATTAGCCAGGGCAATCCAGCCATGCCAATGGAGTAAGCAACAGTGAAACTCTGTCCCCAAGGGAAAAGACTATCAAATTAGTATACCCTTTTGCATACAAAATATTGGTTCAAGATGAAGACTTTTTGTGTGTAGTTTTTACCAATACTCCAATGCAAGCAAGGGTTGGGGTGATATCCTTGGCAATGTGGAAGCTCTGAAGGCAAAATGACACTGCTATAAGCAAGGTACTTAGACACATTCCAGAGGCAGAAACCTGGAAAACAAAACAAAACAAAACCAGAAGTTTATAAACTCATCTAGAAACAGTTCAACTCAATAACTCCGTACGAAAAAATGAGTAAGGCAAGAATTTCTCTAGGTACCAAAAGAAGTGGTCGCCTTCCTGACTTGTCTGTTAAGAGGACAGATACCAGTGTGATTGGGATCTGCATACAAAATAGAAACAACAATGAGAACTTTGTTCTTCATTTTCTTTTTGGGCACAAGAAAAAACGTTTCAGATTTTTCTGATACTACAGAAAAAGGGGATTGTACCTGAATGACAGCCATTGATATGAGGCCAATGTAGCTCGAAAACTCTGCGCCAAGAATCCATAATAGTGTCAGTTTTCATTCCATGTTTACGATATCTTGATCGGTTAATGACTTAATGAAGGTGATGATTAAAGTTAATTACCAGCTGCCTCAAAAATGGACCTAGCATAGTATGCAATAGCATTAGTCCCCCCAAATTGTTGGAAGAACATTAATCCCACACCAACCTGACAGATCAAATAAACGCAGATCACAATTAAGTCGCAAAGTAATCCTGAGTATTCCTAGATCAAACAAACTGAGTGTTTGGAGAACATGGCTTTCAATGCTTACAATGAGTGCATGAGCATATTTGAGCTGGAACAAGTCGAGAATTTTGCCCGATTTACGCCCTTGACATGCCTCAATCGACTCCTGCAAAAATGATTAAAACACAAAAATTTGTGAGCTTTTAAGCATTCGAAATGATGAAGCTTTGCTTCAATTGAAAAGAGGTTCCATGAACAGCGGTTTGTCACTCACTATGATATCCGCTGCTTCTTGGGAGATATCAACTTTCTTTCCCCTGAGTCGTTGCAGAGCCAATTCCGAATCCTCTTCTCTCCCAACTTTGGCCAACCATCTGGGAGACTCCGGGATGAAGAACAATCCCACTATGTGTAGTGCAGATGGCACAGCAGCTGAAATGCAGATGAAATAACAACTGGTCATGAGCACATAAAAGTACAATTTTCGCACAAGGTTTTAATTCTGAATGTGATGATTACCTATCAAAGCCAAAGAGCGCCAGGAGAAAGCAACTCCAGCGAAGTAAAGCATGGAGAAGCCACAACATGTCATGAACTGCAGATGCACCACAAAAAGTTCAAGTCAAAACAACTTTCTGGTGACAAAATTCGACATTAATATATACAATGCTCGTCGGGAAAATGTAAGGGGAATGGTTTTTATATTTACATGTCCAGCTGCTGTAAAGGCACCACGAATGTTCTTTGGTGTGATCTCTGCAACATAAACTGGTACCTGATACCGAAAAAATCTTGCCAAAGTTAGTTACAACAGAGGAGACAGAGCATGGTTGGGCAACTCAACTTTTTTGAGCGTAACAATATGATCACTGAATTAAGAATTGGTAGCAAGAGCTGAAGTGTAAGCTTACCACATAGCCAGTTATGCCAACTCCAACACCAATTGAAAGTCTGCCAAGATCCAACGTCCAAGAATCCTTTGTGAAAAAGTTAGTTCAGGTAAAAATCAGTTAGAACCAGAGGATAAACATTTGCAGATGGACTCAAGTGTAAGCTTTCTGTGAATCCTAACCTCTGCAAATGCTATGGCAAGCCAGCCCATGATGAAGAACATCTCAGACACCCACATAGTCTGTAGAACCAATAACATAATGTTGAATACTTTAATTAAAACTGCGAATTATTGTAAAACGATGATGATGATGATCCAAAGGGAGTTTAAGCTTACGCCTTTTCGGCCAATGAGATCAGCCATCTTCCCGTTTAGTAAGGAACCAATCATCCCTCCAGTTGTCATTATCGAACCAAAAACTGAGTACTGCATCCGAAGATTTGATAAATTGAATGATCAACCAAAGGGACCGATATAAAAATTTTAAAAAAATCGAGGACCATTTAGTAACTTACCTCTGCCACAGACAGATTTAGGTCTTTGTTGATCCCATGCTCTGCCGGCGATGAGTAACCTGACTGCAATAATTAATTACCTTCAGTAAAAATTTTGTGAAATTACTATTTAAATTAAAATCATTGATAAGTTTAAAAAAGTTAGAAAGTGTAACTGTAAAGATGAAATCTTTATTCAACGTAAGAGTTGTCCTGTCGACAAACAAAAGGCTGGAGTGGAGAGAAGATTTTGAGAGAGCGTTTTTAAGATTTTGATTAAGCTGGTGAATTGACATGGCGATGACCCATTCATACATTAACTGATTTTCACCAACATATGGGCCCCATGTAAAGACATTTGGGGCGTAAAGTTGGTTCACCTATTCCTCACCTCAACTAGGGACACGACACGGGCGCGGCCCAACATCTCCACCAACAAAAGGGGCCTTATTAGGCCCAACACCCCCTATTTATTCACCTAAAGGCAAAACTCCATAACGGTAAATGACAATTTTTTTACCACCCTGTCTCTGAGGGCAAAAGAAACAGTGATTTACTGTCTCTGTCACTTTTCCCCTGTTATATATGGCCGGTTAGAAAAGAAAAAAAAAAGAAATTTGCGCAGTGTAATTAGTTACTTACCGCGCAACCCATGGCGAAGGTACCACAGACGGCGACCATGGTGCTAAACACGACCATCGGAGTCATCCCGCCGCCGCCACTACAGCTCGCCGGAGACTCGCCGCAGCACGCCGCCGGCGATGATGATGGTTCATCATTATTGTAGCCGGGCTTCAAATCGACGACGACAGACCTCGGCGGAAGTAGCTTCTCCTCCAAATCATTATTCCTTTCTCCCTCCATCGTGAGTATATGTGAAATTCGATTGATTCTTTCGGGCAGAAGTGGAAAGAAAGAGAAATTATTATATAATAAATGGGGAAACTGAAAGAAAGAAAGAAAGAAACAGAGAGCAACTGATTTTTTGGTGGGGTTTTGTTGTTGTTGATGAGATGGGGAGGTTGAATTAAGTGATGATCAAGCACCACCTAACTAGACAGCAAAATGGGTCTCTGCTATTTATAGCCCATTAATTGCTACATTACACCCACTTTTGCAAGCAACTTGATATCACCATTATTTTTTTTTGTATTTTATAAACCCCGCATTTGGAATGAATCCATAGATCAAGGTATTTGTGTTTAGCAATGCCATTTTTTTTATTTATTATATATTTTGATGAGAAAAAAGGTTGGTCATTGCTAATAGGTGAGACAAAACCTGGTTTGTGTGCTTTATCATATAAACGGTATTGGTATTCTCTCTGTATTTGAACGTTGTAGATAAGGTCCATCTTAAAAATAAAATGGGATCGGAATTAGCATTGGTAAGTTTGTATTTTTTGGAGACTTGATTACTCCATACGCTAAAAGCTAAGATTAAATAAATTATTAACATTGTAATATCAGGTGAAACAACTTAAAGTATTTTTTATATTAGGGGAATAGTTTAGGATTCTCAACTTTGTCTTTTGTTTTTCTTGTTGATCATCCCAAATCATATAATATTGAATTTATTTTTACGATGGACATTTTTAAAATAAGAAACAAAACTCCTAGTCCTAGCTAAGCTACCTGCCGGTTTGCAAGCAGTTTCATAGTCTTTATACTCCCTTTTCCTTTTCCCCCTCTCTCTTTCAATTAATCGCATTGTTGTAATGCTGTTGACGACTTGGCCAAACCAGGTAACCTGGTCCCGGCAGTTTTTCCAATTTCATGAATTGGTCCCTAGTTTTTCTCCTAATAGCCAAACTGAATATTTTAGTTATTTAAACTACTATTGCATTCCTTCCTGATGATGAATCGTAAAAGTATAAAACTAAGAAAGAAAAATCAAATTTTAGTTATTTAATAATCTGATGGGTATTTCATCATGGTGGTATTTTGTTTTGTATAGCGAAGACAGTGGGACCCCGAAGAGAATGTCTGGTCCAATGGTACTTAAGATTAAGACGGCAATCAAGCAACGCATACAGCTACTAGCTAGCTTAGCTTAGCTTAGCTTAGCTTAGCTATGTGGTTTCTTGGTGAACACCCTTTTGACAAACACGTCCTCCATTATGTATGGTATGGGGGTTTCTTCGAAGCAACGCTAATTGCGTCTATTCACAAGAGAGATTAACAACAATGATCTTATTGCGTGTACGGTTTTATGTATGGTTTTCTGGGGGTTGGTCGATTAATCAATTTTTTTTATAATAATAGTTGCAAATTATTTATATAATATATGGGTTACTGCGAGCTAGCTAGGTCCACTGTTCAAGACTAGCTAGGTTTATTCTTGATTTATATTTGTGTGTAGAACACCTTTCAATTTTATAATAAAATTTTTGACGAGGTATTACATTCGATTTTAGAAAGATAACTAATTTAATTAATTAAGAAAATAGGAATCTTATTTTCACTCTCAACGTGAGAATATGACATCTTACATGCTAACATGCAATTAAAGCAAACTAACCTCGATTTATAAATCCACCAGACCAAACATACCCTTAAAACATCTGATACCAAAGTAAAGTTCATAGTCCAAATTTGATGACCATGGCGCCCTTTTGCGTGTGCTTTTCCTTTTTTTTTTTTTTTTTTTAATTAGAAGCCGCAAGCATTATGAAAGAAAACATTTTACCCATAGACATGCATAATTAAAAGTACGAGTTTCGGGGAGCATAACATGGAAAAGAGGGGAAATTAAAGCTGATAAAGCAGGCTAGTTAAATCGGATCAAACCAGATTTAATCGAAGTTGATCATTCAATCGGATCCTACTTTTTTGGTTTTTAGATTGAAAATAGCCAGTGACATCAAGTTAAATTTGGCCAATTTTAATGGTTTAACATAATGAATAATCATCCAAAAAAAATTCTTCATCTTTCACCGCAATTGTGAATCAAACGAATTGACCAAGATTTGCCGATTGAATTTTGACCTACTTAGTACTTACTTGGCCAAGTTAATGGCTCAACCCAGACTGGCCACCTTCCTCCAAGGAGACATGTAAATATGAGGAGGACAATTAAATAAAGAGAGAAACGGAGACAAAAGGAAAAGATTAGAAATAATAAAAAAAAAAGGCTAAAGGTAATTATTCCCCTATTCCGTTCGTATATTATTTAAGCCCAACTTTTGATATCTAAATGAGCATCTTTAACTCTGTAAATTAAAGCTTACTCTAATTACTTGGTTGAAGGAAATATTATGGTCATGCTAATACTTAACAAAATATATATATAAAGAAAAGGAAAAACACCTCATTTATCTATTCCCCATCTTTAACTCTGTACTTAAACTATTTTATTTTTTCCTTTTAATAGATCTATTCACCATTATCAAAAAAATACTTAACAAAAGCACCTTATTTAGAATCTCCCATTTTTACTTTTTTTTTTTATAAATTCTATATTCAAATTATAATGGAAACAATATATATATGGAGAGTTTTACGTTACCCATGGTGAAATTCAGGGTACCGCATACCTTGAGTAAGAAAATGTTATCAAAACTTGAATTGACTGATTTTTCAGACATGATACTATACTCTAACCCTTAAAGATCAAAATCTAGGTCTTAATTCTCTAAATCTTATACCCCAATATTAATTTAATTAGAAACAACAATCGATGGTTATGATTCGTCCAAATATAGGCAAAAAAATCTATGCACCATCTTAGAGTTTATAGTTTATGATTTGAATAATTAGGACCTAGACTTCACTCAGTAAGAGTTAGGGTATAGTATCATGCCCAAAAATCCTGCTAATTTGAGGTCTAAATAACGTTTTCATACTCAATCTATGTGATACACCAAATTTCATCCGGGTACCGTAGAAGACCCATATATATGAAAAAAAGAACCAGGCATTATGGGGTGGGAGAATCAGTAGCAAAGAGCCAAAGATACAAAACAAACCCTCCGATTTTTTGTGATGTACTATCTAGCACTCTTTCTCTGGAAATGTGTTATAAGATCTTCCCTTGTTATCTTTCCTTTTCCTAGCTAAGTTGAACTACCAAAATGGCCAGATTGTTGACTTAGGCGAGGTTTAATTTTTGCTAAGGAAAATTGCTTTGAAATTTCTAAGCTTCAATGATATTGATGATTTGGTCCTTGAAGCTTTGGTCCCAAGAATTTCAAAATATACAAAATTAATGAGACACCTAATATACAAAATTATTTATACTTTCATGCAACCAAGCAAATCAAATTTTCGTGATTCCCTATTTTATTTCCATGTGCACAACAAACAAAAACGTTATGGGTCAAAAATTTAAATGACCTGCATATTTACTATACCAAAATATTTTGGACAGCTACTAGACTTTAGGATTACGTACAATATTATATATGTATAGTTTAAGTGTTTTGTAGGAGAGCTTTAACTTTCTGATGAGGGGTATATGTATGTATTTATGTTAAGGGGTTTGTTGTAAGCAAACTATATTATGCACAAAGATGATGAATAATGTATTAAGATGATGATAATCATGGGTGGTTAGTCTATTATTGCTTATATATAATGATAGTTTATGATAGTAACAACATATGATTATGTTTTATTCATTAACATGATAATTGTTTTCATGTAATGTAATGTTATTTGGTTAATCCGATTATCCAATTAACCAAACTAATTAAACTTTGGTTTGGTTAATTTGGTTTTCGTGTTAATTTGGACAGTTTGGTTAAAATATTTTATTCCATGGTTAATGAAATTTAGGCTTAATTGGTTTGGTTATTACCACGATAACCATTTGAACACCCCTAATATATATTACGGATATCCATAGACGGAGGCAGCTCTTCTAGACATTGTCCCGGGGCAGGGGTAAATTTTGGGAGTAACAAAAATACTCCATATATGTTTATACTAAGGATGAAACACAACATCCAGTATAACGTATTTTATCACTATATCACAACTATTTAATCATAAATTGAAATTAAATTAATTTATTATACTATAAATGAAATCTCAATTGGAATAGATCTATTTTCTTCATATGCCTATTAAATTATTTGTCCAACAATCTTGAAGAAGTCCAGTGGTAACGCCGATTCCACTAGTTTTAACAACAAGTGTAGATAAAATATTTTCAATTTTGAGCTATATCAAGAACGAACTTTGAAGTTGAATTCACGACCAGTTTGCTAATGGTTGTTTAGTAAGATCCATTGAAAAGGACTTATTTAAGAGTATAGACAATGAACGTATTTTGTGTTTCTTTCAGAATATGAAAACTCACCAGAGTTATTTATGAAGATACCAATTGTATTTTTCGTTATTCTTTATATATGAAAATAAATTCTTTATATATTATAAATTTAATTATATTTATTACATATGTATATATTTATAATACAAAAAGAGAATAGATGTAGTTTCAAATCCTGCTTCCGCCACTGCGGATATCTCGATCTTTTTTTTCGTTGAATAATTTTTGCGTTGCATTATTTGTGACATTTTTTGTCTTGAAACATCAAGTACTATATAACGCTAACACGTGCCAATACTAAAAAAACTCCTCTACCAAACAATAAATTACTTCAATTTGGTTTGACCTAATAGTTGCTTTTAAAAATGTAGATGATAAACTATGAACATATTGATTGTTTTCCATTCTTCAAGGATTGGTATTGAATTTTGGGGAGAAAAACCATATACCGACCTAATTAACCACACGTCATGCACCCTATAAATTACATAGAAATCTATCCCGTTTAGATTGTAATAAATGAAGAAAAAGAGCATACCTAAGCTAAGTGACCGAACAACAACTGTTAATCGATATGGAAACAAAAAGATAATTGAATCGGAGCAAAGACTAGTCCACGGCAGGAAACAAAGCTCATATATTTTCTCGTGTTACAACGTACATCATACACAAATATTTATACAATAATAGCCGAAAATCCTAGGTATAGAATAAGGTCCGGTTTTGGCTACACAGAACCCCATCTAGTTAAATGAGTTGCACATACCTTGTGTAAGATTATCAATACCTGCGGCATCATCACCAGTAACAATCATGTCATCAACATAAATATGAAGAATAACCAGACCACGAGAGGTACGACGGGTGAATTGAGAGGGATCATTGACACTCTGACAAAAACCAAGCTCCATAACTGTACTATGAAACTTCTCAAACCATGCCCTAGGCGCCTGTTTGAGACCATAAAGAGAGCGACAGAGTAAGCACACATGAATAGGAGATCCCAGTGAGTATCCCGACAGACACTCCATTTAAACGGTTTCCTGCAATTCAACGCATTCTTGACATCAAGCTGATAAAGAGGCCAACCCTGAAGAGAAGCAACGGTCAGAAACGAGCGAACAATAACCATCTTAGCAACCAGAGCAGAGTCTCAGTAAACTCGACACCATATTCCTGCGTAAAATCTTGTGCAACTACCTGAGCCTTGTAACGCTCAAGATCCCCATCCATACGTGATTTCATATTATAAACCCAACGACTAGCCACAACTGGTACCTCTGGAGGAGGAGGAGAAACACGTCCTAGTTGTGGTTGGCATGCAGAGCGTCCACCTCATTTTTCATAGCCTGATCCCAGAAGGGATTACCCCGAACCTGTGCATAACTGGTTGGAATATGTATAGTATCAATGCCGAGGGTAACAAAATCATGTAGCCTAGATGGAGGGTGCCCGAAGGTGGAGAGATTAGACAACCAAAGAGGAACCGGAAACCGCGACGAGTGATCGCGGGTGAAGACTCGACAGAGGAGTCACTGAAAGTCGAGGTGGCCGAGGATGTAGTCGGTGAGTCGAGGGGTAGCTCATTGTCGAGAAAGACCATGTCATCGTCATCAGGAAAAACCGACGGACCAAGAGAAGTGTCAAATAAAGAAGGAGATTCTGACGAAGAAGACGTGTAGTCCATGAGATTTTCCAAGAACACGACATTACATGTGACACGGACACGCTGAAGAGAGGGATCAAAACAAATGTAACCCTTATGAATATCACTGTAACTGAGAAAAACACAACAAGAAGTTTTGGGCATCAACTTAGTACGCTCGGATCAGGAAAGAAGGACAAAACAGACACAACCAAGCAAAAGACACGAAGACGCGAATAAGTAGGGTGTTTAGAATAGAGCTTGAAGAAAGGACTAGACTAACCAAGAACCGGGGTGATCTGATAGTTAATGAGGAAAACGGTGGCGGAGACTGTTTCGGGCGAAAACGAAGAAGGGATATGAGAGGCAAAATGGAGGACTCTAGTGATCTCTACAATGTGGCGGGTTTTATGTTCTACCAAACCATTCTGCTGAGAAGCTCCGGGATAGGCCTTTTGAGAAAGAATCCCAAACGACTTGTAGAGCTGAAGGAGAGGAGTGGAGTTGAACTCTCCACCCTCGTCAGAGCGAAGAACACGAATGGGTTTAGAAAACTTAGTCTGAATTATGTTGATAAATTCAGAGGCAAATGGTAAAAGATCAGACTTAAGACGTAAAAAATAGATGCACGTGCATCTAGTGGCATGATCGACGAATAGTACAAAATACTTATACTCATGCTGAGATGTCACAGGACTCGGTCCCCATAGATCGGTGTGAATGATGTGGAAAGGCTCGGTGATGGTAGTGTGGCTAAAAGGGAACGAAATGCGAGTCGCCTTAGCTTCCACACAACATGTACATGAAAGATTAGACGAGGAGTCAATATGCACATTATCATCAAATAATTTTTGTTTAAACATAGTAGAAAGCCGACTAGAATTGGGATGTCCCAAACGAGAATGCCACAAATGAAACGTTTTGTCGCGAAAACTGGAAAAGACTGATAAAGAATCAAATTTCCTAGACACCGAATGGAAAGATGGTACCCTAGACACTGACAGAGAAACCGAAGACAACAATGACAGAGCAGGCCGAGCTTAGAGCTCCTCAAGATGAAAAATTTGGCCCTTTTTGCTATCCCGACCAATCTCCCTCCCGGTCTTCAGATCTTCCACAGAACAGCCAGAAGGTGCAAAAACAGCACGACAATCTTGTTTAGTTAATTGCCCAACATACACCAAATTAGGGACCAAATTCGGAACATGTAACGTAGTAGGCAAAGCTAAACTCGGTTGGAACATAGACCCAACTCCAGCCACATGTAATTTTTCACCATTAGCAACCTGTAAACCCATCATCTTAACCAGCCAAACATGATTAAGCACAAAACCATTACCCGTCATGTGATTGTAACAACCAGAACCCTTACTGGAGGCTTGCAGACTCGAAAAGGTCGAGGCAATGGCCTTGTTTACGAGGTGTTCAAGGGAATTAGGCCTGACTATGATGCCACTGTCCAGAGAAGCGTCAGTGGGCTGGGTAACATAAACGGAATGCCAACCCGAGGGACCACGCGAGGAAGAGCCACCAACATTCTTCGTACTAGCTTGCAATGTCGGGCAATCGGAAATAATATGGCCTGTCTTTTTGCAATAAACGCAAAAGTTGCGTTTACGACAATATTTTTGGGTGTGACCCTTGATGCGACAATGGTGACACTCGAACTCCGATCGCTTTTGCTGAAATTGGGGCGGTACGCAACAAAGGTGGTCTCATCAGCTGCTTTCTTAGGAGCGAGTGGAGGGAGCCGTCCGTCAAGGGAAACGAATCCAACAAGCTTAGAGGCTGGGGTGACAGCGAACACAGCCTCTCCAGAACCAGGTTTAATATGGAGAACAACTTTAGTGCGGAGCCTCGTCTCTTCTTGAAGCAAGGAAGCAAGAACACCCTCCATCTTCAAATTCAGGACGAAGACAAGCAAGAAATTGGAGAAGACCAACCGATTCTTCTTCGCCTTAACCTCGATCGAAATTCTAGAGGGAATAAGTAAAGCGAAAACCAGATCCTGTTCGGTCCAAAGTTACCGAGATGCATTATAGTAGGAAGCAATGTCGAGATTACCCTGATGAAAAGAGGAAATCTCAATCTCCAAATCAAACTGACGGGTGACATTGGTGGTGGAATACGTCTCGACGAGACTCTTCCACATGGCTGCAGCAGTTGGTAAGGTGCGGAGCCCCAGAACAATGGAAGGATCGACGGAATTCAGCAGCGTCGTCTTCACCTTCGCATCGTTATGAAGCTATTACGATAGGGCAATATCCATCGTGGCAGGACGCTGCAGTGAGACATCAAGATGACCAATGAAATCTTTGCCTTCAATGAAAATCTGGAACTGAAATTCCCAAAGCGGGAAGTTCTTCAAATTCAAGCGCCCCGAGATCCGATGTGAGTCCATGGAAGAAAGCTCTGATACCATGTTAATCGATACGGAAGCAGAAAGATAATCGAAACAGAAAGATAATCAGAACATAACAAGAAGCATATTCATTCGGAAAGATAATCGATACCACTCTCTTATAGACTAAGTACAAATTGTTGCATTTTCATTCGTAAATAGTTAAGAATTTTTTATTTTATTTTGCAACAAATAATTATAGAAATTTGATCCAAAGTTTACAAATCTATCAACAACTAGAAATTAACACTTCGTAATTGATGTAGTGGTAAAGCCACTAGCCTCTGGAGGTCCTCGTTCCAATATATTAAGTAGTATCTAATCACAACAAGTAACCTATATCACTCTTATAAACAAATTATAGTTGCGATAGACAATAGTTTAGTTCTTTTTTGACATTGTCCAAAAATTCGTGACACAACATACCTTGCATGATAGTGTGCTGTGTGTGAGGTTGTCTTGCAACATATCTCATAAACAGATTCATAAATAATTAAGTAAAAAAGAAAGGTTATATAGTTTGGTTCTATGATTTCATAGACTTAATCGCACTATATTTATGTATCCTCATTACCATTAGCTTAGTTTGGCCCTGCTGTAGCTTTTGCAGAAGCAGCTTCTGGCTTGAACTGTTAGAGAAGTACTTTTTAAAAAAAGCAGTTGAGTGTTTGGCTGAAAAACTATTAGAAGTTCTTTTTAATATGAGAGGTTGTGTAAAATGACTATAAAGAACTTACAATATAAACTATGAATAAAAATTCTAAACAATTAAAAGTAGTCAAAATGGAGCTTGTTAGATTTCTTTTATATTAAATAATCTGATTTTATAATTTCTTTTATTTTTAAAATGATATAAATAAAACAAAATTATATTTTCTTAAATAAAATTAAAATATGGTAAGGATAATCATGTATATTCAAAACAGCTTTTCGCAGAAGCTCCAAATCAGAGTTCTGCTTTTTATGTTATACAAAAGCGCTTTTCGGCTTTTCAAAAGTCGAGTTTTTAGAGGTGTTTGGCCCTACTTCAGCTTTTGAAATCGAAAAGCACTTCTAAAAGCAGGGCCAAACATAGGAATTATACCATTCCCCAGGCTGGTTTAACTCTACGACATACTCAAAACCACCAAATTTTCATGGAGAGACTAGAAATTGGTCACGGAGTGGTTGGCGATCCTAGGAGAGACTACGGCGTGACCAATTGCTCGAGGCGTTCCGACCAGTCAGGGTGTGGGGAGTTCGGTGCTACCGGTGGTGGTCACTTGCTATTTTGATGGAGCGGTTTGTGCGGGAGAGAGGTCATATGTAGGGATGGTTATATGTGATGTTTCAGGTGGTGTTCCGGTGCAATTTTCATCGATGCGGCTGGCGGGTGATGCGAAAGGGATTATTAATAAAGTACTAATAGGGTAGCCCATTTAGTGGCTAGAAATGCTCTCACTTTGTCTCTGCCTATTCTAAGCAGTTTTGATTTTTGCGCGTGGCTCTGATTGGATGCCTAAAACATTGTATCTTTGTTATTCTTGGTAATGCATGCAATTTTTTATATAAAAAAAAGACTAAAAATTTAGTGAATTTCCTCCGAACGACGTTTCTCATAAAATCCGACAGAGGCTTATGTTATTATGTGCGCGCCTCGCCAAGTAATCCAACATCATCGACTTCAATCAAAACAGTTCCAGTTACCTCTATGTGGAACAACAGGAGTTTCCGCAAAACGACAAGGAGGTACACCATTTAACGTCAATTTATGTAAACTTTGACGAGAATGTCAATTTGGAAAAGTTGTTTGAGAAAGAACGAAGCAAATTAAGCTATGGTCTCGTTTGAGAAGAATATCAAAGTTGAGGAGCGAAAATGGGCACGAACTCAAATTTTCATGACTAGAAAAGAAGATAGAAGGAGAAAAGCAGGAGGAGATGCATTTCATGATTTCAAGGTAGGTAATGCAGTTGATTGGGGAATCATCAAGTCATGGTATTAAAAATGCTAAGTAGAAATTGAAGTTTGACTTTTTTGGTTTTAGGGTTGGGTCAGGTCAATGAGGGTGAGTAGGGGGTCGGATACTATGCTAACCCCTAAAGGGGTAGTGGTTTTTGACACCCTCCTCTTAATTGGTCACTTTTCCATTTAAGCTTTTTACTTTATTTATTGTAATCTTGTAAATTGGGAAAGCCTTAATTGTGATAATAATTATGAATGGGGAAGGAGAAAAACGTTGGTAATTATGAATGGGGAAGGATCTGGGGAAAAACGAAATCACCCCCATTAATTACATAATTAATTTCTCTCACTGGTACATTAATTACACGTACCACTCCACTGGTACACGTACCAGTGGAGTGGTACGTGTACCAGTGGAGTGGTACGTGTACCAGTGGAGTGGTACGTGTAACCATATGTCCTGTTTAGGCTTAAAAAATTGTGAAGACTTTATGTTTATTCACATTCGAAGGATAATTTATTGCTTTTGGCATTGTTGTTGGCATTTCCCTAATTTTGCAACCCATTTTGGAACACAGTTTTTGGCTACTAATGGAAAGTTCCTATTTTTTCCCTATTATTGTTTATCATTGTTATGAAAAATATCATTGCACTGGTATTGTTCTCACTCTAACCTACCTTGTGGATTGCTCGCACCAGTGGAGTGGTACGTGTACCATTGGAGTGGTACGTGTACCAGTGGAGTGGTACGTGTACCAGTGGAGTGGTACGTGTAATTAATGTACCAGTGAGAGAAATTAATTATGTAATTAATGGGGGTGATTTCGTTTTTCCCCAGATTCTTTCTCTTTTCCAATGTGGTGAGAGACCCCAAATTACAAGATTAAAAAAAATAAAAAATCAGTTTAATTAATACTTGCCAATGATTGGAAATAAAATTGGCCAATCATAAAGGGGGTGTCAAAAATCACTACCCTTTAGCGGTAGTCACGCTAACTGATCCCGGGTGAGTAGGTGAAAACCTATTTTCAAATGGATTTGGGTCAAGCCGACTTCTTGACTACAAAATTGGGTACCTAGCTAGCTAATTGCTCCTGTTGGCGACGCTCCCAACTTATTTTACCAACCGCAAGCATTATCCATTGCCTTTTTTTTTTTTTTGGTAGATCCGTTGCCTATTTCTTTTTTTTTTTTTTGTGGGAAGCGGAGCGCAAAGGGGCGCTCCAACCCTTAATTATTGATCAATCGCGGGGTTTGTACCCCAAGTCTATCGAAATACAACCAGTAACTCAAAACGGCACTAGGGGCATTAAAAACATGTAACCCCGCAGGTAAGGAGTGGCCTACCGAAGCTAAGTAGTCTGCCACGAAATTGCATTCCCGGAATACATGCGTGATGTGAATTTCCCAGTCCAAAGACAGCATACGTCGAATAGCGGCAATAAGCCCTCTGTGCGGGTTGTGCTCAGGGGCCGAGTGAATAAGCTGTACCGCCGTAGCAGAATCAGTTTGTATCTCGACCTTCCTCAACCCTGTCTCCCATGCTAACCGAAGCCCGTGGACGATCCCTGCCAATTCCGCATGGGTTATTGATCCAACACCCAAATTAACTGAGAATGCCTTAATAAATCATCCGTCATCTCTTCGAAGGACACCCCCAGCCGTCGCCCTTCCCGTTCCTCCATTCACCGAGCCATCAGTATTCAAAGCTACCCAATCTGCCGGCGGATTCCTCCAACTCAGCTGTCTGATCGATCGAGTGTTGCATTCAGCTTGCATGAAATCCGTACGAACAACTGTCATGTTCACCTGCTCACGTACGCCTTCACCTGTTGTGAGATTGCTTCCGATGGGGCCAGCTGCTTCTCAAATACATGGCTATTTCTATTCTTCCATAATTTCCAGCAAAAAATGGCAAACAAGGTAGGCTCAATGCATTGGCTCCGACCCGCTAAGTAATGCAACAGCCACTTCTTCCTATCCGTTTCAAAGAAAGCCTCGTATGGTTCCTCTCCTAGTACTTGGGACCAAGCCGCCCTGGCATACGGGCAGTCTCTAAGCACATGCATCACCGTCTCCGGCCCTCCCCCACAAACCTTACAGTCAGCCGTAAAGGCTAAATGTCTCCTTGAGCGTTCGGCATTAGTTAGGAGGCGCTCGTGATGAACCAGCCATAAAAATGGCCGGACTCGTTGCGGCCCCGGGGTCCTCCATATGGCCTTCCAAGCAGGACTTGCATCATTCTCTTCCTCACCCTCTCTAGTGAGCGTATATGCCAAGCTGAGTGAGAATGCACCAGACGAGGACAGACGCCAACAAGGAACGTCCGGTTCACTCTCCTGCGGGACTGGGTGAAGTTGGAGCTGCATGGTAATTTCCTCCGGCAGGAAGGCCCGCACATATTCTGTGTTCCATTCTCCGTTTAGCACAAGATCGGCCACCTTCAAGCTCCTCGCTTCCATCGGGAGATTATTAGCATACTCAGCAAGGGGAGGGCCATCGAACAACCATACATCGTCCCAGAATGAAGTTTGCAGCCCACTGCGTATTGACCACATGGTTCCTTGCGGAAGTAGGTGCAAAACTCTAAGTACTCCTCTCCATAAATTAGATAGACGACCTCCAGTTCTTGGCCTCCAGCCGTCTTGCGTCGCAATAAGGTACTTTGACCGGATTACCCGAGCCCAAAGGCTCTCCGGTTCAGTAAACAATCTCCAGGCCAGCTTCAGCATAAAAGCCTCATTCATGCGGGTAGCATTCCGGAGTCCGAGCCCTCCTTCATCCTTTGACTTGCAAACTGTATCCCAATCAATTAGATGCAACTTCCTTCCCTGTCCCGAACTTCCCCAAATAAAGTTCCTTAATTTTTTTTATCAATATAATCTCGTATCGACGCATGAAGGAACGCCGTCTGCATAGTATAAGCCGGCAACGAGGTCAACACCGACTGGGCTAGTGTTATCCTTCCCACCAACGAGAGAGAGTTCACTTTCCAGCCTGCCAATCTTCTATCAATGTGATCAATGAGCTCTGTATATGTCATTTTAGACACTCGATCATGTATTACCGGGACTCCCAGATACCTGCCCAAATTTTTAGTCTCGGGGATGTTGAGAGCCGTACTCAGGGAAGTGGCAGCCGCAGATTGTACATTCTTCGAGAAAAAGATCCTTGACTTCTGCCGGTTGACTTGCTGCCCTGATGCTGCACCGAACTTCTCAAGACAATTATTAATCACCTGCACCTGGGTCATAGTCGCCTCACTGAACATAATTAAATCATCAGCAAAAAATAAGTGAGATAAAGCAGGTCCCTGCCCTGATAATTTGACCGGCTTCCAATCTCCCTGCGCCACTGCTTCTGAGATAAGATGCCCGAGACGCTCCATACAGAGTGTAAAGATGTACGGTGAGAGTGGACACCCTTGACGAAGTCCTCGAGATGGAGTAAAGGCCTCGGTCAACCCGCCGTTCCACTGGATTTGCATGGTCGATGATGATATACACCTCATGGTTATCTCCATAAAACTCTGGGGAACTCCCGCTGCGGCAAGAGTATCCCGAACAAATTCCCATCTGATTCGGTCATAAGCTTTGGCCAGATCGATCTTTAAGACCATCCAGCCCACACGAACACGCTTACCTCACATAGAGTGTACTACCTCCTGCAAAACACAAATATTGTCAGTGATGTGCCTCCCCGGGACAAAGCTCGTTTGTGTTTCATGCACCAATCGGGGCATGATAGGCTTAATCCGCTCAGCCAGGCACTTTGTGATCATCTTGTAAGCCACATTACAGAGGCTTATCGGGCAAAATTGATCAATGGTTACAGGATTTAGAACCTTTGGTATAAGGACTACTATAGTTTCATTGACTGTCTGAACTCTGGTCGGTTCCACCCAACACTCCTGGCCGAACTCCACCATTGCTTGGCCGACTAGGTCCCAACACCGTTGGTAAAAGATGGGGCTCAATCCATCTTTCCCCGGGGCTTTCAATGGACCCATGTTTCTAAGAGCAGCTAGCAACTCATCTGTCGTGAACTGTGAATTTAGCGGCGACCAGAGCTGATCAGGGACAGTATCAAAAACTGCGGGAATGGAGCTCATCTCCTGTCCTTCGTCGGTATAAAGGTCGAGGAAAAAGGCCCGAGCTAGCTCCATTAATAAAGCTTGATCATCTACCCACTGCCCCGCATTATTCTTCAGCACCGTTACTCTATTCCTCTTCCTGCGACTCATAGTACGAGAGTGAAAATACTTTGTATTCTTATCTCCCAAAGCTATCCAGTCTAGCCTGGACTTCTGGCACCAAAGCAACTCCTCTTGTAGGAGGATTTCCTCCAAATTCTCTCTTGCTTGCCGTAGTTCCTCATCATCAGCATCTCCTCCAGCCCTTTGTTCAAGCCTTTCAATCCGAGCTAGAAGAGCGTTTTTTTTTTTGTTAATGATATTGCCAAATGTCTCCCTATTCCATCTTCTCGCCTCCCGGACAAACTCGGAGATAGAGCTCAGCAAATCAGATCCTCTTCCCCAAGCTGTGACCACCATATCATGAAACCCTTCATGCATCAACCATGCTGCGAGGAACTTGATAGGTTTTGGGCCAGCAGGCTGAGCGCTCGGGTTTAGGGTGATGAGAATCGGTCGATGATCACTTTTAACCTTGGGTAGGTGCCGCACAGTTGCTTCGGGAAAAGCTGAAGCTCCATTTGCATTAATGAGTCCTCTATCCAGCCTCTCTTTCGTCTTGGCTCGGAACCACGTAAAGGGTGGTCCCGTGAAGCCCATGTCTTCCAAACCTGCATCAAGAATACAGTCTTGAAACTCGCGGGCTCTGCTAACGGCGCTCCCCCCATCTTGTCGGACGCAAGCAGAATTGAGTTAAAATCCCCCGCAAGAATCCATGGGTTCATCATTTCCTCAGCGATGGAGCGGATAGACTGCCACAGAGTTCTTCTCTGAACCAAGGCAGGAGAGGCATAGATTGCCGTTAGGAACCAAAACTCTGGCCCTGCTTGAACTCGAACATGTAAAAACTGTTCCGATCTATCTTCTTCAGTAATAGTGATCAGCGAAGAATCCCAAAGTACCCATATACCTCTAGAGAATCCCACTGCATCAGCTATTAACCATTTATCAAATCCCATCGACTGAATCACCTTCTCAGCTGTCACACCACTTATTCTCGGTTCGACAATTATCACAATATCCGGTCGATACTTCCTTTTATATTCTCTGAACACTCGCAAGAAGCGTCTGCTCCCTGCCCCCCTACATTTCCATGAAAATATGTTCGGCATCATATCTAACATGGGAGAGTGGGTCTCGGCGAAAACCTAAATCACTTTGTGTCTCGAGACTCCTCCGGGTGGAGGACCCTCGTTGTGCTCTCTTGGACTACATGGTGTGCTTTATCAGTGACATCCCTTGATTTTTTAGCCACACTTGAAATAATGGGTTGACCTGGTTGTATATCAGGCGGCTCTGCTGTCTTCCCCGAGTCAAATCTGGTGGATTTTATACCTTCAAACTTGTTCGGCTGGTCCACCATTTCACAATCCAACCCTTCCTCTCGTTCCACTGATTCTCCCGCAGAGTTTTTGGGATTCCCAAGTTTTGAGTTTGGCTTCACTACTGTTCTATTCTCCAATGATGCCAATGGCTGTTTATCCCCTTGGTTAACTATTTGTTCTCTCTCTACTGCAGGTTCGCGTGGGACATGTTTTCCTTTCTCCTTCTTCTTTGTCCGCGCTTGGGTACTCTGAGCTGTTCCCGCCTCCACCGGATGGACTACTGGGGACGTATCTTCCAGGTGGCCCGCCTCCTCCTCCACGTCCAAAACATTAAACCGGGAGCCCATCGATTGCTTGCTCGAATCACTTGATCCTCTCTGGTCAACATGATCAGCCTGTGCGTTACGTGGAACAGTCGGCCTTTGTGGTCTCGGTTTCTTTTTCGCTATCATCCATTCGCCATACACACAGTCTGGGGCCCTAGCTGGTTGCGAAACCGGGACTGGAGTTGGCTCCTCTACCTCTATCGGCTTGGTGCCGCATCCACATTCGCGGTCAGAATACGTACCACACTGCAGGCAAATTTTCTCCAACCCCTCGTACTGGATGAAATACGTGATACCCCTAATGGTGAACTGGGACAGCAAAGGTTTAGTTAAATCAACTTGGACACACACCCTGGCGTAATCACTCCTGGCTCCAGTACTGGTAGCGTGATCCACACGGATGGGTGTTCCAATATATTTCCCGATCTTCATGACTGCTTCCTGAAGAAAACATTGGATCGGTATCTCGAGCAGGCGTGCCCATACCAGGGTAGACGAAATCTCGTGCCTATAAGGGTTGAAATTCTCATGCCAGGGATGAACCGTTAAGTAATTATCACCCACCATCCAAGGCCCTCCCGTGACCGCCCTTTCATAATCCACACCCTTGGTAAAACGAACAAAGAAGTAACCGTTCTTCGCTGACGTAACTTGAATTCCCCCTGCTTTAGCCCAAATAACGTTGAGTCTGTTGGCAATGTGTGTATAGGAGACTGATTTGCCCAGTACCTTAACCACGAGGGCTGAGCGCCATTCCCTGCAATATTTCCTTTCTTCCGCCGGGGTAAAATAGATTGGAGGGCACTTGGGATCTACCTCACCTTGGAAGCCTTCATCCGATCCATCTGTACACATGGCTGCCGCCACATCTTCAGAGTCCGAATCCGCAATATACCACATGTCAGTCCTCACGGCATCACTAAATAAGCGTCGCGCTGTACCCACTCCCGAACCCCAGGCCGTATACTTAGAACGCTCGGGTATCGGCTGCTTTAGCTCTCCGTTCAGGCCGTCTTCAAGCATCTCTTCATGCACACTCTCGTCACCCATGTTGAGGACTGTTTGTTTTGCCCGCTTTTTTGTATGCTGCACCTCCTTATCGCTCTTAGGGTTCGGCGAGGAAGATTCCGTAGGAGGACGACATTGACCCGTAACAGAATCACCTAGAGGAGGACCCTCGGAGCCCCCCCAGCCAGCGGCGAGCCCACCGCCGGCATACAGAAAACGAGAAAACCCTAGCTTCTTTAGTCGCAAGAAATTTCGCCGCTCCTAAAAACCCTAGCTTCTTTCTGAAAATATTTCGGTTTCCCTTGTATTCCATCCATTGCCTATTTCTAATAACTATATATATATTTTCCCACACACAAAAACAAAAAAAAAAGACCATATTTATTTATTTATTTGGCTATTTCTCTCTTCCCGTTTTTTTGTAGTTTTGTTGTTTATGGAAATGGGAAAATTCCAGCTCGAAAACTTTGACGAGGCACAAATTTGGCTTCTATAGCATGGGCTACGTTTAGAGTAGTCACGATCAACTCTCTGGTTGGAAAACGAGGTAACGTTGGTGTTGTAAACGCGCGGCTACGGATCGGGAAATCGTCGGAATCGACAAAGCAAGAATACGAAAGCGAGAATTGAAAAACACAGACACACGATTTACGTGGTTCACTAACACGATGTGTGTTAGATACGTCCACGGGCGAGAGAGAGCCAGTTTCACTATATCAAGGAGATTACAGATTACATAGGAGAATGAGAAGTATTTATAGTACTTCTCCATGTGAGTGTAAACCTAATCCAATCTGCCAAAGGAAACGGTAACAGACCAGGCCCAGAACCCGAACCCAAATAACATTGAGCCCATACACCGTGGGCCGGGGGCGTTGCCCTCGCACCCCCACCTGGGCGTTGCCCCTGGACCCGGTCAGCGAGACCCCCGATTATCAGTCGTAGCGGCTGATAGTCCGATTCAAGTCACATCAACAGTTGGGGCTTTTCCACAGGCAACATGCTAGGTATCATAGATATCATAGCAAATTAATTCGTTCTAATAAGTTTCAAATTAATTCGGTCGAGTTCAAATTAATTCGTTCTAATAATTTTCTATGCGAATCTGAATCCATCGATTTATGAATTCAACACATTTGTCACTTTTAATCTCATAGATATCATAGCAAATCCTATTAGTCGAATTACTTTTCCGAGAAATACAAGATATCTAGAGTCATACAAATAAATAGACATATATATTGATAAAAGAAAGGAAAAAAGTGTGAAATTGTTTGGTTATTAATTCTGTTGATGATGAAGATTTTTGTTTAAGTTTACAAAAGTGAAGTAAATCCTTCGATTACTATTATCGTCGGCTCAATCGTGTTGGTTGGTTAGTCAATGTGTTACTATAATTTGAAGTTAGATTATCATGTTGGTTGGTTTGTGATGTTTTTTCTTTACAGGTTGAATTAGTGTGAACGATGGAAAATATATGGATGAGTTGCGCCTGACTTCTATGAAGGTGATGATTGTTACTACGGTTCACACCTCTTCAAACACTGTTCGAACGAGAGTGTTTGCTACATACAAAGAACCTACGCTAATGTTACCCTACTCTTATGGAGATTCCTTGAGAGCTCTACGACTACAACCAAGACTATGTCTATGGAGGATCCTTCATCGAGGAGAGCTCCACAAACTACAAAGAAAAAGTGATAGTTGAGACAAGTTATCTGTGTGTTAGATTTTGATTTTCATTTCCACCGAAAGCTTGCAAAGAGTCGTCTAACCTCTCTCTCTCTCTCTCTCTCTCTCTCTCTCTCTCTCCTTTTCTCAAAAAGTAGCTCCATAGTATCTAAGCTAGTAAGTTGTTGTAAATGGAAGTCTCCGGACTCGTCATCGTGTCATAGTAGTCATCCACCATGTTGTCGTGTTAGATTTGATAATCACCATACTTTAATATGGATGGTACCATCTAACTGATACTTTAGATGCTATCCATGAAATGAGATGATACCATACACTTAGGAGTTGGATGGTGTTCTTATATGAGAATGTACCATCCACTTAGTAGTTGGATGGTGTCCGTGATATGAGATGGTACCATCCAGTTAGGGGTTGGATGATGCCCATGATAAGAGATGGTACCATCCAGCTAGAGGGTGGATGGTCCATGATACGGGATGGTACCACCCACTAAGAGGCTGGATGGTACCCATGGAATTGGACAAATAGTGACTAAATACTTGATAGCCACCTCACTCCCAACTAGTATCCACTATCCACCAAATATACGATCCAAACATACAATCGTTATACATGAGCCAGACTATTTAAATCGGGCGAACTATTCAAGATAGCCTATGTGGTATTTAAAGAAAAAACATTTTGATATAAACAATTAGAGTTAGACCATATGAAGAATGTACCATATGAACCTTCTCATTAAGTGAGTAACCTTTCTAAATAAAGCTTTTTATTATAATTATTTTTAATTCATCTTATCTGGAGGAAGTGACTCATTTAAGGAATTCACTTAATCAACACTAAGTCAGGGCTTATAATAACACTTGTATAGATATATGTAGGATGACAAAATAATCTATTACCATGCGTATTCAACCGAATTTGAATTGATTTTATTAGGAAAAATCTAATTGATATTATTTTTGGTGGATTTTCCACCAACACGACAAGGAGGATAATAAGTTTGGTACGCTTTTGGTATTTTAAGTATTCATATGTGTTGTATCTATGTTCTAGACCCACTTACTTTAATAGTGCAGTCATTCATATTCCTCAAATATTATAATTATCTCTTAGTCCTCAAATCTTGCTCATTTTCTATCAGTTTTACAACAATGTCACAATAAACTTCAATTACCATTGACATAAAATGAAGATTATATCAAGAATTGCATATATGATTGTTCGGAGATGGTGCAAGTTGGTTTTTCCATAACCGAAATATTGATTGGTTTTGGTTTGTCATATTACATCTCCGCACAATTTTGATTACGAGGATGATTACGATTTCAAAATAGGGACTTGGGATGGCAATGGGTTGGATAGAGACAGATAGTGCATATCCATTAATCTATTCGAAATAGTTTGGGGTTTACCCATACTCATACAAGAATTGAGTAGAATATCAAAACCATACACATATTCGATCGAGTTTCGAGTATCCATGGTTATCCACGGATAATAATTTATTTGTATAATTTGAATCAACATGTTAACCATTACACGTATACTAACATAGCATAAGTGAAAACTTACAACAATAAATTACTAAAACGAAGAAAATTAGTAAATAAATTAAAATTTAATGAAATTGTATGATAAATATAAAATATATTGAGAAAAATAATGATTATTTTCAAACAAAATACATATACATGCGTGTAATCGGGCGACTTCGAGTTGGATAGTGAGAAAACATGTCTACCTACCATCCACCATATTCAGATTCGGGTTTTACACGTACCCATTAAAAAAATTGAGTTCGAATTTTACTCTTCAATTAGATCGAATTCTAGGAAATATTCATAGATATGGTTATTATTATCATCCCTACATCCAATTTTTTTTAGTACGCAAGGGACAAATCAATGAAAGATAAATTGTATAAATTTACAAATCAATGCTTGGTCAAACCAAATGAATGTCCAATAGAATAAGCACTTAAACAAGTAAAGTACTGTTGTATTCACTATTCAGGACATAAATAAAGGTTTTTTCTTAAGAAATGTCAAGAAAAAATAATGTTGAATATGAAAAATTCTAACTCTCTTAACTCCTTAGAGTAATACCTATAACAAAATCAAATAATGCTAACTCTAAAAATATCAACATAGCTGCTACTCTATCAGCAATCCAAATAAATTACTTTGAACCAATTGAAGTTATTAATTTTCAAATTCGTGCTCCAATATTAAGACGAAATAAAGGAGAAGATATGGCTATGTAATTGTAAAATTAAATATTTTTCCTAATTGGGATCATTCCTTTTCAATAATATTATCTCATCAATCCCTTACAGGAAAACCGATAAAAGAGAGAAAGATATCAAGAGACAAATCAAAAACAAATAACATAAAGCAAAGGGTATAATATGATATCTAGTCTCCATTGCACAATTTGGACCAATTGGACTGACTACCAACCCCCCTAGGGATGCCCTTATCCATTTCATCAAAGTGACTTGGCCACAGTGAGTGATTTGGGTATTACATGGCAACATTACAACAAAAGAGGGGTTAGGTGGGAATCGATATGTATCAACCTTCACATTTTTCTTTTATCCTAATTCTTCTGTTGCCTTTTCTTTTTTCAAGTGTTATCTAAGTGAAAAGAAGTATTTTTTATTAATTAGAAAATGACATATGTGGAATTGTTTCGTAAAAAAAAAAAACTGAGTCTTAAAAAAAAAAAAAAAAAATGACAAACGCTCTCTCCTCTCTCCTTCAACTGGGACGATGGCTCGTTTACCTCGTCCACGCCATGATGGCGTCGATCCTTTTGTGCTGTCTGAGCAATCAGCATATGGCTCACCTTGGGAAGCCGCTCTCGACGGCCGCCTCTTCCCTAAAGTTTAAGAAGGAAGGCGCTAAGAAGGTGATCGGAGAACAGAAGATGAGACCCCCTGTGGAGGGAAGGCCACGTTCGTCAATCCCAGCCTATGGGCGGCTGTCCATAGACAGTCGGAGAATGGGTAGCCGAAGAGGCAAACGTAAACTTGATTATAGCCGAGATAATGTAGTTGGTATGAGCACCGTTGACGCGAAACGTCGACGATTCTCAAAAATGTTTGTCTGGTCATTTAAGATCCCTACAGTGGACGACTTTGACCTAGATGAGATGGAGGAGCTGGTATTCAAAAAAACCGCAATGGTTGCCAATGAGTTAATGGCAATCGGGAATACCTCTCCGTCCCATTCGATGGAGTATGATATGAAACCCCCGTCTCCCGGTGACGCCTATTGGTGGCCGATGAGGAAAACAACCTCCGACGAAAAGAAGACCGCCGTCAATGACGGTTGGGAGGCAAACCCTGTAATCCGACGGATTCGTGACTGGTGTGTCATCACACCGGATTTTCCGCTAGGTTTTTTCGGGATTGGTCACAGGTGCATCCCGAATCTGTTAGAGGCACAACAGAATCCTACCCAGGATAAACGGTTTCAGGTGATAGAGAGTCCTCCCCTCCCGGTGCGAGTATCTCAACCCCAGGAAACGCGGAAGATTAATTTTTTATTAAGCAAATATTCGGTTGTTCCTAGAATGGAATTTTATTTATTCTTGAACAATCTACCGGACACGGCTGGCAAGTATCCCAATTCTACTGGGACTCTAATTTCCCGAAACCGGCTGGAGAGAGGCCAGCTATTTCCGGGAATTGGCACCCTTTATAAATCGCTAGAGCTTAGTCCTTGCTCCAAGAGAGTCTCTCACATTCGAGCAAGGCAAACAGCGCAAAGCGAGAAGGAGCCAATACCGACCGGTGCCATCTCCAGCTCAGGTACCTTCTCTACCGCTATCTTACGAAATCCTTCTGCTCGTGCATGGTCAGGTCTATTAATGGCCTTCCCCATGCATGATCTCGGCGGAGGATTACAGAAGCAGCATCCTTTCTTGATTAGTGATGCGGAATGTGGTTTTTCGTTCCCTTCCGAGGATGAGAGAAATACTAATGTTACTGACACCGCTCCCATTCAGGTTTCCACTATGGCGCACATCGCTTCTGATCAAGTGGTTCAATTCTCTATGGAGGAGGTTCAGTCTACCAGGTATCGAGCTGCCCATTCGCTGCTGGGACGGGTGTTCACGGAGAATAGGATATCGACCACGGAACTCCGTGAGGCGGTGCTCGACCCATGGCTAATCCAAGGGCGTTTTCGGGTTGTGCTCGCTAAGCACGGGCTGGTTGAGTTCATGCTTCCCAGCGAGGAAGCGAAAACTTGGGTGCTAAAACGATCTCCATGGGTGATTAATGACAAAATCCTCCATCTCCGTCAATGGAACCCGGTCATCACGAAACAAATATATGATGATCTTGCTGTGGTCCCCTTCCGGCTGCAATTGTGGAACGTGAAGGAAGATTGCTGTACTCAGCAATTTGGGAGGAAAGTGGTGAATACCACTATTGGGAAGGTCCTGGAGTCTGGTGTCTTTGCTTGTCAGGAGACGGGGAGCTGGTTTGTGAAAGTGAAAGCCCTGATTGATTTCTCTAAGCCACTCCGCTCCCAAATTTTTGCGACCAATGATGATACGGGTGGCTTCTGGGTTAGCCTAAAGTACGAATACCTTCCAAGCTTTTGCTACCAATGTGGTCGAGTGGGTCATTCACTCAGGGCCTGCACTTTTGAGCCTCCAACCAGACAAGAGAATTTTGGACCGCATATGTCCACCAAGAAACTTGGGACTAGAGTTTATGATAACGAAGATCAGAAGCAACATTTTCCCAGGGGGCAAAATTCGGTTTGGGTTAACAAAACGCTCCATGAGCAAAGGCTGGACAAGAAGGTGCCGGCGATCAAGAAGCCTCAGGGAGTGATGATGGATGATGGGTATCACATGCGGCCTAACTATCCTGCTGTTCGCGCGGCCTTGTCGCCACAGAGGGGTCCTCGCCATGCTAGCCCACGCGGTTTTAAGATCCCCCGATCACCTCAGTTCAAATTGGGGAGGAGTTCTGGTGCTACCGTCCCGACAGCGGTGTTCCCGGCGGAGCAACAACGTGGCCAGGCTCTTGCTCGTCGGGGTACGCAAGCGCACAGCCCATCAAAGCTGCCGCCAGTGGTGTTCTCTCGCCAAGGACTGCCAAGGGACGAGGTGAACGAGGTGCAAATGCAGGATCAAATGGAGGAGGTTGATGTGGAGGGTGCGGAGACTCTGTCGGGAGTGACTACCAGGATGAACACCCGAGTTCGACGCCTTCTGCTCGAGGACTCTGATGATGAGGTTATTATTCCTACTGTTCCCGTCCCGAGTGAGAAGGTGGAACCTGCTGGGAAGAGGAAGGGGCGGCGCTTGGTCAAAGTGGATACATGTGAGCCATCTCGACTGACCTCGTCCCCAGCGAAGGTGAAGACGGCTTCCAAGAGCCGGGTGGACGCTGCGCCTTCTAGAAAAAGGGCGACCCAGATAAAGAGAGGGACGGTGAAATCCCTGAAGAAGGCCGACCCAGCTTTGGTTGGTGGAGCTGAACCCCAGAAGGGCCCTCGGCTCTCAAAGCTTAAGGGCAAGGCAGCTGTGTTGGATCCCGCCGAAGTAGGTGAGGGGGGGGATTTTGAGACCCAGCTCGAAGCAAAAGCCCACCAAGCAAAGGTGAAGGCGCCTTTGGTGATAGCTGCTGATGAACAGGTGGATTATGAGAGCTCTCTCTCTGGGGATGAAGGTCAACGATTTGAAATTAAGAAGCGCTTGGCCCTCGATACTCCAGACCAGCATGGTCAAGTGGGTCAAGTGAAACAAGTGGTGGCTGCGTTTGAGGCTAATTTGGCGATCAATGAAGATAAGGATCCATTGGCCTCTGGTGAAGGGGAAATGATTAGAAAACTGAATGAATATGGATCCAATATGGTGGATGAGAACAGAAAGCGTGCTCTGGAAGAGGTGGATGGGGAGATTGGGGAATCGCCCACTCCCAAAAAGCAATTTGTGGAAGATGAATCGGGAAATGCTGTGGTGGAGGAAGCCAGCCATGAGTGGCCCCAAGCGGATAAATGAGGATTTTGGGTTGGAATGTGAGAGGAATTGGACCATCCCTCACATTCCAGACAGCAGTAGGGTTAATTCGGTCGAATAAACCGGACCTTGTCTTCTTCTCAGAAACAAGATCGTGCCGGAGAGTCGTTTCCCGTAGAATGAGGGGGTTAGGGTTTGAGTCAAGTCATTGTTTCTTCGTTGATGCTGTTGATGGTTCTGGTGGTCTTGTAGTGGGTTGGTCCCCTGAAGTTGAGGCTTCAGTGTTTTTTCATTCTAATTTTTGCATTTGTACTCGTATTAATGAGAATGGGTTTTCTTATGTTGCTGTCTGCGTGTATATGAGCTGCAATATTGCGAGACGAGCTGTACAATTGAACCAGTTACGCGAGATTTGTGAGGCCCTAGTTGTTCCCTTTGTGATTCTTGGAGACTTTAACGCTACCCTTTGCGAAAATGAAAAAGATGGAGGGAATCCTTGGAATGCAAGTCAATCCTTGGATCTCAGAAACCTTATTCATATGGTAGGGTTGCATGATCCTGGGTTTCAGGGGGACCCTTACACTTGGACTAATAGAAGAATGGGTTCAGCCTGTATCCGTGCAAGACTTGACAGGGCTCTCTGCTCGCAAAGTTGGATGGATCAGTATCCAGAGACACTTGTCAAGCACTTCACGGATCAGGGATCTGATCATAGAGCTCTGCTCCTATCGGACAAGCCATACACGAGGAGTTGCCGGCCCCTTTTTCGATTTGATGCTCGGTGGGCTACTAATCCTGAGGTCAAGGCTATGGTTGATTATGTTTGGAAAGAAAATATATCTGGTACCCCAATGTTCCAGTTATGGGAAAAGCTGAAGAAGTTACGTCATTTGCTGTATGATTGGAGTAGAGCGGGCACAACCAATTCTCTGCGAAACATTCATACCTTGCAAGGCGAAATTGATCGGCTAAAAGCCTTTCACCCTATTGATTGGGAAGAGGTGACCAGGTTAGAAACCGAATTGAGTAGACAATGGGAGGCTGAGGAAGTTTATTGGCAACAAAAATCCCGTGTTACTTGGCTTAAGAAAGGGGATAAAAACTCAGCTTACTTCCATACGGTCACTAGGGCTCGGCGGAAGCGGAATTTTGTGGCTGGTCTTTATAATGAGGCTGGTGAGTGGGTCACGGAGGAACAAGGGAAGGCTGAGCTGGCTACTGATTTTTACCGGTCTCTATTCACATCAGAAAGTCTGATTGCGAATATGAGTGAGCGTGTGACGGCTCTCCACATTGATCCCTGTGTTACTCCGGATATGAATGCCAATCTGACTGCTGAAGTTCTTCCTTCTGAAATTCGGGGAACGGTTTTCTCTATGGGCTCCAAACAGGCCCCCGGATCGGATGGTTTTACTGGGAAGTTCTTCAAAGCGTTTTGGGATATAGTGGGGGATTCAGTGATCCAGGCGGTTAGTTCGTTTTTCGAAACTGGGAGACTGCTTCGGAGCTTTAATCATACGTGGTTGACGCTAATTCCTAAGGTGGACCAAGTTGAGTCTATGCGGCAACTGCGTCCTATTAGTCTCTGCCAATTTGTTTATAAAGTGATTACTAAAATCTTGGCAGGCAGGCTTGCTGGTATTCTACCGCAAATTATTTCCGATGGCCAAAATGCTTTTATTCGGGAGAGGCAGATTGTGGATAACATTCTCTTAGGGCACGAGTTAATGCATTACCTGAAAATCAAAACCAGAGGGAAGAAGGGATATATGGCTCTAAAGGTTGATATGGAAAAGGCCTATGATAGAGTCGAATGGCCCTTTCTTCTAGGGGTTTTGGAAAAAATGGGGTTTAACTCGACCTGGAGAGGATGGGTTCAGGAATGCCTCCAATCTGCATCATTTTCGGTCTTAATGAATGGGACCCCAGCGGGGTACTTTTCCTCTTCCCGAGGGCTTAGACAGGGTGATCCGCTCTCTCCCCTGCTCTTTGTCATTTGTACGGAGGGGTTCGCGGCTCTACTTCGTCAAGCCATCTCAGAAGGAAAATTACAAGGGGTCAAGGTGGCCCCCCGTGCGCCGCGTATTTCTCATCTATTCTTTGCCGACGATTCTTATCTTTTTCTTAGGGGCTCCCTCCAAGAATGTGAGAATTTGATCGAGGTTCTTAATGAGTATGAGGAATTGAGTGGTCAGAAAGTGAATTTGGAGAAATCGGCTGTCTGCTTCAGTAAAAATATTGCGATGGCGGATCAGGAGTTCTTGGGGGCAATTTTAGGAGTAGGGGCGGTGGGTGTCCATGACAAGTATCTGGGTCTCCCTTCTCTGATAGCCCGGTCTAAAATGGCTACGTTCCGCTACCTGGAGGAGAAACTTTTGGCTAGATTGCAGGGGTGGAAGAGGCGAACTTTGTCGTGGGCTGCGAAGGAAACCTTGATTAAATCAGTCGCTTTAGCCCTGCCTCTGCATGTTATGTCATGCTTTAAGCTACCCCTAACTCTGTGCCGCCTTCTAGATAAACACATAGCCCGTTTCTGGTGGGGCGTGGAAGAAGGGAAATCTAAGATCCGTTGGATCTCTTGGCGGAATTTGTGCAAAAGTAAACATGATGGGGGCATGGGGTTTCGCCGATTTGAGCTCTTTAATCAAGCGTTGCTCGCGAAAATTGGGTGGCGTATCCTTAAGGAACCCCAGTCCCTTCTAGCCCAGGTGTACAAAGGTAAATATTTCCCGAATGGGACGTTTCTGACTGCTCAGGCTAGGTCTCGTCCCTCTTGGGGATGGCAAAGTATTCTCTTTGGCCGGGAATTGTTGGAGTCTGGGTTGCGTTGGCAAGTTGGGAATGGTCGGCAGGCTCCTCTGCTTTCGGCCAGTTGGATTCCTTTGCACCATCCCCGCCTCCCTGTCTATAACCCATGCGTGGTGCCTGATAAGGAAGTGTTGAGGGTGGAGGAAGTAATCCAACGTGGAGAGGGTCGGTGGAATGAGCAAAAGCTCAGGCAGTGGTTTGACCCGGATACCTGTGCGGCCATTAAGGCCATCCCGTTGCCGCGTCAGGATATTGAGGATAAATTGATTTGGCATTCGACTCCTGATGGCCTTTTCTCCGTTAAGTCTGCGTATTATGTCGCGGTGAATTTGGATCGGCTGAATGGGCCATGGAGGGCTCTGGCGAGTTGGATGGATAAGCCAAGCTGGATCAGGTTGTGGGAGGCGGATATTCCACCGAAGCTCCGGGTGTTTGTTTGGCAAATATTTCATAGAATTCTTCCAACTACTGAAGCTTTGCGTGAGAGGAAGGTGGAGGTTATGCCTCGATGTCCGGTATGCTGGGAGGCATCGGAAACGCTGGAACATTTGTTCTTGGAATGTCCGGTGGCTCGTGCAGTATGGGATCATTCTGGGCTAACCCACTTGGGTGAGGGTTTGCCCCGTCATACGTTCCCCCTATTTCTGAAGAATGTCTTGAGTATGGTGCATAGCCCTGCTCTGGTTATGTCTGTAGTGGCGGTTCTGTGGCGGATTTGGCGCTCCCGGAATTGGGTGGTTTTTGAAGGTAAGCAGTTCGGTATCCCTGCCTTGATGCGTCAGTACTACCAGCAATTACAGGAATGGCTTAGTTTACCCAGGGAAATGCCTGCTCAGATTAGTCGCCTCCCGGCCCCGCCCATAACCCAGACTGGAGAGAACATGGCGATTTGTATGTGGGATGGGGCGGTGCGATTGGGTTCGCATGCGGCAGGGGGGATGGTTGTACTCAATTCTGGCAGAGAGATCATCCTTGCTAAGGGGGTTCACTTCCCGTGTATGGATGATCCAATGCTGGTGGAAGCTCTGGCCCTCCGGGAGGCGATTGGCTGGTGTTTGGCCAATGGGTTCACTGCCATGAGGTTTGAAGGTGACGCCCAGGTGATAATTGAGAAAATTCGGCGGAGGGATACCCGGGATAGTAGCATAGGAGTCATCCTGGAGGAGATAGTGAATTTTTTTGATTCCAACATAGGGTTGACTGTGCGATTTGTAGGACGGCGGAACAATAGGGTAGCTCACTTGGTAGCTAGACAGGCCCTGTCTTTGTCCCCGACTGCTTGTCGTTTGTTTGATTTCCAGGCCTGGCTGTTTTCCAGGATGTAACGATCTATTGATTTCAATCTATTGATTATCTTTTGTCAAAAAAAAAAAAAAAAGACATATGTGGAATTGGATTGGGTGCTGGTGGAGAGGATAGTCGGCTGGTGAGTGGATGAGGTGCTAAAATTCGTTAGTATCACTAAGAATCCATTGATTAGACTAAAATGCATGTAGTTGGCACCTAATAAATGGCTAGAATTATAAATAAACGGAGTGGGTGTACATTGGAGTTTTAGAGACATTTTTGAAATTTGGAAAAAAATTATTTATTCGAGTTGATGATAGGTTTATTAATTGGAACATATGAACATCCTGTTGTTAAGGAATAAGATATTTATTACATTATAGACGATATATTCTTGTATTTCAAAATATTGATTTTTTTTATAAACCGAGACATATTAAAGTTCAATTACACCCTGATTCCTCCAAATTATCCAAATTATAAAAAAATGAATCGCCATCCTTCTCTCATTCACGAACCAAGAAACAAAACATTGAGATAATCGATTTCCCTCGTGTGTGACTATAACTACGAGATATATGGTGAAACCTTTTTGAACTTCAATTGAAGTGTACATGATGTTTTAGTTAATAGAGACTCATCGTTAAGAAAACATTGGATTGCACCCAAATCACACTGAAATCATCTGACAAGAATTTGTGGATTAGATCATTAGACCTTCGTCATTAGATTCCCCAGACATATTCATTTGATTACTAAACCTTCTTTGTCTGTAGTAATGGCATTCGCGAATATTGCTTCCTTGGAAAATTGTACGCATAATGGGTTATCCCATCCCATCTTATATGACATATGTCTTGGCCTCTTGGGTCGACATTATACGACGTTTGTGCATTTGTTATTGGCGCAAAGCAACAGAGTGGTGACATGGATATAACTTGATTAAGATTGGTCTCATCAGTATGCATGGAATAATATAGTTTATTCTGCTCCCCACCAAACCTTATCCAATGAAGAGCTTCCTTGTTGTACATGGGGTTGGGGTTTCAATATTTGGTCGACACCCAACTCATAGTTTGGAAGATTCAAGAAAAGGGGGGGAAATCAGCTTTCACTGTGTAGGTAAGGTTATTTCCTTATCAATCAATCTCTTTTTTTATTTTATTATCATGCAATGCTTTGAAAATTAACATTTGTATTATCTTCTTCTTTTTTCCTTATGAATTGAAACAATGTCATGTCTAATTTGACTTGAAACGAATGCATGTGATTCTAACAAAAAAAAAAAAATTGTATAAAAAAGCATATAGAAAGATCAAGAAGGTAACAGTAACACATGGAGGGTCTTGGTGGGTGGCTTGGATATACCTATATAGAATAAAAAATGACTCTTACTGGGCACTAACAGCAGGGAGTACTTGTTCATGGGTATGGAAAAGGATATTGAAGGTCAGGGACAAAGTGGAAGGCTATTTCAATTGTTGGGGGGGCACAAGTGTTCTGGAACAATAAGAGAATGAATCAGTACTCTGTTCAGACTGTCTGGAGGGACTTACAACCATCTAGACAACAAGTGGCATGGTTCAAACTGATTTGGTGCAGGTATATGATTCCAAGGCATAGTTTTATATCTTGGCTTGTGGTTAAAAACACAATTACTACGCTGGACAAGCTGAAATGCTGGGGGTGAAGTTGGTGATGATACTTGTCTTTTTCGTTCTATTTATCAAGAGAACAGAGACCATCTATTCTTTGCATGTCCCTACTCTGTGAGTGTACTACAAGGGTGTATGCAAATGTTTCAATTAACCTGTCCATGTTTCACTAGTTATGATGAATATCTGGTTTGGTCATTCAAAAAGTTCAAGGGTAAGAAGGCAGTGGCTTTGGTGGGAAGGCTGGTCTGGAACTGGAATGTTGTTGTGAGTTTGGTATGGCGTAACGGTGTTCAAGGGTGCATGGAAAGCAAAGCAAACCAAGCAGTGAGATAATTCATTCAGTTAGAAGGTTGATTGAACTAGCAAGAAGTGGCAATGTGGATCTTCATTCTGATTGTAGCAAGGTGTTTTTGTAGATAGCAGTGTAGTAGATTAGTGGTAGAAGTGTGACGATAGAAAGGAGAGTTCTGTTAGTCTCTGTTTTTTTGCAGTCGCTGCAAATGATCAAGAATGCTACCCCTCCATTAATAGGGGATTGCATTGAGCTTTCATAAAAAAAATTATATTGCCCATAAAAAAAGATCAAGAAGGTTTATCAATGTGTTTTCATATTTTAAAACTCATTTGCCATTAGTTAAGTACATATATTGAACAAGTTTTAACAGAATATTATAATAGATGGTCTTGTCACAAGATCACCTTTAGACATTACCATATATAGAATTATAGATTGGAAGAATTTGGATAGCACACGTTCCCGCCCAAAAAAAATATTGTATCTTGATTAAAATTTATTCATTTACGAATTCAAACAAGAGGCGACTCTGAGTTAACCAATATATGCAAACATTTATTGGCTAACAAATCCTAATTGAGTGTCTAAAATATCCCGATACCCATATCCACCATGGACTTACTATGGAAAAAACTTATATTTTCGCATGAAAAATTTTAATATTGGATAAATTTGGACACACTTAAAGCATACATAAAAATATATAAAATCAAAATTAATGATACATCAGAGGATCATGCAGATCCAAAAGTAGTTATCGAAATTACAATGTCAGCATAAGTTATTGAATAAAGGCAAAAAAATTTCAAGCTAAAAAATCAGACCGATATACAAAAAACAATTACTTTGGAAACAAAGATCAATGATGGATTAACTAAGAACTAGAAATACTATTAAGAAGTTGCAGACTAAAGATGGGAGGACTTTTTAAGGAGAACATGAAGTGATGGAGTGTGTTTAAGTAAATTTTATTCAGTAAAATTCTATGAGTAAGCATACAACGTCCTAAATGAGGCAGAGTTTATTCACTAAATTTTATCCACTAGCCATTATAACCTAAATGAGGCAGAGTTTATTCAGTAAATTTCCACAACCCCAATATTATAGGAAGAAGAAATTGAAAATTGATAGAAGACAGCAAGAATGAGCGTATGATCTTTTTGATTAGTAATAAAGGTTAGGAAGATTATGTGAAATTTCAAGGAAAAAGTTTCGCTCCGAAATTCTAAGAGCGGGCGACAAATCGAGAGACGGCGAGCAATTTATGGTTTTTCTGCTCACCCTTGCCGGTCGTGGCAAAGCCGCTGGCCAGGGAGGTCATGGATACTAATATGGCTCCTGAAACGATGGCGGGACAGCGGCGCCCTCCCTCCGCGTCATCGTCACCCAATCCTAAGGGATATCGCAAGGCCCAACAGACGAAGAAGCGAGCAAAGCAAACGTCAGATTCGGCAGGGATAGAGCTCGACGAGGAGGAAGCATCGCTGAAGACTTCGTCGGTGGTCAAGGGACCAACACAACGACATCCAAGCAACCTACAGCTTGGTGTACTGGGACGGGAGCTGCATGCAAACTCTTTAGCGATGCTGTTCAAACGGACATGTGGTATGTTGCAGACTCAGACTCTGAAGATGTTGCGGCGGCCATACAGCAGGATGAGCTGGAAACGGGATTCAATGGGGAAGAGGATCCCATGTGCCCACCGATCCACTGCACTGCAGCGGAGGAAAGATTGTTCTACCGTGACTGGCGATCTACATTGGTTGTGAAAGCTATGGGGAGATCAGTCTCCTAGACACTCATGCTAAAGTGCCTACAAACGATCTAGGCCAAAGTAGGAGCTATCCAAGTCACGTCGGCCAAGAACGGTTACTTCCTAGTGCGATTCACAAGAGGAATTGATTATTAGAGAGCAGTCACAGGAGGGCCATGGTTGGTCGGGGACAATTATCTCACGGTGCATCCTTGGACGAAGGATTTTGATCCCTACAACCATGAAATTTCATCAACGCTTTTGTGGGCTAGGTTATTGGAGATGCCAATTCATTAATTCCATCCTGTCGCGGTAATGAAAATTGGACAGCGCATAGGAAAATCGATCCGTGTTGACCACGCGACAAGCACGGGAGCACGGAGTGATTACGCACGGGTGTGTGTCCAAGTGGATATAACGAAGCCTCTTCTCTCACAGTTCACGATTCATGGAAAGAAATGTTTCATTTAGTATGAGGGCCTAGAGAAGATATGCCTCCAGTGTGGCACATATTTCGAATGAGCTCGGTGCTCATGTTCTGCTCCGGTAGGGCGCATGTGCCAAGGAGGACGCAAAAACTTGATAGGGCAAAAGCGTATATGCCTTAATCCTATCTTGTAGTAAACTGGAAAGTCCGGGTATCGTCTCTCAGGGACTGGTACAACCTTATATTCTATCAATTCTGTGGAGCAAACTATAGGTGAAAATGATTTGAGTGATGAAACTATTATCTAATGGCAGAATAATTAAACTAATTAAGCAAAGTAAATTGGTCTGGAGAAATTCAATGGGAGAAGCTCTGGGAGAAACACCGGGATTCACTACCTATCCTATCCAGATTAATTCACATATTCCAATCAATTTAATCCATATCTCTACAACCAGGATATCACTATTGTGCTAGCTATCCCTGTCGGGAATTACTACGTACTAAATAATTTAATCAAATCCTACTGTCGTAGCTCAATGACTTAATTATTTAGCCTGAAGATCGATATCCTATTCAAGACCACATAGCATATTATTTAATCCACTGTCGCTTCGATAAGTTACTATGTCACATGAAATAGGTTCACTTATTAGGGTTTCACTGCCGCTAATAACCTAATTAACTACGATTCATTGTATTGGTGGCCAGTCAACACAAAGCATTAAGCAATTTCATGCAATAGAGATTGGAAGAAAAGAATCTTGAATCAATCCATCAAATCAAGACATAGCTACATCCTATGGTGTTTCCCCCAGAAATTGGGGTTTAGTTCATAACGAAATTAAGATAAAACAATGGGGTTTTGTTCATCATGTTCTAAATCAACAATAAACAAATAATTCAGACTAGAAAAAATCAAACCAAACCACTTGTTCTTGTTGAAATAAGCTCACACTGCCCAGAGAAGTCGATCGTTAATCGCCAATCGCCTGTTGTCGCGCTGCCTGTTCCCTTTGCTTTTTCTCCCAAAAAAATTAATTGCTCGAGACTACTCTCTTTTCCCCAGCTTTTCGTGTCCCCCCCCCCCAAATTAGCTGCCGAGAGTCCTCCTTCCCTTTCTATCTTTTTTTTTTCAATTCCCTGTCCCAGTATCATTCCCTTCCTTTTCTCCTTGTCCCGCCGCCCAGCCTTGTCCCAGTAAATCAAAAGAATGGCCCTCTTCCTTTAAATTTACGTCCGAGAGCCCAAATCCAATTCCATGCCGCCCATTCCAATTCTGTCCGGCCCAACATCACATCCTCCAGCCAAGTCCTCTGGGCCTTTAGCCCAAGTGAGTAGTCCACCAGTAATTCGAGCCCGATTTATTGCTTGTGCACTCGCTCCTTTATCGTGCTTTCTCCACCTGTAATACATCAAACTCATGGCACTAGGCAGTAATGGTTTTTCAACCATTCTCGGGTTAGGGAGCCCTAAAATAGCACGAATTGGCTTAAACATATCATGAGATAATCATATAAAGTCCAAGAATTCCATATGTTAAAGCCGATTATCACAACCCCACACTCAATTGTTGATTGTCCCTAAGCAACGACTCAAAAGACAGAAACACATAACCATCCAAAACAATGACACACCACAGACTCAACACTCAAACAAAACACAAAATTGCCTTGTACTCTTGTTGAAATCAGTAGTTTCTTTCTCAACGGACAAGATGTGCTTTAATGGTCATACCTTTCACCCCACACTCAAGTTCTTTGCAACCATTACCATTGACTGACTCAAATCCATCAAAAACTCAAATAGCAACACTCAATTTCGATCGTCAGTAGTGGGTGGTTAACAACTTATGGTGCAACAATTATTAGGAGAATCTAACCACATCAGTGAGGTGCATATCTCGTCAGGACAGTCTGGCTTACTCACACCAATCATAAGCAATTAATTAAGCATGAGTCTCAAAAACTAATGGGGGAAGCCTTTCGCAAACATGATTTTACTTTAAGCACATCACTACCTTTTATGACAAGGAGAGGCTTTCTCTCTTTCTGCTTTTGCTTGCCGAGAAGTCGTATTTAGTACAAGTGGGTTTGTTTCTTACTACCGGTGACCGAGCAAGAGCAATTTCTGCTTCTTAGCACTCGCATAAGGGCTTCTTTCAACTCCTTTTCCTCGGTCCGTGTGGAGGGTCATTGCATCCTCAAATGGCACTTCACTCAACTGGGGATCGTACTTGATAAGCAACATCGTACGGTCGCGAACCGATTCTCAATTGAATCTTTCCTCATCCCCATATGCAATGAGTGATTGCCTCATACGATTTTGGCATTTTACCCACACTTTAATTGTTATGGCAACTTCCTTATATTTTACTTGTCAGGTAGTGTTTTCTTTTATAAAGATACAGTTCACCCCATCATAAAACATTCAAAACAGAGAGACTCATTGCAAAATCAAAAGCTCACAATTGATGCAAGTAAGCACGGTATCCAAACATGTCGAATGGTCAGTGTTCTCCACCTAACTACTTCACCAAAAGTCATTACACTATCCTCACAAAATAGAATGTTGCTAAAAGAGTTTGCTAATTCAAAGCATATCAAGTCAGTCAAAACATCAAGCTCATTGTGAAGAACTTTGCAATTCAACACTAGTGGGGGTGATTTCGATGATTTCATTCAAGCACAAACTCATTTCACATGTATCACAGTCATTTACATCATGTTACCACAAGAGTACAAGGTTTTGTTTTAATTTTTCTGTTTTTTAGGTGTTTTTTAGCCATTAGCTTTGCACAGGCAGCCTGCTTTTTACACAGGCAAACTGCATGCAGCTGGCTGTGCTCAACCTAATGGCAATTTTTTTTTTTTGACACATGACGAGACACTGTGGACAACTCAGACTCGACATAAAACACGACAAGAACACAGACCATCCACCCCACACTCAGGATGGACATTGTCCACAATGTCTACAACTACACACGACACACCAACAGGTTCACCTAACTAACATTATTACAGACCCACATCAGAAGTATTCACAAAGAAAAGAAGAACAGAAAAGAAAAAAGAACCTCGGGACAAGCTCCTAAAAAGGAGGGGTCGATGAAGAAGTGCCGAACTTCTCATCTAGACGCTGGTGTAGCTCCTTGATCTTCTTATCTTTCTCTGCGTCTCTGGCTTCCAAGATAGCTATTCTGGCTCTGAGATCGTCTTCAGATGATGATGAAGCTGGCACAACTGGTGGAGTAGCTGCTGGCTGCGGAACTGGGGGTGCTTGTGACTGCTGGCCCTGGCTGACACTCGTGGCAGAGTGCCCTGCTGCTGCTGGTGATGGTGATGATGATGAAGCACCCAAAGGCATGGTTGTAGGAGCTGGAGTCGTGGTCGGAGTGACTACTGATGGTGCGGGAGATGATGCCGAGGCAGAAGTTGTTCTAGCAGCCCTTGCTGCCCTTTTCCGATTGACCTTAATCTCCCACTCCTTGTATTTGGCGATGGATAGATATTCACCACGAGATCCTGCTTTCTTCAGAAAACCCAATTTGTCTAATGCTGATTCCCCAAGCAGAGTCGAGCCATCACTGATCTCCAAACCCGTAGGGTTCTCTGGGAACCCCCAGTAAGCTCGAGCTAATGCAGTAATGATTCCCCCACACATAATTGCTCCGCAAGTTTTCAGTGCATCATTTTCAAGCATCTTACCCACCATGTACCCAACACATAATGGTGTTCCAGTAACGAAACTGTGAATGTACCTGAGATCGGGTTTGTAGCCACCACTGGCATTGGATCCCTTGCCCAAAACAGTGCGAGCCAGGTAGTCATGTACTAGTGGGATCACAGGGTCTCTGATCGATGCTCTCCTCGACGAAGTAGGATTGAAGTCCTTTCCATCTGCCACAATTGTCGTCCAAAACTCACTCAAGTCCTGCTTTTCATCAGGAATTGCATCTGCTGGACCATCGAAGAGAAGTGCTCGGTTTACTTGGCTCAAAGTGAGGGACTTGGTTTTCCCTGCCAAAGTACTTTGCAGCTTGCTCTCAACCCCATTATCCTCAAAGCTGTAGGTGGCCAAGAATGCTCTGGTGAGGTGTGGATAGGTGGGGAAGTGCAGCTCCGGAAATCGTGCCCAATTCATCCGGCGGAAGTATGTCATCACCTCCTCAGCCCGCTCGGTCTTCTCCAATGCTGCATAGTCCATGAACTGAGAAGGGGTGACCTCTCGTTTCATCAGATCGGCATATTCCTCTTGATGTTGCTGGAGCTGGACAGGTTGACCGAACGTCTTAGAGACGTCCTTTGGAAGAGTGGAAGCCGCCTTCTTCTTGCTTGCAACTAGGGTAGTACGACGTGGTGTCGTGGAAGGTGCAGGTGCCGAAGAAGAAGAAGAAGTTGGCCTCTGTGGTCGGGAAGATGAGCTCGGTTGCTGGAGACGACTCCTCTTCGCTGGCCTGCTCTCAGGTGATACAACTGGTGTTGAATCTGGTAATGGAGGTTCTTCAGTAGGCATTTGAGCAGGCTGTTGTGGTGGAGACGGAGCTGGAGAAGTCATCTCAATAGTCCGGGACCGCATCGTGGGTCCAACCTGGCCGGTGATCAGCCTGTGAAAGCGAGCGGGCATGTTGACCGCTAGAAGTTGTGGAGGAACTTCTAGAATTGGGCTGTCTTTATCAGTCACCTTGTGGCTATCTTCAATCGTCCATGAACGGTAAACAATCTTCCCATCTTCACTTTGATCAGTGACTTTGAACTGCCTTGGTGGAGGGATATATCTGCGACGTCCCATATCTGCAACCAAGAGTGCAAACTGGAAAACAACCTTCTAAACACTCCACTCTGCTCTTGAATCACCAAATTTGCACAAATCTGTACTCTATTTCCCAAATTCCAGTTCACTGCTACACAATAAGGAAATCCCCAAATTCTGCAACTCTCAAATCAACCAATTCTCATAATTCACCCATAAATCTTCTGCAAATCTCCTTCTAGACAGTAATAGCACTTCAATTTGCCCAATCAATCAATCAACACACTCCAATTTCACCTCAAATTCGAAATTGAGCAAAATCCCCATTCTGAAGAACCCTATTTTTTTTTCTGTTCTTGAATCTCCAAAACTCTAGGTTCTTCCAAACCAAACCTGGGGATAAGGGAGTGATTGGAACGGCTGGGGGGTTCGGAGGGGGGCTGGACGCTGGCGACGACCTCAGGCGACGGCCGCGCGGCGGAGGAACGAGGCGGCGGCGCTGAGTCGAAGGGGGAAGGTGGCGCGAACGCGGGCCGAGAGGGGCGGCGGCGCTCGAGGAGGGCGCCCGGCGGAGAGGAGCGGCCGGCGTGGCCTGTGGAGGATGGCGACGGCGCGGTTTCTCTGCTGCTTCGGGCGAAGGAGGAAGGAAGGTCGGGGAAGGGGGAGGGCGACAGCCCGACCCCAAGTTTTTTTTTTTTTGTTTTTTTTTTAGTGAAACGCTGCGTTGCTGTATTTTTTTTTTTAAACAGAAACGCAGTGTTTTCGATTTTTTTTTTTACAAAAACGGGAATTCTCCCTTGCAGTCCCCCCTTCCTTCTCAGAAATGCCAGATCAGTCCTCCCCCCCCCCCCCCCCAAACTTTCAAATTAGTCCTCCCCCCACATTTGCGGTTTGCCTGTGCTAATTTTGCAGCCTCCCTGTGCAAAAAGCAATCTGCCCGTGTACCTACAAAACACCAAATAATACCTTCCTCAAGCCTTTTGGAGCTGAAATTTGGCGGAGAGCCTCTAGACAAACCCTAAAACTTAAAAATAATAAAAAATTGGAAGAAAAACTCACCTTGGGTTGCCTCCCAAGAAGCACTTGTTTTTCGTCGCTAGCTTGACGTAAAATAGCTCATTCCAGATGATATGTTGAGATTTCCAGGACGAAAACCCCTCAATATAGTGCTTGAGCCTCTGACCATTCACCTTAAACGCCCCTTGATCACCAAGAATCTCGATTGCACCGTGTGGGTACACTTTGGTCACCGTAAATGGTCCGGACCACCTTGACTTCAATTTTCCAGGGAAGAGTTTAAGGCGTGAGTTGAAAAGTAATACCTTCTCTCCCACCTTGAACTCTCTTCTCAGTATGTGGTGATCGTGCCACTTCTTGGTTTTCTCCTTATAAATCCGGGCATTTTCATAGGCATTAAGCCTAATCTCGTCGAGCTCATTAAGTTGCAACAGGCGCTTCTCTCCAGCAGTTTTTAGATCAAAGTTCAGCTTCTTGATAGCCCAATACACCTTATGCTCGAGCTCGACGGGCAAGTGGCAAGCTTTTCCAAACACCAATCTGTACTGAGACATGCCTAAAGGAGTCTTGAAAGCAGTCTGGTATGCCCAGAGTGCATCATCTAGCTTCCTTGCCCAATCTTTCCTTGTCGAATTCACTGTCGTCTCCAGTATGTGTTTCAGTTCTCTGTTGGAAACTTCTACTTGCCCGCTGGTTTGTGGATGATAGGGTGTAGCCACTCGATGCTTAACCCCATATCTGGCCAACAACGTGTTCAACTCCTTTCCCATGAAATGTGTGCCCTCGTCACTGATGAGAACTCGAGGGACTCCGAATCTGGTGAACACGTTCTTCCTCATGAAATTCACCACCGTCTTTGAGTCATTGGTGGGCAACGCCACTGCCTCCACCCACTTGGATACATAGTCAACTGCGACTAAGATATATTTGTTGTTGAAAGACGGTGGGAATGGCCCCATGAAATCCACTCCCCATACATCAAACATCTCTACCTCCAAAATCGAGGTATGCGGCATCTCCATCCTTGCAGATATGTTCCCTGTTCTTTGGCACCTATCACATTGAGCAACAAAATCACGGGCATCTCGAAATAGAGAAGGCCAATAAAATCCAGATTGTAACACCTTTGGTGCTATCCTATGAGGTCCAAAGTGACCTCCTGCGGCCATACTATGACAGAAATTAAGTACTGACTTTACCTCACACTCAGGAACACATCGTCTTACCATGGTATCAGCACAATGCTTATACAGGAAGGGGTCTTCCCATATATAGTTCTTGGCAATAGTAATCAACTTCTTGTGCTGTTGATAAGACAAATCAGGGAGCTTACCTGTGGCGAGGTAGTTCGCAAGGTCTGCATACCAGGGAGCTTGTTGGACAAGGAGAGCGTAAAGCTGCTCGTCTGGAAAAGACTCATTGATCTCAACCTTGTCCTTAGGAATGGCCTCAAGCTCAAGTCTAGAAAGGTGATCGGCTACCAGATTAGCCGAACCTTTCTTGTCCCGAATTTCAACGTCGAATTCCTGCAAAAGAAGAACCCAACGAAGCAATCTCGGCTTGGCCTCCATCTTTGAAAGAAGGTGCTGTATAGCTGCATGGTCAGTGTACACAACTGTTTTCGATCCCATCAAATAAGATCGAAATTTATCAAAAGCAAACACCACATCAAGCAGTTCTTTTTCAGTGGTGGAATAGTTCAATTGTGCATCATTAAGAAGCTTACTGGCATAGTACACCGCATGCAACTTACCTTCCTTCCTCTGCCCCAAAACTGCCCCGACTGCATAGTCGCTAGCATCGCACATAATTTCAAATGGTACAGTCCAGTCGGGTGCAGTGATAATGGGAGCAGAGGTTAACTCCTACTTAAGTCGATTGAAGGCCTGCAAACACTCATCAGAGAAGTTAAACACAGTATCTTTGGCCAACAAATCACTTATAGGCTTGGTAATCTTTGAGAAGTCTTTAATAAATCTCCGGTAAAAACCGGCATGACCTAGAAAACTTCTAATTCCTTTTATTGTGCTGGGAGGGGGAAGTTTTTCAATGATTTCAATTTTTGCTTTATCAACTTCTATCCCCCTCGCCGAAATTCAATGACCAAGCACTATACCTTCCGTCACCATGAAGTGACATTTTTCCCAGTTCAAGACTAGATTAGTCTCTTCACATCTCTGCAAAACTCTAGACAAGTTAGCCAAGCAATGTTCAAAACTAGTACCAAAAGTCGAGAAGTCATCCATGAAAACTTCAAGACTCGATTCTAACATGTCAGTGAATATGGCAGTCATGCACCGCTGAAAGGTTGCAGGTGCATTACATAATCCAAAAGGCATTCTACGATATGCAAAAACACCAAAAGGACATGTAAAAGCAGTTTTCTCTTGGTCCTCCGGTGCTACTGGGATCTGAAAATAACCGGAGTAACCATCTAGGAAGCAGTAGTGAGAATGACCCGCTAACCGTTCGAGCATTTGATCAATAAAAGGAAGAGGGAAGTGATCCTTTCGGGTCGCCTCATTCAACTTCCTATAATCTATGCATACTCTCCAGCCCGTAACAGTTCGGGTAGATATCATCTCATCCTTATCGTTTCTCACTACTGTCATTCCTCCCTTTTTAGGGACAACATGCACGGGACTAACCCAAGTACTATCAGAGATAGGGTAAATGATACCTGCATCCAATAGTTTCATTACCTCCTTTCGCACTACTTCTTTCATGTGCGGGTTTAGTCTCCGTTGTGCCTGGACGGAGGGCTTGGACTCCTCCTCTAGAAGGATCTTATGCATACAAAATGCTGGACTAATGCCTTTGATATCGGCAATTGTCCAGCCTAAAGCCTGTATGTGCTGGCGTAAGACCTTCAAGAGCTCCTGTTCCTGCGAATCAGTCAGTGTAGCAGAAACAATCACAGGTAAAGTGGAGTTTTCCCCCAGATATGCATACTTACGGTGACTAGGCAATGGTTTTAGTTCCAATTCCGGAGGTTCAATCCGAGATGGAACCATTTTCTTTGGAAACCTAGCCTTTTCATCACCTTCCACCTGCATAGGCAATGCCTCGAGCATTTGTGCCCTCTTTGACACGGTTAGCTCATCAAGTTCATTATCAGAATCATCAAACTCAGAATCAGCATCATAATCATTGTTCATAATAGCATCAGTGCATGATTCTATGACATCCACCGCAAACACATCACTAGAGTCATTAGGGTACTTACTTGCATGATATACGTTGAACTTTACCTCTTCCCCACAGACTCTGAATGTTAGCTCGCCCTTTTGGACATCTATGAGAGCACCCCCCGTAGCTAGGAAGGGTCTCCCAAGAATGAGCGGTACTTCCCTGTCCTCCTCCATCTCCAGAATGACGAAGTCGGCGGGGAAGATGAATTTTCCCACCTTCACTAGCACGTTCTCCACCACGCCTTTGGGGACCTTTATTGATCGATCAGCCAGCTGTAGAGTAATTCGAGTCGGCTTGATCACATCTTGGAGTCCCAGCTTCTTATAAACAGAATATGGCATGAGGTTTATGCCGGCTCCAAGATCACACAGCGACTTTGTAAACTCTGTCTCACCAACAATACATGGGATGGTGAAGCTCCCTGGATCTTCCCTCTTCTCTGGCAATTTATTTTGGATCACAGCACTACACTCTGGTGTGAGTGTTACTTTCTCCAAATCGGTCCATTTTCCCTTCTTTGTCAACAATTCCTTAAGAAATTTGGCATAGGTGGGCATTTGCTCAAGAGCCTCAGCTAGCGGAATGTTGATGTGCAATTGCTTGAAGAGATTCACAAATTTTTTGAAGTTCGGGTCTTCCAAGGGCTTCATCAACCTCTGAGGGAATGGTGCGGGTGGGTCATAAGGTTTTAGCTCCTCCCTCTTCTCATTTTCCCCTGCTGGTTTTGCACGGGCAGCATGCTTTTGCACAGGCAAACTGCTTTCATTTTGCCTGTGCAAGGTTGATTCTTCATTTTCTGCACAAGATCTTTCTTCCGGTGCCTCCTCTTCTGCCTCTGGTGTCTTTTTCGAGCTGCTAGGGTCTTCTAAGACCTTTCCCACTCCTCAATGTCACTGCCACAACTTTAGCATCTTTTGGATTCCTCTCGGTATTAGCCGGTAATGTCCCAGGAATCCTGCCCTGCATATCCGCCAGAGTTTGAGCCATCTGTCCCATCTGCCTCTCCATAGCTAGCATAGATGATTGTAAATTATTGTTGATGGCTAGCTGTTGAGTGACAAATTGGTCCAGGCCCTTCAGATTATTGTCGGTTTTCTGCATGTGAGCCAGAAGCAATTCTTCAAGTTGTGGTTTCTTCTCTGGTTGAGGTGGAGGTTGTTGTTTCTGCAGGCCTGGAGGTGGAATGTTGCGAGCACCAGCTGGGTTGTTGTTTGCCCAGGAGAAGTTAGGATGCTTCCTCCATTGCGGGTTGTAGGTATTTGAATACATACCTCCCTGGCCTTGATTTCGCTGATTGTTGATGTAGTGCACATCTTCCATCTGATCAGCCACTAGTGGACATAGATCCCTATGATGAGCACCTTCACATAACTCGCAATAAGCAACCTCCTCCTGTCTACCAAGAGCCATCTTAGCCAGCCTTCGTTCGAGTGCATCGAACTTGGAATCCAGCTTAGCATCAATCTTTGCTTCTAGACTTGCAACTCTGTCTATCTCATGCAAGCCTCCTCTCCTTCGAATGCTGGTCTCACTACCCCATTCAGTATCTTCAGAGCATATCTTCTCCACCAGTTCATATGCTTCCGGTGCTTCCATTCTTGTGAAACCATTCCGGGAAGCATTATTCAGAGCATCTCGGAATTGTCTTCTGATTTCGTTGAAGAAAATGGAGATCACGTTCCAATCTTCAAGACCGTGGCTCGGGCATCTCATTAAAAGCTCCTTATAGCGCTCCCATGCCTCGGTTAGACTCTCGTCTTCAGCTTGTTTAAAAGTGACAATTTCCTCTTGCCTCTTCATTGCCTTGGCAGGAGGAAAGTACTTATCCAAAAAGGTCTTCTCAAGCTGACCCCATGTTGTGATGGAACGGGGTGTCAAGTTCTGGAACTAGTGTGATGCATTCCCTAGCAGAGAAAATGAGAACATCCGAAGACGGATGGCATCATCAGACACAGCCGGGCTCTTCATTGTGTCACAAATGCTTGCAAACCGTCGAAGATGCTCATGAGGATCCTCAGTGCTTGCCCCGGAGAAGGTATACCCATTGGTGATCATATTGATGAAGGCTGGGGTAATCTCCATGTTTGCATCCCCAGCCGGAATGACAACACATGAAGCTCGGGCTCCAGTCCTCCGATTCAGACGAGCCCTGATCGAACGATCCTGTTCTGCCATGATGTCTGGCTCGATGATGCGCGGTGGTGGTGTCGGTGGTGTCGGGATGAAAGGTGGTGAAACCTGCCTTCTCGGCTGACGATTCTGAGTTAGGGAAGGCCTAGGAGTTGTGGATGTGGTAGGCTGCTTCCCTAACTTGACCTGCTTCTTGTTCTGTCGGCAGGTCCTCTCTATCTCTTGATCAAGTGGCAGTAAATTGCCAGTCGTCCTCCTTGGCATGCACAAGGAGGATAAACCTGAAAATTTCACCTGCACACTAACACCCAGATCAAAATAGTTCACTCACAAAAATCAATAAAAAAAACAAGGTATGGCAGTCCCCGGCAACGGCGCCAAAAACTTGATAGGGCAAAAGCGTATATGCCTTAATCCTATCTTGTAGTAAACCGGAAAGTCCGGGTATCGTCTCTCAGGGACTGGTACAACCTTATATTCTATCAATTCTGTGGAGCAAACTATAGGGGAAAATGATTTGAGTGATGAAACTATTATCTAATGGCAAAATAATTAAACTAATTAAGCAAAGTAAATTGGTCGGGAGAAATTCAATGGGAGAAGCTCTGGGAGAAACACCGGGATTCACTACCTATCCTATCCAGATTAATTCACATATTCCAATCAATTTAATCCATATCTCTAAAGCCAGGATATCACTACTGTGCTACCTATCCCTGTCGGGAATTACTACGTACTAAATAATTTAATCAAATCCTACTGTTGTAGCTCAATGACTTAATTATTTAGCCTGAAGATCGATATCCTATTCAAGACCACATAGCATCTTATTTAATCCACTGTCGCTTCGATAAGTTACTATGTCACATGAAATAGGTTCAGTTATTAGGGTTTCACTGTCGCTAATAACCTAATTAACTACGATTCATTGTATTGGTGGCCAGTCAACACAAAGCATTAAGCAATTTCATGCAATAGAGATTGGAAGAAAAGAATCATGAATCAATCTATCAAATCAAGAAATAGCTACATCCTATGGTGTTTCCCCCAGAAATTGGGGTTTAGTTCATAACGAAATTAAGATAAAACAATGGGGTTTTGTTCATCATGTTCTAAATCAACAATAAACAAATAATTCGGACTAGAAAAAATCAAATCAAACCACTTGTTCTTGTTGAAATAAGCTCACACTGCCCGGAGAAGTCGATCGTTAATCGCCAATCGCCTGTTGTCGTGCTGCCTGTTCCCTTTGCTTTTTCTCCCAAAAAAAATTAATTGCCCGAGACTACTCTCTTTTCCCCAGCTTTTCGTGTCCCCCCCAAATTAGCTGCCGAGAGTCCTCCTTCCCTTTCTATCTTTTTTTTTTCAATTCCCGGTCCCAGTATCATTCCCTTCCTTTTCTCCTTGTCCCGCCGCCCAGCCTTGTCCCAGTAAATCAAAAGAATGGCCCTCTACCTTTAAATTTCCGTCCCAGAGCCCAAATCCAATTCCATGCCGCCCATTCCAATTCTGTCCGGCCCAACATCGCATCCTCCAGCCAAGTCCTCTGGGCCTTTAGCCCAAGTGAGTAGTCCACCAGTAATTCGAGCCCGATTTATTGCTTGTGCACTCGCTCCTTTATCGTGCTTTCTCCACCTGTAATACATCAAACTCATGGCACTAGGCAGTAATGGTTTTTCAACCATTCTCGGGTTAGGGAGCCCTAAAATAGCACGAATTGGCTTAAACATATCATGAGATAATCATATAAAGTCCAAGAATTCCATATGTTAAAGCCGATTATCAGTAGCCTTGGTGACCGAGGAACCCGTTGGACTTTATGGCGAGTGGATGATAGAAAAACGGAAGCCACGAACCAAGAAACAAAACGTGGTCTCTAGCTAGACGGGGACCAGCCATGACACAAAGTTAAGGCAGGAGAAAAGCAAGGCCTCCGGCTCTCAGTTTGATGTGCTATACAAAAAAGACACTACCCTTGCGAAGAAAGATGTGGAGAAGAGGGAGATACTGGTGGGGGAAAACACGTAGAGGTGAGACCGAAAGGCAAAACCCAAGCATAACGTACTGAGATCCCTATGAAGCCAACATATGGCATAATTAAAGAGACTACTAAGACCTTTAATGGGTTGAACATTGACAAAGAAGTAATGAAGAAAAAAAGGGAAGGAAACTATCATTTTGAATACTTCTCCCATGACGACGGATGCCCATGAGTCATGACGTTGATAACATGCATGGCATGGGGAGTCTCCCATCCCAAGCTGTTGAGCGATCGGCATCTTCAAAGAAGGACGTGCAAAGCATGTAATCAACCAAAGCCGCCCGACATAAGGACAGACAAGCTCCATATGAATGAAGGCACGGGGAAAGAGATTATAGCGAACAACCAGCCGCACGTGATTAACATGGAAAGCTCGATGGTAAGCCTTGAATTCGAGGCTGCTACTGTCTAAACCTTCCAGTTTTCGTTGAGTTCCCTCTTTCCATCGCCATCCATGGTTAAGATTTTTACTTGGAATTGTAGAGGGGCAGGAAGCAATCGCTTCTTGAGAGTTTTTAAGGAATACAGGAGATGGTACTTTCCGGGTATTGTTGTTTCAGTGGAACCAAGAATCAGCGGTAATCGTGCAGTTGAAGTTGTCGAAAGGCTATGATATGATAAGTATCTCATAGTTGATGCAATAGGGTTTGCATGGGGGCATCTGGCTTGCCTGGGACTCTGGATTGGTCACTATTACATAATTTGACAAATAATCACAGTTTCTTCACGTCCAAGTCCAGTTGGGGTTGCAAAGTTGGTTTCTCACAGCGGTATACGCTAACCCGACCCTGATACAACATCGGGAATTGTGGACTTCGATTCGTGATATCTCAAAGGGTATGGAGGCGTCGAGGCTCCTAGGGGGTGATTTCAATTCCTTCCTACAACCGAGTGACAAGTTTGGGGGAGCCGCTTTTGATGTGAGTTGAGCTAGAGAGTTCCAGGAATGTGTGCTTGATGCTGGTCTGGTGGATCTTGGGTTTACGGGACCGCCTTTTACCTGGTTCCGGGAAGGGGTGAAGGAGCGCCTTGAGAGAGGGCTTTCTAACTCAGTCTGGACAACGGCGTTCCCGGACACCAGGGTTTGCTACCTCCCTTGAGTTTGGAGTGACCACTGACCTCTCTTATTGAAGTTGTGTCCGAATCGTCAGCCTGCAGGACCGAAACCATTTAAGTTTCTAGTTTCCTGGATGATGCATGAGGACTTTGCGAATATGATTACCTGCTCTTGGGGGCGAGGAGGGGACTTATTGCCTCTATAATGGAGGTCACGACTGAAGCTAGAGCCTGGAATGTCAATGTGTTCGGACATATTCTAAAGAAGAAGAGCTCATTGTTGGCCAAAATCGAGCGTATCGAACAACAAGCTGGGGGGACTCGGATGATTTGAGACTTAGGCAGGCTCGAGAGGAGCTGGAGGACATACTGTTACAGGAAGAGCTTCTATGGTGTCAAAATCCATCTTCACTAAACAAATTCTGTCTATTATGACCAGACAATTTTGTCATATTAGATACTCATTTTGTCATATTAGGTATAATATGACAAAAATTGTTGTCCAACAGTTTGTCATTTTATCGTCGTCAAGATGGGTCATATGTGACAAAAATTTAAAACAAAGTTGTCACATTTGCTTTCAATATAGCTGAGGTTCTGGGTAGTCTATTGTGACAAAGAGACGATATATTTTGTCATAATTGGCTTATTATGACAGAATTATTCGTCAAATTACACCATTATATTTTGACATCACATAATTGTGACGAACAAATTTTGTCATAAATGCATGGTGTGATGAATATATTTTGTCACAACTGCATTGTATGACAAATATATTTTGTCATAACTGTATATTAGGACAAACGTATTTTGTCATAACTGCATATTGTGATCAATATTATTTATTCGTCAATCTATTGAATAACATATAGTTGAAAAAATTAATATTCTTGTAGCATGAAACTCCGGTCAAACAAATACTAGTTACACATCTAACTATTTTTGGTGTCCTAAACAAACTAATCTAGGTATTTTGAATCCCTCGTCGACGCTGGCCTACTGTTTTCACTGCTGTCGCCGCCGCTTATATGTTCATACAATCTGTAGATAAAACCTACATCAAATTGAAAGGATTATTAACCCCAAAACCTATAGGTTTACTTCCTCATCTCAACTCTCAAGCATATAAAGTGGAATGAGCAGCAGTAGGGGGACCTCCCCTACCGCCAGAAAGCACAAAGCACACGCATAGACAACATTTGGCTCTTAAAATAAAAATTAGTGTACTGCCAAGAAGTAAAACATCTATAAAACTCTAGAGAAAACCAAAAAATTAATGCAATCAAGTTTCATAACGTGTTCTATTTCTAAGGAATTAATTTGCAGTAAAGAAAATACAAGTTCTCTTCCATATTCTGTTTGCAAGGGAACGGGTCAACCAAGTTCTAAAGCTTTTCCGATATATTTTACAAACATATATAACTAAGCAAATTAGGGCTCCTTTATGTAAATACAACAACCAGTAGAGTATCATACTTAGGGCAAAGTTTGATGACCTTAAATGTGAAAGAGTGTGTTATTACCTGCTGTCCTGCTCCAAGTAGTCACCAGTTGGGTTACCCCATTGATTTCTCCCACTTCCATTGTCTTAATCTTCAGAATGATTTAGTATTATTTTCCTGCTTGGTGGGTAGGATTCACCTAGACTATCTTCACATAGAACGATAAAAACCACATATAAAATCAAACAATGAATCTAGAGCAGAACAAAATACCCATATCTAAAGCATGACCATGAGATGCAAACCACATGCCAGAGCAATCTAAAAAAAGAACACGGCCCCCCTTAAAACACCGAATCCAACCAATCACTACCCTTGTGTTCTTCAATGAAACAATCAATCTCTTTCCTAAGAATCAAATTCATCTCAACATGATGTCTAACTCATTCATGACCCGCAATTTCCTTCACGGTAGTTCTCTTCCGATCATTCAATAGGCCAATTTGAACATCAAATTCAAAGAGCTTACCTTCCTCTGCTATTTTATCCAAGGCGGCCACCTTGTGGGAGGAAGGGCAGTGGGGAATCGGTTGATTGCTCATTTAGGTAAAAGGGTTTGAGATGGAGAATCGGTACGCCCTTCTTTCTCTTATTTCCCTTTATTCCCTTTCGTTGGCGAACATGCGACATGGAGATGCAGCGGTGACCTAGCAGTATATGACGTAGGGACAACCTAGTGAGAAAGCTGCAGCGGTAGAGGCACAACGGGGGCCTTGCGGTGTCGCGGCGTGGTTGGACGATGGTGGAGGCAAGCTGTAATGGTTGGGATGGTTTAGATCTCTGGATTTTGTGAAAGATATGGAACGAGAAACCAATATTTCCATCAAATCATTCCTAACTAAACAGAATCATATCACCCAAAGCTCCATTCCGGAAAGTAGGAAAATCAAATAACAAAAACGGACCTGCCAGAGTACCGCCACCGCTCGCGCCACCATCGTCGTAGCTCAGCCACCGCCGATCGTTGCCACCTGGCCATCGTAGATCCGACCAGCATCACTGCTTTCACCACCGTATCACCAGACTACAGTCGTGATTTCCTCGTCATCCAACCTTTTTTCCGCTTTGCCACCATCACCACAGCCGCCATCGTTAAAACGCGCCTCCACCTTCCGCGGCATTTCGCCGTTTGTCTCCACATCGCTTACTCTCGCCGCCGCTGCATCGTACCGCCGTCCACAGGCTATCTCCACATCATCACCCACTGACCGTCGCAGCCTCCAACTCGTGCCGTCGATCTCCGCCGTTATCGTTCGGTCGATTCATCATGAGAAAAAGAGAAGAAAGAAAGGCAACAAGGTCGAGACAGGGAAAAGAAGATGGAGGTATCACTGGCACTGCGTCGGATTTGATAGGTAAGTAGAGTTTTAATCTCTTAATTTCTAAAATTACCGGATTAGCCTCAAAACCCTAGGGTATTTACAAAATAATCGTGGTAAAATTCTTCATTTGGTTCTTCATGTTAATATATCTTTTTTTTACAGAACTCACGTTACTATGTCTTGAATGAAAGAGGAATTGCAAGATGACTTATTTCTAGGTTTTATATTTTTAATGAATGAAAAATAAAACCAACTCCCAAAAGTTAAAGGGTGGGCTGCCGGGGACTTAAATTTTTTCAATAGTAAATTTTTTTTAGAGAGAGCGGCAATTTGGGCTTTCTTTCAGGTTAATGACATAAATATTGTCTTTTTAAAAAAATTTATCACCAATATGGCGGTTTAAAAACTATTGACATGTATATTGTGTTTTTTATAGGGTAATAGCGGGCCCGCCCGAGATTCGGGCCCTGGCGCATTTTGAAATTTTTTCAACGAGTTAAAGGCGCTAGCGCCTGTAACTCAGGCGGCCTCACATCCCACTTTTCTTATCTTCTTCTCCACCACTCACCTATCGCCTGAGAGAAAGAAAGAAAAACCTAGCAGCAGCATCGAGCTTCGTCCCCAACCCACGCCCAGTCTGAGACGGTAGTGCCAACGAAACATATAGCCCCATCTCAGAATGAGGCAGTCGCGCCTGCTTCCCGACGAAGGCGCCTTGTCCAGAACGAGCCCACCATCTCCTTTCTTCTTCCCTCAAAGCAGATTTGGTTTTTTGAGAAGATGTCCGACGAAGAGGAGCAAATCGTCGGCGCTGGCAGGAGAAGAGGCAGAGGGCGGCGAGGTCGTGGCTGCGACGACCGCTACCGAGGTGAGGTTTTCGTCGACGGTGGCCGGATTCTCGTCGGCGGCGAGTTTTGTTTTTTTAATATGAGTTTTTTTATGTTCTGATTAATTGTTTTTTTTTTTCAGTTCCTAGGCTTATGGATAGTTATTCCATGAGACCACCACCTGCGACAATTGATACAGCTCCGATGGATCCGATACTTCTTTGGGGGCATGGTCACCATTGTATTGACTCAGTTTGGGCAAACGTGGTAAGTTTTCAAACTATTTCTATAGTTTTTTTATTAGCTGAACTGAACAGAAATTAGAATAGAATAGAATTACGAATGAAATACAGGTTAAAATTAGAATAAGTTTAGATTAGATATATAAATATAAATATTAAGTGAACTGAATTTAGAAGTACGCATGAAATTGAATTAATATAAGTTTTGTGACTATAGGCTGGTGACCGAACTTACCACATTCGAGGTACGAGCAATTTAGTCAGATACCATCCACTTTATCAGCCGTATCACTATTCAAAAAAAAATGTTGTATCTCGTCGATGTAGGCTTGTTTACGAAACTGCCATTGGTCCCTCTTACCGGTGATATGGGTTTGATTACTGCACTCGTAGAGCATTGGCGACCCGAGACATCGACCTTCCACATGCTGTTCGGTGAGGTGACGATCACTTTAGAGGACGTTACGACACTGACCGGTCTAGCAATCGACGGTGGTGTCGTCGTAGTAGACATACCATACGAGGACTGGTCGGTTATGTGTCTTCGACTGTTAGGACGGGATCCTACTGATCTTGGAGGCGGCGTCATTAGGATTGCTTGGCTCAGGGAAACTTTCGATCAGCTACTGCCATCGGCATCACCAGAGACTATAGGGAAGTTTGCACGACCTTATGCTCTGTCTCTGATGGGAGGTGTTTTGTTCCCCAATCGGAGGCGGATAAATGGCATCAGGTTGTGATACTATACCAGATTTGGTCCCAGACGAGTGGGAGCGTCTAGATGGTGATTAGAATTTTCAGACATTGATGTGGACTTATGAGCATCAGCTTCGAGCGAGAGCATTTGGTGCGCCAAATGAGCAGATTCAGCCTCAGGTGGATGAGATGTTCGGTACACAGGATCAGGATGATATAGTGGAGGGAGATCAGCCCCATCACGATGAAGGTAGGCCTCCACGAATCAGGGGGCCAGCGAAGTATGGTACTAGCGGCCATCTAGCAGATCAGCGTAGTGGTCGTCATGATGGTCGTCGTGGTGGTTGTTACTGAGACTATTATAATTATTGATATTTTAAATTTTTGTACTTGTTTGGGATATTTATGTGGACTATTATGTGGAATATTTTTAATTTTATGTGGAGTAATTCGTGTTAGGGTTATTGTCTAAATGAAAACTTTAAATATAAAACCAACAAACAACAACTTCAAACAATAACAACTTCTGCAAGGCAAATCGAAAGAAAAACAACAACTACATTAGATAAACGTTTGACCAAACTACATACCACCTCTATTACCTCTACTTCCTCTTCTACCACCTCTCGCACTTCGTTGGCCACCACTCCCTGTCCGGTTGCTCCCACTCCCACTTGCTTGGCCACCACTGGTTGATGCATTATGTCCCGCTTGGTTACCGTTGCCACACACTTGGTGTGATGCACCCTCCCTTGGCCAATCCATCTCGTTGTAAATTCTTGTTGATCTTGGCCTCCCCGGCTTCCTAATCATGTGCAGATTGGGATGGAGAGTAGGGTCATTATGCTTCTTCGAACCCTTAGGTTCACCAAGAGGTGTGAAACTTGCCCCTTAACAAGCCAACAGTGTTTCAAGCTTGTAGACGTCGTTTACAAACCTATACGGATTAGCCCCCATCCGGTTGTAAGCTGCAATAGCATGAGAGCAAGGAATTTTATTTCCTTGAAATTTCCCACAAGTGCAAAATCCCGCCCAGTTGTTGTCGTCGAAGTGCGTTGTGAGTGTGTTTGAACCCGTCATGTTGAAATTGTTGGGAGGAGTCTGAACTACATAGATGCCTTGACGTCAACCAACCCCCGTCACGGAATGTCCAGTTGCCTTTTGTGACCATGGCTTCATCTTCTCTTTGCACTTGATGGTGTACTGTGAACGACCACTTCTAATTTTTGCTTCTATCTACAACCTCATCTTATCGAATTTCTCCAACAATCGCCAATAGGTATGTTTCACAAGAGAAGCTATAGGAAGTGAACAAATACCTTTCAAAACACCACTGATGCTCACTGCCATGTTGGATGTCATGATAGACCAACGACGCCCACCATTGTAGTTATCATGTGCTAAGCTCCAACGAATCAGCGGCCACCTTCTTAAATTGCTCAACGTGACGATCAAACTTCTCCAAGCGTTTTTCTCCGGCTAACAAAATAAAAAACCACACGAGTTAGATAAATTCATGACAAAATAACATGAAAATAAATAATACATTAAAATAAATAACAAAATTAAATGAAGAAGGCTTACCGACTCGAAATCCTGCTTTTAGTCATTTGCAAATTGCTTGCATAGTGTCGCATGCACCACCTCCACTCTCAACCTCTTCTGATGTTATTTATGGCTTCATAGACTCCCGCATGTCTATCTGAGATGATGCATACATCATTTCGATCGGGCAAAGCTTGAATGTGACTTATGAACCATGGCCAACTATCAGTATTCTCGCTCTCCACTATGGCCAATGCAATTGAAAAAATCTTCTTCCGGCCATCAAATGATCTCGCCATGAGCAGCACTCCTTTATACTTTCCAGTAAGAAATGTTCCATCAACAACTATGACTCCTGGACAATTCTTGAATCCAACTATACAAGGTCCATAAGCCCAGAATACTCGATGAAATATCGAATGATCTGGTTGAGCTGAAGGAACTATTACCCAATCAATCACCGATGTTGGCATTTTTCTCTTTACCACCCGCAAGAATGTTTGCAAATAATCGTAGGATTCTTCCCAATTCCCATGCAACTTCTCCTATGCTCTTTGTTTCCCACACCAAGCCTTTTTGTAAGTAACTTGCATATTGAACTTATCTTTCAACTCGGCCTGCATAGTTAGAACACTCAGATTTGGTTGGCACGTACCAAATGTTTCACGGACTCGAATATAACGTCTCCATCAAGATGGAGATGATCTGTCGGTTGAGTTGTACTGCTACAAGAATGCACCAACTCACCTTTCTCACAGTCCATTATCTTCCCACATCTCGACATCCAAACCGCACCATCCAAGGACAATTGTCATCCTTGTGCTTCAAACATCTGATCTTCTAGATTGAAGGTGACGACTCCACCACGTTATACTGAAAGTTGCGTTGTAGTGCGTAGTGTTTAATCGCCACATGTGCAGCTTGTTTCGAGTGAAATATCTGGCCCTTGTACAATTCTCCATCAAAACCAGGAACAATAGCTATTGGAATTACGCCATATGAATTAGGATATGATAATTTGTCGTCCTCTTCATTACCCTGCAAGTGAAAATATGGAGGACAATTAGGCTATTCTCCTTCATCCTCCTCCTCCTCCTCCTCATCATCATCATCTTCCTCTTCTCCGTCATCACTGTCATCATAGTCATGATCGGATGGCACGCTTCATGTGTCATCTTCCTCCTCTCCACCCCAATCCTCACTGAGCTCAGCATGTATCTCAGCACCCAAACAATAAGGGTTTTCTGCCATCAAATTCCAAAGCACATTCAAGCTATCATCATCCACAATAGGCATCGCATAATGAAATAAAACACCATTCTGCCATTCTGGAAGACATAAACTTGTAATCACAACACTATCTTGTATTGCTTTGTCTTTACGCCGTATTCTCTGAATTAGATAATCACAAAGTTTCTAATAGTCCACCCTGGATGGAACAGTCAACTGAAAACTTCTACCACCAATGAAATGGATGCCCAAATTGTCCTCTACTTTCTCTGATTTCCACCGAACAGCTAGTTCAAAACTTCTAAAATCACTACATAAAAAACAAACTCACTAATTACTAACTAAAAAAAATCATTATAGCATTTGAAGAATATATTAAAAAAAATACGTCTCTTTCCTATTATTAGCCATCTTCCCAGCAACCAGACAGCAACCAAAGCTTCTCTCGTATAAAACTTCGTTGATTTTTTTGGTGGTGAAGAACCGAAGGAAAGGTAGAGTATATATGGTGCTGGAGTGGATGAGGGAGGCATCAGCGCTGAGGCGTTATAATAGGCGTCAACATCCCAGTCTCGGGCGCTGAGGCGTTATAACTAGCAGACGTTTCTGAGTCTCGGGTGGGCTGGTTGTTAACCTACAAAAAAGCACAATATACATGTCAATCGTTTTTAAACTGCCATATTGGTGGTAAGTTCAAAAAAAAAAAGACAATAAATCACGGGAAGACATAATATGACAAAACATTATTTTGTCAAAGCTGAAACCACTATATTATGACGAACGTGCCCTTTTGTCAGCTCGCCATGGGATTATTGCTACTTATTGTGACAAAATACTTTGTCATTTAAATAATTCAGGCAAACATAATATGACAAAGCTACTCTCACGATATAATTTGTCACTTTTGTGTCTCTTACATCCCGAAATGGGATGCCTATTTTGACAAACATAATTATGACACGAAATATTTGTCACCTTACTCACTTTAAATGATGGACTATTCTGACAACAAGAAATTTGTCACTGTTGAGACTCTTACAACTCGATATGTGACGCTAATTTTTACAAAATTAATTGTGACACGAAATATTTGTCACATTACTCACTTTAAATGACAAATTATTCTGACAACAGTTTTTTTTTTGTAAGGGTGAAAATTTTATTGCTAAAAATAGAAAGAAAAAAATTAACCCACAAGGATTTCACAAGCGATGAACCCCTCAAAACATAAACCAAAATGTCAAAAGAAATGAGAAAGGCAGCGTAGCAAGAGGTGCCATCCTAGAAAAACAAAGGAACACGCTCCAAAAGTTACACAAACCAGAAAAAGGGGACATATATTAGGCATACCAAAGAGGACATATATTATTTTTGTCATATCACCGTACCTTTTGTGACAAACAGAAAATGACAAAATAAATTTTTTGTCCTAATAGGCCAAATTTTTTGCAGTGCTTGTACTGGATTGCTTCGGGGGATCGAAATACAAATTTTTTCACGCAAGAACAGTTACCCGACGAAGGAGGAACAGAGTCACAGCGCTCAAGATAATCTGGGGCATTGAGTGGGAAACAGACTATCCTAGTGGAGATGGCGAGACAATTTTTTGAAGCACTCTATACTGATGATGGACAGCCAACCCACAACCTGTCGTCGGCATTCAGGGAGATTTCGCTTGCAGACTGGATGCCACTCGAAAATTCGATTACCATGGAAGAATTATTTTGAGCAGTGAAGGTGATGGGGCCGCTCAAATCCCCTGGCCCAGACGGTTTAAACCCCATGTTCTTTCAACGGAACTGGAGTCTGGTAGGCAGACAGTGTTGAATTTTATGGAATCATGTTGGTTAAACGCAACCCAAATTGGTGAAGTGAATGCGACGGTGGTGGCGCTTATACCCAAAGTGGGCAGACTGATAACGATCGATCCGTTCCGCCCTATAAGCCTGTGCAACGTGACTTATAAACTGATGAATAAATGCTTGGCAGAGAGACTCAGGCCGCTCATGCCTAGCCTGGTGAATGAGACGCATACTATTTTTGTGTCGGGCCGCCATATTACTAATAACATTTGTGTCTTACAGGAAGTGGTCCACTCAATGCGTGCTAAGCGAGGCAAGAAGGGTTGGATGGTTCTGAAAATTGACCTTTCCCATGCATACGATAGAATAAAATGGAGTTTTGTGCATGAGACATTGGAGGCAGTAAGAGAGCCATCAAGTTTCACAGAGGTTACTATGAGTTGCATTTCCTCCACGACCATGCAAATTCAGTGGAATGGTGGACTCACGGAAGCTTTCTCGCCATCCAGAGGCCTTAGACAGGGCTGCCCATTGTCCCCCTACATCTTTACCCTCTGTATGGAGCGCTTAGGACACCTCATCACGGCAGCAGTAGAGAGGGGAGAATGGCAGACTATAAAACTATCTCACGAGGGTCCTCGACTCTCACGTCTTTTCTTCGCTGACGACTTAATCCTTTTTGGTGTGGCTTCATTGACGCAGGTGCAGGCGATTATGACATGTCTTGATGAATTTGGGGCGGCCTTGGGGAAGCAGGTCAATCGGGCAAAATCGAGAGTTTATTTCTCAAAGAATGTCACCAGCACGGAGGTCGCCAGCCTTAGTGATACACTGGGTATTCCCGTTACTTCTAATCTGGGGAGGTAATTGGGAGTTCCAGTCATTCATGACCGAGTTTCCAAGGCAACATATATTGAACTAACTGATCGAATCGATTCGATGTTGGCGGGATGGAAAGTGAAATTCCTTTCTCTTGCGGGTAGGATTACTCTGGCCCAGTCGGTCATATCGTCACTTCCAGCCTACATCATGTAGACGTCTTGGCTTCCAGCCTCCATCCGCAACTACATCGATAAGAAGATTAGAGGATTCATTTGGGGCAATTCGGATTAGGGGAGAAAGATACATCTACTTGATTGGGAAACTCTGTGTATACCGAAAGAGGAAGGATGACTAGGACTTCGAAACGCCACTCGTATGAATAAAGCTTTCATGATTAAGTTCGCCTGGTGCCTATTGACAGAGCAGGAAAGCCTTTGGGGCAAGGTCATCTGGGGTAAGTATTTTCAAAAAACTGAGGTTGGATGGAGAGTTAGGGAAGGGCCGCCTTTCTAATCTTTGGAGAGGTGTAATCAGGGTTCTGAATGTCATCCCTGAAGGAACAATGTGGAATATAAACAGTGGTTTGAAGGCACGTTTCTGGAGGCCGACGGACAGGTGGCTGAAAGATGGTTCTCAGCTGATTGTTACGGCAAACGAGCTCCAGTCGCGGCTCGTGATTAGACGGTGGTGGATTTGGTGCTTAATAATGACTGGAATCTGCCTTTTATTCGTGCTTTTCTACCCGAGGAAATAGTCGCACAATTTTGCTTACATCCGGTTCCGATGGGAACTGATCCTGATATCCCAGTTTGGCGTTATTATGACTTGGGAAAATTCACACTAAGTACGAAGTATGAGCTAACGAGAGAGGAAGAGGATAATGGGCAGCTGCACCCCATTTGGAAGAAGTCATGGAATTTTCAAGGCCCTCAATGTATAAAGACCTTCCTTTGGTTGGCCTTGCATGGTCGACTTCTCATGAATCAGGAAAGGGTTCGGCGGCACTTAGCACCGTCGGATCAGTGCCCAGTTTGTGGAGGAGGTCCTGAAACGGTCATTCATATCCTACGTGATTATCCTTACGCTAGAGGAGCTTGGGTGTGCCTATTGCAGGATGAGTCGGATTCGGATTTCTTCGAACCGGACAGTATGAAGTGGTTCCTTCACTACCTAAGTAGCCGAGGTAAAGTTGTGGATGTCTCCCTCTTTGGAATCCTTTGTCGGAACTTGTGGAAGAACAGGAACAAATGGGTATTTGAGAAAGAGATAGCTTCACTAGAAAGCCTAGCATTACACTCCCAACGATTGTGGGAGCAGTCGAGCTTAGCTCTCGCTAAAGCGCAAAGTATTGTGGGGGAGAGTAGGAGGCAGGTCACCCGTATGATTAATTGGCAATGTCCTCTCTAGGGCTGGACGGCGGTTAAAATGGAAGGATTGGTAATCCCAGCACTCGGTCGATCGACGAAGGGGGGAGTCATCAGGGGCAGTGATAGGCGCTTTCTTAAAGCACTTTCTGTTAACCTGGGATGAGGATCAATCACCCACGCGGAGCTAGCTGGGATCGCCCACAGATTGCATAGTGCGTGGGAGGTAGGAGCCCGGAAGGTCAAGTTGCAAACTAATTCGGTGGCAACAATCTTTTTGATACAGTCAAGACAGGTGAATCATCCTCACTACATAATGGTTTCTGCTATTCATGGACTTCTGGAGAGAGACTGGGAGGTTAGTATTGATCATGTTTTCCGAGAGAGGAACTAAGTTGTGGAATATATGGCATCTATTGTCCATTCTCTACCGATTAGAGTTCATATATTTGACACTCCGAGCTCACGCCTGAGTCATTGGTTGATGTATGATCTTGTTGGGGTTCAAATGCCCCGGTCTATTAATATATAAGTGTTAGAGCGACTCCCTGCGCTCTATTTTCTACCCAAAAAGAAAGAAGAAGTTGAAAATTCCTAAAGAAACTTGGGCCTATAAAGTGCCAGGCTCTAATGGTTTCTCAACTACGTTTAAAAAAAAATACGACCAACTTTAGTCCGATTATTTGGAAAGTAGATTTAAATCATACTCTCATAACATTAATTTCTATGGTTAAGCAGCCAACGTCCCCATAATATTTCAGGAGTATAAGCATGTGTGGTTTTTTGTATAAACTTGTGCCAAAAAATCTTGCTAATCACCTCGAGGTGATCCTAGATTAGTTGACTACATAGTTACAAAGAACATTTTTTCTTGGTCGACTGATTTCAGATAACATTATCTCTTCTTTAGAGTGCTTCCGTTATTTAAAGAACAAACTACAAGGAATAAAGGGTATGATGTTGTCAACCTCAATATGATAGAGGCATATCATCGAGTGGAATAAGATTTCTTGGATGAAGCTTTGAAAAAAACTTCCATGAAAAAATGGATCAATTGGGTGATGATGGATATCACTTTGGTCTAGTGCTTTTTCCTAATCAATGGTTATAAAGCTGTTAGACTCTCTCTCAAGAGGGTTGAGGTATGGAGGCCCTCTATCTCCCTGCATATATTTTCCTTCTTTGAGTAGAGGGACTATTGAGTCTGCAATAGACCCCTGCCCATCGATTCTTCGTTAATAAGGGATCATTTTTACTAGAGCAATAAAGTAGGAAGGTGCTAGGCTAAAGAAACCTCCACATCTATGAAATGGAATTAGTTCAAAAGTTCATTTCTCTAAATCGGAAATTACCTTTAAAAATACGTTCTTACATATAGAAGAGATAAATTTTATGGAGATTTCGATATCAAATAAGTGGATAAGAACGCTAAATACATTAAACTACCAAATTGAAAGAGCAGAAGATAATTGAAAGAAGGCTGGAAGAGTAGAACAATATTAAGTGCATCAAAGAGGTACTTAAGGGCTAAGACAGTTAAATACATTTCAATCCATTATGTGTAGTATAACTTTGAGTCCGTTTTCTTTTAAATAAACAAAGTATGGTTTAATTTGTTGTTTGTCGGATAATGTATTAATTTTCCAGTCCATATCCGTATGTTCTTTTACATTTCTAGTGTTCCATCTACTTCCCTCTTTTAGAAGCCCTTTATCTCTCGAATCAAATTTTAGATTCCATCAGAACTTGGATTCACTTCTTGATCAGGTGGATGAGACTTGGCATTTGGATAAGCCTCGAGAACATTTTTTGTGCAATGGATGCCCAACCCCCAACTCATAAGCTGAATTCCTCTATCATGTCATGTGAAGAGGAACAAATGGTTTGGTTGTTGTCGAAAAATGAGAAATATATAGTCAGATCAGCTTTACTCTACCACAATCGCAATGGAATGAAATGAAAGGAGAGATCAATCAGGGTGATTTGCCTAAAACCCAAAATACGTTAAGATTTTCCAATGATACTCTTATGATATATTCATCAACATATAGATAGGGCTGTCAATTTGGTTTTGGATTTTCGGTTTTAACCAAAACCAAACCAATTGGAAAGCTACTGGTTTCAGTTTTTAGATTTTAAACCATTTAGAAACTTAATGGTTTTTGTTCGGTTAAAACCGGGAAACCAATAAAAACCATTAAGAAAACAATAGTGAACGAAATGCTTTAGAACCCTTACGAACGAAATGCTCACGCAACTCTCTTCTTCTCGTTGCTCTGAATCCCTAGAACCCTTTTAGAATCCCTAAACCCCTCTTCGAAAGAAATGATCTCGCCTGCGCACGATGCACCTCTCTTCTTCTCGTTGCTCTGAAGCCGACTATATTTGGCAAAGGCGGAAACCTGAGTCGGTGCTCTGTGACTGTTGATTCTTAGCTCGAGGAACTTTAGCAAAGTCAGTTCCACTTTTGCACCATCTTCCGGTACCACAGTACCCCATGCTCAAACAGAAGGTGTGGGTACAACATCGAAAAAAAGGAAAGGCAGATCTGACGTTGGGAGACATTTCACACACTTGGAGTTGGAGATGAATAGAGTGAAAAAAGCTCGATGCAATTACTGCAATACTGCTCTTGTAGCTAACGAGACTTCTACTCTACGGACCCACAAGGATAATTGTTTCGCCAAGATAACAAGGGGTGATCTTGTAGTCGAGCTTCCGTCATCTTTTGAAGGCCAGGTACACACTCTTGGTTCTTGGCAATTTAATCAGATTGATGCTAGGAGAGCATTGGCGGAGATGATAATTTTAGATGAATTACCATTTAGATACGTTGAACATGAAGGGTTCAAACGCTTTATCTCTCGTGTCTGTCCTATGTTTGTGCTGCCTAGCCGACAAACTGTTAGAGAAGATTGCATCAAGGTGTTTTTTGAAAACAGAGATGTGTTGGATGGGAAGTAATTACAAATGAGATGTGTTGCTCATATTGTGAATTTGGGTGTGAAAGATGGACTCAAACAGGCCGGTATATCTGTGGAACGAGTGAGAGAAGCTGTGAGATGGGTTAAAGCTACACTGCTAGGAGTGAAAAATTCAAAGATTGCATTACATTTGAAAAGATAGAATCGAAGAAACTTGTGTCGTTAGATCTACCCACAAGATAGAACTCAACCTATATAATGCTGGAATCTGCCCTGCCATTCGAGAAGGCGTTTCAAAGATTGGCCGGAAATGAAAGCAAATTTAAAGAACTTCTCAATCAAAAGAAATATGAGAATGGATTGCTTGGTGTCCCAACTTCTGAGGATTGGTCTAGTTTTGGAAGATTGATTGAGTACTTGAAGTTCTTCTACAACATGACTGTTCGTATGTACGGTACCTCATGTGTGACTTTACACCTCCCTTTTTATGAGATTTGCAATATGCATGATGTGATCTCTGAGCTAGAAGATAACATGGATTGTGAGGTACATTGCATGGCTGTGAGAATGAGGTCTAAATTTGCCAAATATTGGTTCAAGAAAGAGATGGAAAATCCCAAGATGAACCGGTTGTGTTACATGGCAGTTATATTAGATCCTAGACGTAAGTTCGAATTTCTTGAAATAGCTTTGAAGAAGATCTATGGAGATGATAGGGGGAAATCTTTGGCTAAAGAGGTGAAGGGTGAAATGTATAGTATGGTTGAGCACTACAAGCAGAGGCTTGGTCTAGGTGGTTCTCCCATGGTGAGGCAACAAGAGGAGCAATCTGGTAGTGAGACTGGGGGTGGAAAGAAGCGGATGACGATTTGGGATGATTAAAAGAAGAAGAAGAAGAAGAAGAAGAAGAAGAAAGAGGCCATTTGTAAAGGGACTAGGAAAAGTTCTAAATTTGAAAGGTATATTGAAGAGGAGTAGGAGGAGGAGGAGGCTACACGAGCAATGGTGGGCTCTAAAGATGATGAATACAAGTTTGATATCTTGAGTTGGTGGTCAAAAAGTGGAATGAGATATCCTATTCTTTCTGAAATGGCTAGGGATATTCTTGATATTCTTGTGTCTGTCGTTGCTTCTGAGTCGGCGTTCAGCACAGGTGGTCGAGTTTTAGATTCGTTTAGGACCTCCTTATCTCCTAAAGTTGCGGAGGCTTTGATTTGCTGTGAAGATTGGATTAGATCTTCAGACTCTGAATTTGTGGTTGATGAAGAAGATTTGGATGACCAAGATGTATTTCAAAATGGTAAAGATTTAGTCTTTCTCTTTAGTCTTTCTCTCTTTAGTCTTTCTCTTCATTGTTTTTCACATACTAACAGTTTATTGTTGCTTATGGTATTTATCAGTGTTTGCAACTTTCCAAAATCGAAGTGCACACACAAGTACACGTGGAAGCTCACAAGTTTCTACAAATTTTCCTATCCCTCCTCCTATAGGGTCACCAATTGAAGAAGAGGGTAAAAATGTCGATTCTGATGAGGATGATGAGGTTTATGAGAATATAAAGTCTGATGAGGTGGAGTGATAGTGTAGACGTGGCAATCTTGTTTAGGTTGGATTAGGGGTGGAAAACGGGAAACGGGTATTTGGGAACACCCAAACCCGTCCCGTATTTCGAGGGTTATGGGTACCCGTAATACCCGTATTATTTACTACGGGATGGGACTTGGGATGAACAATTTCTAGATCGGGTACCCGTGGGTTACCCGCAAATCCCATTTGGGTATTTTGGGTACCCGTAATACCCATTAAATCTGTAAATTGTTTGAATTGGATTACCTCCGTTTGCAGCTAGTGGAGGTGGATCTTCCACAAGTTAGTACTACAAGGTAGTGAAGTAGCTAGCAGAGAAGGCACGACCTTCCCAAGGTAAATTTTGTCCCTCCCATTAGACATTCATGTGTAGGTTGTTGGGCACTAATGTAAATGTAGTGAATTTAGGATCAATATTACAGAGGATTTGTACTTTTATTTCACTCACTCTCTAACACTCTCACACGGCAATTAATATTGCCTTTTCTCTCTTACAGTAGACAACAAAAATGGTTGTCTTTTTCTATTGCTAGCTCTCTGCCTATCTATTTTACACAAGCCATACACAAGCTCTGTTACATATCACAAACCATACACAAGCCTTCTATTTTATAATGGCTACTAACCACCATTGTGCAGGGGGTTATTTATTTTATAAATTTATAGTGACAAGCTATGTTTCAACAATTTATGGGTAGATTGGGACATTCGGGTACCCGTTATCTGTCCCGTATGGGTAATGGGTACCCGTTAACCCATACGGGTTTGGGATATGAGATGGATTATCTCCTTCAAATGGGAATGGGTACCCGTTTTAAATGGGATGGGTACCCGTTCCCGTCCCGTTTTCCACCCCTAGGTTGGATGGACTTTAATATGGGTCGAGTTGTTATCGTTTGAGGATTGTAAAATAAGAAGTTTTCACTTATAGGATAATCGTAATCTTATTTATGGTTGGTAATGAATTTGTGCTGAATTTGATTTAGTTATTACTAGCACCGGGCCCGGCCCTTGGCCGAGAGAGTTTGATTATTATATATTTTGATGTGTTGTTGTCATTTATAATATGTAATTTTTTGGTATGAATAAAAAATATATATAGAAATGAATAACAAATATAAACAACTAATAGCGATATTTAGAAAGCAAATGATGTCTATTTATTTTGTATTTTATGTATGACAACATGAGAGTTTTCTTCAATTACACAAACAAAATTAATCTTAATCATAAAAGAAAATGATTGTCCATTCATGTAGTTTAATCAAATATTTTTTCTCAATAGTTACCATCTTTATTCATCACGGTACGTTATAGATATGAAATTATATCATGTGAAAGAATATGTAGGGCACATTAGAGATTGATCAACAATATGAAGTAGCATGGTGAAGATGTACCACGATGACGTGAAAACCACCCTCGATACAACATTAACCTTACTAATTTTGAACAAACTAATATGCTATAGAATTTGTGACAATTTGCATCCATGCATGAGAGTGTTGTTGTAGAAGCTGTTAGAGAAACCATAAAATGACCTAGTGCCAAGATTCAGAGTGAGCATTCTTAACATGAGTCAAGGGCTCGAGGCATAAAAGAAAAATCAAATGAGTATTTTGTGCACTTCGGAAGTTATAATTAAAAGTTGAGCCTTTAGATACCTCATTGTTAACTTCACTATTAATATTTTAATGTGAAAGTAGAGTTAGACAAAATAGTGTGCAATGAAGAGCAAATTGATCTCAAATGCTCAATACATGGAAGCTCACTTTGAAGACTATATGTTAAAGTAACTTTGTGCCTTCATGTTGCATCTTGCTCTCCTTAAAATCCATAGCATGTTCAGATGTGTAACAAAATCCTTTAATTATGCTCCCAAAAGAAACATAGGGAAAGACATTTAGATATAAAAAAAGTTAATACGCAAGGTTCAAGAAACCGTATCGGAGGTTATACCTTAAAAGTGAGTGGTAGAGTATTTTGTACTAAAACCATGGTTTAACAGTGATTGAACTGTTTCCTACCGCTAAAACCGTCTACCATTTTGGGTTCGATATCCGGTATTTGCGGTCCGACCGGACGGTAGGGTAGGGTTTTCTAAACCTTACCACCATCCATAATCTTAAACACTTGGGGGAGATGGGTGAGTTTGAAGATGAGAGTCAAAGACATTGTCAAAAAGAGGTTCATTGTGAGAAATTCAATATCAAGAAATCCAATAAGAGCTTTACATGAAAAAAGTCTTGTGTTTCCTAATCAATAAGATAGCCAAAAGCAAGAGAAATAGACATAAAATTTATAACATGCGAATTTGAAGGTCTGATACATGAAACAAAAAACTATTAATTTATAGTCTGTGTTCATCGCCATGGGTTAACCCTTATCCCCATCCACATAACAATATCAACGCAATTCTAACTATGACCATTTAACCAATAGGTTACATATTACAAAGCAAATAACAAAACTATAGCATATAGATAAAGATGTTCACAACCACCAAACAATAGATCCACCATTAATTAATCCTCAAGTTATCAAGCATACAATTAGATGAAGTTTATCCCCACCAAAACATAACATATAGCATGCGGTTTAGACAAACATTAAGCTAATCATTTATCAAGTTTATTAACTTAATAGAAATCTTTTTTTTTTTTTGACAAAAGATAATTATATATTGATACCAAGAAAGATAGTTACATCCTGGAAAACAGCCATGCCTGAAAATTAAAAGCACGACTCATGGTCGGGTACAAGGAGAGGGCTTTCCTAGCCACCAAGTGGGCTACCCTATTGTTACTCCGACCTATAAACCGAACACTAAACCCCGGGTTGCTGGCGAAAAGATTCAACACTTCCTCCAAAACAGCACCCATCCTGCGATCTCGAGTGTCCCCATGCTGGATTTTGTCAATGACCACTTTAGCATCTCCTTCAAACCTAACACAGTCGAACCCTTGCCCCAAACACCAAAGAATAGCCTCACGCAACGCCAAAAGCTCCACAATCGCAGGATCATCAAGGACTGGGAAATGAGCCCCACTAGCCCTGAGGATGTCTCCAGAGGTAGTCAGCAGAACCATTCCCCCAGCCGCATGTGACCCCCTACTTGTAGCCCCATCCCACCGACAAACCAACTCACCAGGTTCCACCAACCGAGTCCCAAGATCCTCCACTACCGGCTTGGAATGATGCTCCTCCAACGGGAGACGCGACCATTCCTAATTATTAATTGGAGACGCGACCATTCCTCAACTTAATAGAAATCATTAGATTAATGAAGAAGAAAAAACCTAAAAGAGAAATGTCAATATTCTAAATTAATAATTAGTTTAATAAGTATTTAAAAAATAATAATGTGAAACTTCAATCTCTCACTCTTTCTTTACCACATTCAAACCATGTCGGAACCTCCCATTTTGTACCTTTCTATTTTCTCACGTCATCCGACACATTCGCTTCTTTCCAAAATGTTTTTTGGTACCGTATTTCCACTTCCTTCATATACCATTTTCAGACAGGATAGATTTGGATAAGACGAACTTAATATCGTTAATCACGGGGAATAGATTCGATAACCGCTACAGTTAACGATATGATCCAATATCACAGTTGTCTATTAATGTTGTTTGGTCATATTATTGATGTTCATGATATCATTAATAAATTATTTCATAATTGAACATTTATGTTTATTATAATTATTGTTAACATCACACAAAATAGAATAGATACTAACTCATATAATTAAAACTAATATTTCACAATTAGCCCTATACTACCATGTCATATATATTGAAAATTTTCCGGTAAAAGCATTTTGTTAGTAGAATTTTTTTTTCAAAAGAATTTAAAATACAAAGTATTTGCCAAATATATTGGGATGGTCAAAACATTTTTCTATTATGGTTTAAATTTTTTAACTCTTTTCTTGTTAAAATACTAAATATTTTGCAATGTGGATGACCACATGTCTCTTCCTACTCAACATCATGTTGCCAAATCAGCATTACTAACAAAACTGTTTATAGGGCGTTATGTTTGGCTAATATTGCGTATTTGAAAAATTTCCTAGTAATTCAAAAGTTTTTAACGGTTTTGCTACTAAATTATATTTAACCAAAATTTTCAAATGCATTAAAAAAATCATTTGATCATTGAAAAGTCAACGTCATCAAATAAGTTGCCGCCTCCTGTATGTCTCTATTGCTTCCAAGTACGATGCTCGCAGAGAGGTGCTTGATTTTATGAATATGAAACATTTTGTTCCGAACATTTTGGTAAATTCTCAAGAAGGCGTTGATTATGGTTATAGGGAGTGCATGTAATTTGAGAAAGAATGATAATCGGGCTTGCAAAAGGAAAGTTTGATAATGCAGTTTGGTTCTTTATCTTATTCACCATAATAAAATAGAAAAATGAATAAAGATTGGAGAAGTTGTGGTGTGTCCTTATTTATTAGAGATGACTCATTATTCCAAGTACCAAGCTTTCCACGAAAGTTTAAATTAAATATAAAAGAATTGAACCAATAATCTCAGCAAGGTGGGGAGGAAAAGTCGGGCTCAACAGCCAATTCGTGGGAAGCCCGGGTCACGGAGTTAAAAGTTTCTTTCTCTTGGGCTGGAATCCAAAACGCAGAGTTTCATTAATTGTGCATTAAGCTTAAATGACGTTATTGCCCTACCGCAAATCACTCCCAAGCTCGGAATTTCAAAATGGAGAAAAACTGGGTGATGAATCCCCATTATATATTGTTTAGATCGTTCGATTTATATATAAGCATGTATGAACTTTCACGGGCTCTCGAATACATATTTCTTTTGGTTTTCATTATTAACTTTGTTAACATAACATAACTATGCCATCCGTGTTGTCTTTGGTTGTAGGGTCAACAAAATTTAACTTGCATAATACATAAATAATAATGAATTTAGACAATTATTTACAAAAAAAAAATATTTTGTTTTTATTTTTTACACGCATACCAATAATTTGTTATGGCTACTACCATTATTATGACGTTTATTCAATAAAAAGGAAGGAACTGGGAATAAAAATGAGTGAATGGGTACATGTTGGTTTTTTGGTTATCCAAAACCAAAACCAATAAGGGCCTTAATGGTTTTGGTTTTTGGGGATTTGGTTTTTGGTTTTCTATACTTAATTGTTTGGTTAACCAAACCAAACCAAATTGACAGCCCAATAGATTCTCGATAATAAACCTTTTAAATATAGTTATCCGTTCTCGTGATACTGGAATTGAAAGTATATCTTACAGACCGTTTGGTAACAAATGAATCGAGAATTCATTTCATTGTAAAATGAATTACCTTGTAGAATTCATTGTCAAATGAAATCTTGTGTTTGATATGTCATATTCAAATCTTTAGAAATAAAATGAATTGCAGTGTAGAATTCATTGTCAAATAAAATTTTGTGTTTGGTATGTCATATGTATTATAAGAAATTTAGTTAGTAAAAGAAGATAATTATGTCATTCTATTATAATTAGTAAATACTTGTGGAATTCATTTGGAAATTCCATATCAATTCCTCGGAATTGCTATAACTAGTTCCAATTCCATAGAATTGAAATTGAATTCTTTTAAATACCAAACACAAAAATGTTTCATTTCCAAATGAATTCCTCAAAACTATGGAATTCATTTATACCAAACGGTATGTTAGAAGAAAATTGCAGTTAAAGCCATTTCGTACTCAAAAGTTATACACATAATTGATTAAAATTTGATGAAATTTTAATCCCAACTGTTCACTTCTTATTACATCCATTCAAAGCTAGTGAGATAACTACCCTAATCATGTCTATCCGCTGAAAAATATTTCATTTTCAAATGAATTCCTCAAAACTTATGAAATTCATTTATACCAAACGGTATGTTAGAAGAAAATTGCAGTTAAAGCCATTTCGTACTCAAAAGTTATACACATAATTGATTAAAATTTAATGAAATTTTAATCCCAACTGTTCACTTCTTATTACATCCATTCAAAGCTAGCGAGATAACTACCCTAATCATGTCTACCCGCTGAAAATACTTCATAATCCATCACCTTTTGGCGGCAAAATTCCAACTTCCCATGGAACAGACCAAGAACCAATCTCTGATTTATGAAAAACTCATTCCACCTCTGAAACTGAGTTCCATTCCACTACATTTAAACCCAAGAAAATAAGACAAAAAATCCCGAACTTTAAAATAGTCCTAGAAAAGCAAAACACCCCACATACATAACGAACTCTATAACGAAAACAAAATCTAGATATCGCTCATTCCTCCCAAATCTTAGAAACCCTAAACCTAGATTGGCTTGGTTTTCAATTGGTTTCCCTTTTTCAATGCCCCATAACGCCAACCTCCGTATCATAACCAGCGTCGCCCATGAAAGCGTTGGTGGTTGCTTTGGGTGACGGCGGCTGAACCACCATTTTGTTGACGATCTTGTACGTGTCGTCGAAATCGTCGTCCAGATCCACCAGCCCATTCTCATTGGCTTTGCATTGCTCCCCGGACTCCCCTCCATGTGGGCAGTCAGTTGATTCAGTGACTCTAATCAAAGAAGAGCAGAGCAAAATCGAGAGAATCAAGCAAGCCATATGAATCCCCGTCTTCCCTCTTGAAACCGGCATTTTTTATGACTGACTGTTCGATTACGATCTGGGTTCTTTGAAGTTCGATTGATTTAATAAAGGGAAGGTATAAAGTTTTGTTCTTTTTGGTTTGGTGAGTATTACAGAGGCAGAGTACTCTGTTTTTCTCTGCTTCTTTTCACTGAAGTATCGACTGTCAGTTTTGTAGAAGTTGAGATTTAAATGGGTCTGGAGCTATTGGGGGATTTTCTATTTCTGGTGGTTGTGAATTTTTTTTTGTGAGGGTTTGAGCTAGTCTATAGGAATAGGAAACACATGACAATTGCCCTATGAATGAGGAGAGGAGCTTGACTCAGTTGAGTTAGTTCGAAAAACAGAGGAGAGGATTTAGGCAATTGAGGTTGTGGGGATTTCTTGGAGCTCTAAGTTTTCCTGGATTTTCTCAATTGGTCTGCCCGAATTGATAGTTCTAGCATTGTGGGATTGAACTTTCCCCAGTTGACACTTAGATTCCGGTCTTTCTCGCATGGCTCTTAGTTCAAATCTGACAGATGCAGTGCTAGATATCAATCTGGTAACTCTGGTTAGTCTGACTTTTCCGGTACATCAACCTAGTAGCTGGAATATCTAACCCAACAACATTAAGAAATGGATGATATTCCAGTGAATTTAGGGACCAACGCAACAAATGTTAAGCGACCCATCAGTATTAAGTATTAACCGACTCTAGGAACTAGGAAGCCCTTAGGGCGAGTGAATGGGTACTAATACTATTGTATTATGTTTACGTTATTGTGCCTGCCTCTTAAAATCCTAACGGATTTGTAGCTGTGAGATCGGAGTTATAATGCAGGTGGTTCATCTGAAGACGCAACCAGACATTTCATATTCTCAAACCATACCATTGCATAATTCTAATCAGTTAACCCATCAAGTACACTACAGAATTTGCCCATCCATCAAGTGGCTATTTAAAACCATGGAACATTACCAAATTGTGAGAAAATGGCACATATATTTTAATCACCAACACAAACTGAGCCCTGCTACATAATTAAGTGAAAGTGATTGATCTGAAGAGCAGATATCATTTCCCATGGCTTAGGATGGTGGATGCAGCGACCAAGCTTGGGGTACAATGTGGGAAGTTCATTTCACCATCCCCTCCGCCCAAGGGTTTTGCTACTCTTTCAGAAGGAAACAGAAGCCTGAGTACCTTCTCAGCAACGACAATCTGTTCCTGCCGACGTTCCTTACTTTCCATGAGCTCCCTGTAATGGAGAGTACTATGAATTCAGACAAAGGACAGCTAGATCGTTGAAGCTGAGCAGACGATTCAGCTTGAGAAATTATGCTTACCCAAGTAACCCAGCTAGATTGGTTGGTGTGCATGATTGGAATAGAGATTCAGGGATGACAGGAGCATCCATGAGTATATTAGGCAGTGAGATGTATGGTATCTTCGCCTTGTACCGAATGAACCATTCGGTGAGGATATGGGCTCTATATGCAACTGCACATGGTAGGCGTGCGAGCTGCAACTCCACTGCCACTGTTCCAGAAGTGCACAATGCTACTTTGCTGGCCTGCAGTGGATGATCAAATCCTTATTACTTGAAGGAAACAAACACTCTATGATTCAGAATTTAGCAGCAAGAGAATGAAAGAAGAGCTCACTCACACTGAATGCATCATATTTGAGAATGGGATCTCCTCCTGGAACCAAAACAACAGGTGCAGGCCACTCGTGAAGGATTCTACCAACGAAATCTTCAACGTCCTGATTAGGTGCCACATGAATGACTGTGAGTAAGTCAGGAAGCGAATGTTTGAGTTTGTTGACAGCCACCCTAAAAATGGGAAGCATCCGAGTAACTTCTTGTAATCGGCTTCCAGGAAGCAAGGAAATGACATCCGCACCTTCACAAATGATAGAAATTTGCATGAAGTAATAATCAGAGGTCCACTCTCAAAACATGCCCTATGCATTCCGCCACGAGAACTCTTACCAGACGATACACCAAATCTGCTCCGAAAATGGTCAGGGTTGCCCTGTATCTTCCATTCACATAGGGAGGACTGCTTTCCCTGAAGGCACAACGTCAATGAAATATAAAAAACTGCAGTACGAGAATATACAATCCAATCTTGGCATCTCCCAACAACTCCAACTTGAGTTGTTGGGACAAATTGGTTTTGGACATCTATTATAATCATTTAAGCACCTTGCATGCTTAGAAAGTGCCTCCCTTCAGTTCGGACAATGATCATACTATTGAAACTCAATTTTAAGCGCATAATGGGAAATCCGAAGCCAAAATCTGTACCGAGTTCAGCTCCAGTAGATCTTCAAGAACTGGGTGTCCTACAAAAGTTGCAGGCAGTCCATTGTGCTGACAAACTGCTGCTTCATTTGGAAGTATACAGAACACATGATCCACAAATTCAATCAGGCCCTTCAATCTCGCTTCGCCCCCTTTCCAAGCCCAGAATGATGGCGCAACATAATGGAAGTGCACCGGACTTCCTTCCCCGGCATTTCTAGCTGCAAAAAGCATTTCCACACACCATTTTCCCTACAGTATATAATTTATCTATCACGTAACCATATCATAAGTTTCCAGCAGACAAGAGTGTAGGTTGGGCTTAGTAGCATCCATTACCCCTTAGCTGCTTAAGAAACCGAAAAGAGAACCCCTTGGAATCCACAGTAACTACACAGTGAGGCCTAAACTGAACAGCAGCATCAACTGTTTCTTTCAACCTCACCTGAAAAACCAAGAGCCTCTAGTTTAGCAAAAATTACTAGTTCAAACTAAGAAGAATGACACCAGAATCTTATTACTAACCCTAAACTTATTCAAATGTGGTAGCAATTCCCACAGCCCCATCACTGAGATGTCTTCCATCGGGAATAGAGGTTCCAAACCCTCTTTGCACATCATGGACCTTATAAATGGAATACATACTACTTTAGAATAAGTATCCAACATTGGAATCCAGACAAAATTCACATCCAGAGCCAAAGCTTTGATTTCGGCTTACCCGCCGACGCCGGAGAAACGGATGGGTAAAGGTGAGAGCTTTTTCAGGGAAGCCATGAGGCGAGAACCGATGGCGTCCCCCGAGACTTCTCCGGAGACGATGAAAACATTCAATTTTCCATCTTTGGCGGCAGCATCGAGCACGGAAGAGCTGGAAATAGAGAAACACCTTCCGGGCAGCCATGAAAGACCTGCGACGGCTTTATTTCCCGATGTTTGGAAGCTCCTCAGCAGCATTTCAGGGAAATTTAGGTTGCTGAGTCTAAGAAAGAATCAGATAGGAAACAAACCCAAATGGAGGGAGTACCAAATTGCATTGAAGATTTACAGAAAGATTCCGACTTTGGACGAAAGCGGACATGGAACGCCTGGAGGCTGGAAGCATGTTGAAACTGAACCCTGAAACAGTTTCTAATTGGGAGAGGAGGGAATGAGCGATAGACTGGGAGGGAGACCGTAACCAGTCTATATGGGCTGACCCGTAAAGTGGGCTAATGGATGATATGGGCTTGTGGAACGTTGCCCAAGGCCCGTATTGTTATTTTTGCCTTCTCAGCATAGTTGTCATGCTGGTGGCATGACGGCCGGTTGAACCTGGATGATATGGGCTTGTGGAACGTTGCCCAAGGCCCGTATTGTTATTTTTGCCTTCTCAGCATAGTTGTCATGCTAGTGGCATGACGGCCGGTTGAACCAGGTTCAACCGGTACTGGTCATGAAACTGACTGGAATGCTACTGGTATGATAGGCAAGTCAAAACCGATCGATTCCGGTCAAAATCGGGAATTTCGAGTGGTTCAACCGGCTAGCCTAATTCCGGACTCTAATGCAGCGACATCGTTTTCGTGCTGTTTTAATTATAAAAAAAATTGGGTGGCAAAAGACCTCTCATTCAGCTCAATGCGCCTTTTCTCTTCTGTTTTCTACCTTTCTAAGAACCCTAAATCTGAATCTGCATCCCAACAAGCTCGACCAGGCAAGGCGACGACGAGGCACGGCGGGAGATTCCGGCAGCTGCGACGATTTATTTCTGGCAGGCCGATGAGAATCTGCACCGTGGCGATTCCTTTCTCGGACAGGTTGGTGACACTCTGGACCGCGGCTAATGGGGAAGATGGCGTCGAGGCAGTGGGCAGATCTCCACGGCGTCGATGCTAAAGAGGCGGAGGAGACCACGACGGCGAGGTGAGTCATGAGGCGGAGGGAGAAGATCAGTTGTGGTCTTCGACGAGATCATGAAGGCAAAGTGGAATTGGGGGTTTTAAGAGGTTGATGTGGTCGAGGATAGGGAGCGGCGATTGTGAGCTTGGAGGAAATTTTTGCTGGAGGCGGCTGCTGTTTATGGATTTTGGTGGGTTAAGTAGAGGAAGAAGAGATGGAAGGGTTAGATATTTGAGATGGTTTTGGGCTTTTGGCCATTCACGTTTGGACTTTCAAGAATTCAGAATTTCATATGGATGTTTAAAATTTTCTCGTATAATTTAAATATTATATCAAAACTGGCACAAACCGGTATGTATACCGGTTGTACCACGGTCGGACCATTTTAGTTGTGAAACCGGCGCACCGGCATAAACCGGTTTGACAACCTTGCTTCTCAGTGACGTGCGGTTATAAATTGCCTACGGTCTATATCATTACAACTAGCTTGTTGTCTGGCGTGTCATTGAATTATGATGTGTATTTAAAAAATTTAAATTAATTGAAATACTGAATTTCGTATCACATTTAGGTGACATCAAAATTATTTTTCCATTTTCGAAATTCTTATTACTTTTCATCAATGATGAACATTGTAAGCTTAATTGTTATACCAAAGTTGTCAAACCGATTCAAGTTGTTGAGCCGGTCAAGCAAGTAGTTTGAAGTTTAATGGTTTGATTGAGGTCCAACCTGATTGAGCCGTTTTACACCTTTTCTAAATATATTTACATATAAGATAGAAATTTAGTGACTGAAATGGAATGTAATAACTTAAATCTATTAAAAACTCAAATTCCATAAGAAAATATACTTATTTCAAGATCCACCCACCATCCTCTTGCCTCTCTCCCCATTCCCTTTCTCTTCTTCTCCATCTCTAACAATCAGACATTTGGTTTTGTTGAGCCGGTTTTGGAACACGATTTTGGTCGGACCTAGTCCAACCAGCCGTCCGGTAGAGGTGTAACAACCTTGGTTATAATACTCGTGAATAATCATTCATAACTTGTCAATTTAATGATGTAGTCACTCTGAAAAGAAAATTGACATAACAAAAAAAGAGTTTGTCTAAAAAAGCGTAGCATAAATAAGAAACTCGTGATCATAACCTTTATTCAGTATTCGGTGAAGCTCAAAATAAAACGTCGAATCCGATATTTCCTAGGCTTGAGAAACAATACATACTCCAATAATATATGGTAGAGTTTTGTGTACTTTTTTCCATTTCAAATTTTCTGCAATGAGAGTGAAAGTAGGAAAGACATTTTAGTCTTTACAATTTTTAATTAATTCATATATTCATATATAAAAAACATCAATACCAAGATTGGAACCAGGGTCCCTTTAAACAAAGACAACAAACGTAATCAATTACACTAAACAAATTTGTTGTAACTTTAATTTTTAAATACAAACTATTGACGAAGTTAAACTCTGAAAACCGGAGGACTTTTCCATCATGATTAGCTAACCCACTAAGTCTGCTGTAAGTATATTTATAGTGCTTGATACATCGATTTTCATAGTAGAGTTTCATCTAACTTTCTCCATTTTAAAATTTTCTACTCTCTTCTTAGTTTTCGCTAAGGTAACATGGAAGAAGTTATTTATTTTACTATGTGTTGTGTCCTTGCATGTTTTTAAATTAAAATATTTTTTGCACTTTTTATTTTTGTTCATATCCCTTTCTAAGCTCCTATAAAATTTCCTCCATAGTGCAATAGTTTGCTCCCTTCCACTTCCCCACTACAATGCCGCCTATGAAAATCAATCTTCTGGTATCTCTTAGAGCTACAGTTTGATTGTTGGAGATTGAAGTTGGGTAAGTAGGAGATTTCAACTCCGATATAAGTCCATGGTGAATAGAATGGAGTCCAATCAAGTAGTTAGGGTCTGGCCTATTTAGCTCAATTCCTCCGCACTAGCATCTCGCTATGGTTCCATCTTTCCTATATCGATGAACTACTAGAAGAACTATTTTGCTGCTTCTATTGCTGAAAACGATGTTTAATCAATTATATCTTCCTCCATTACTCCTCTTCCTATACCAAACTATAAACTTGAATGGGTTTTTGGTCTTCGTCCAAGGTTAATCGCTTCACATATGTAAGTCATTCTTTTCTTCTCTTTGTCTCATGGTTTTATCTTTCTTAGTAATCACAAAACAACTTTTATTTTCAGGGTGTCTCATGAGCAGAAAATGCAAATTATCTATTTCTTTTGATCATATTGCCTATTACGAGTTTGAAGCCCGATGGATCTCTTGCGTCGTTGCTCCTCTTTCTATTCTTAGGTTTCAACTTCAATGAGTTTTCTATTTCATAGAAGGTTCATTGAGTTGAACTGGTAGGCTATTATTTCTTTCCAAATTTATCTAAGTTGCTTGTGATTGATTTATAAAATATAGGAAAGGAATTTGAACGGTGGTTTGGGTGCTAGATTTGTTTCAAATCAAATAGATTTGTGTGTAGAATAGAGGCAATTGTGCTTTCCTAGCGCCCTATCTACTTTCTTGATTGTTTGTTTGCTGTATTTTTTTTGGTTCTTTGCTTAGCTATTGAAATAATAAAATAAGTTTACCATTTAAAACAAATTCTTTCCAATTACAACATTTATGCTCAGGTTTTATTTTGTCATGCTCATGTTCTCTGCAACCATATTTTTCATCAATGTCGATTATTATGGTCCAGCTCACCGATAAATTTTGATATTGTTTTATGATTAGTTAGACACTGTTGATTTTATCGATGCTTTTAGTGTCCATAAATATAATTGCAAGTCATAATGATTGCTAAAATTAAGCCTCCATGGAACAGTACTCTGAGAGGTGGAGGTGTTGAACTTGGAGTAGAAGAGTTGGGATTAGGTTTGGGAAGGGAAGGGAAGTGGTGGGGGAAGAAATTATGTTTGAATTTGGTAGCAAGTAAAGTTCAACTACATCAAGTGAAGGCAGAGAAGAGGGAGTTGAGGGTAGTGATCGAATTGAGGAGGGTATTGAAAGGCATGGAAGAAAAACTGGAGTAGTTGAAGAGGGAGAAGTGAGAGATGATTAGGATATTAATGAAAATAGAGAGGGTATGGAAGGGCATGGAAGTGAACTCGAGCAGGTGAAGGCAATCAAGGAGGAGATGAGCATATTAACGGAATTGGAGATGAGGCTTGGTTTTATCGAGCTGATTACAAGTGCCCCTAAGGAGGATGAGTTGGTCAAATATAAGAAGAGGAATGAGGAGTTGAAGAGAGAGTTGACAAGAACCCCAATTTGAAGAGAAATTGAGGGCCACAGAGAGAACTCCATCAAAGTAGCAAAATAAGAGTTGTATGAGGAGGAACAGAAAGTGAATTATTTTGGGTTGAAACAGATGCCTCTTGAGATGGAAGATGGAGGGAATAAAAAATTGGTTGTACAATAGAGAGTGGTGGCTATTGAACCTTTAGGTTTATCGTTATTGCATCTATCACAACCTATGTCTATCTTAAAATGAGGAATCATTGATTGATTTACTGGAATTAAGGTCGATTCTCTATTCAATCTACTTGAACTGGTAGATACGGAGTGTCTAATTTTGTGACTTATTACTTTAATCGAGTCTATTAGTATGTTGGAGCTAACCATAATTCTGTCATTTGCTCTCAAGTTTTGATGGTCCCGTTTTAGTTGAGTTGTTACTATTTGGTTGACTTGAACCAATAACTCTCTATTTCTTTTTTATTAGTGACATGTTGTTTCTAAAAGGAGAGCATTGAAATCTTTATGTAGGATTGTAGATTTTAGTTTTAGTTTTCAATTATCTATAGGTCGTGTGGGAATTCCAATAAGCTTTTATACTCTATCTTTTCTGACAATCAATTAACCAATAGCATTTTAACGGGGCCTAATTATCATTATGAAATCGGATAAAGGATATATTTTTATATTGTATATTCTTAAATGATGATGGTATTTCTTCAAATGTTCGACCTATACATTTATTTTTATGTATCAGCTCGATCGAAACATTATAAAAAAATGGATTGATAAAGTTAAACATAACATAAAAATATAAATACTCAAATACGAACATTCCGGCCAACGAGCCGGGTTATAAGCTAGTATATAATAGTATCTAAACCCTTAAAGTATTCTGCACAATACAATAACAAAATTAGTAAGAAAATAACCTTTTGCGTCCATACTCTATGCAATGAAAAAATTATTTATCAACAAACATACTCTAAATTTAGTTGAAGTACAATCTTATTCGCTCAACAAAAAAATTAAACATATCTTGTGGTACCTACATTGCTATTGCACATGATGACATCAATGCATCCATGAAAACTCCAGCTCAACTTTCATAATTTGTCTTGTATTGCGGTTATTTTATATTAAACTAATTAACTATAAATGATACATATGGTCAATTATCATATAAGATAAAATATTAAATAATTGAAATCATCTAGAAAAATTGGTATTCAGAAACTGTATTCTTTTAAACTCACTCATTTGTCCAATCATGCCATATTATCAAGAGAGTGAGGATTTAACAGTAAACCAAACTAAAATTTTCAAAAAGCTGGTCACTTACATTTTGCATAACAATATTATTGCTTTATAGTTCTAAAAATTAATACCAAGTTAAGAATTCTACATCGCATCTACACATTCAATACTGCAATTCAATATGTAATATTCGAATCAATGATATTTGGGTTTCAATTTTAAAATTATCCTCTATTTATAAGATAAACATAAATTAAATTTATTATTAAACTCAAATTAAAATAATCAAAATATGAAAATTCAAATACCAAATAAAAAAGAAAGTACTTACGGGAAAGTTAGTGGTCTAGCTAACAGTAGTGAAAAGTTGTATGATTTTTAGATTTCAGGTGTTCAGATTTTTTACTTAAATAGATACAAATAATTTATTTAGCATTATTGGTAATGGTTGTTGTCTTAATTTGGAAAGACCATGTTCGAATCCCGAGATTGATGTAATGCTGAAAAACTACCCAAATCGACTTTAATATATTTGTAGATTTTAAATTGCTGCCTCAAATGGACACGTCTAGACTTGGCCAGCTATGAATGCCAATTGAGATTCACTCTAATAGATATATGTTGATCTGATTCGTAGTTCTTGATATGATTTGTATTGGAGTGAATAAGACCCACTAAAATAGGGTGAACCTTGATACGTTCCACAACTAAAATAGAGCAAGCATGGATTACCTTTGTTGCCCCGTCTTGTTCGGAGGATATTTACCTCCAATAGGGGTGGTAATCGGTAAACCAGTATCCGGTATACCGGATACCGTACCGAATACCGTCGGTATCGGTATTCGGATGTGTGATTTCACATTCGGTAATACCGGATAAGAGTCGGTAGTTACCGACGGTATACCGGTATACCGATAATACCGATAATACCAACGATGAACGAGTATCTTCTTCAACAGATGAAGTATCCGCCAAGAACCTCACCTGCAAAACCAGAAGTTGATACATGATAAATCTCACGCTTAAGCAATAAGAAGAAGCAGGAAACAAGAATAACGAAAACAATGCATCAACGACTACTTCAATTCAATTCACTGCTGTAACTTCAACATAGGAGTGCAGAGAACAATGAATCTCAAGCAGCGACGGGAGACTTAACACCGGGAAATTTAGCAAGTAACTTCCAAAACCCAATTAGAATCACGCACAGTTGAATTTGAGCAGAGCCTGGATACCGTAAAGGTTGGAAGAAGGGAAAGCAGATTGGAGAAACTCACGATGAAGACTACAAATAAATTTGGCACGAGGAAGGAAAGCAGGCAGCAGAACGAAAATGACAAAATAAAACCTGCTTTCACATAATTGGAATTGCATCCAAATTTGCATTCCACAGATGGATACAAGCAAGTTTATTCCATTGACAAGCATTAGGCAATAACACAAAGAAGGCATGCAAAGGCCCTCATAATCGGTATTCAGTATACCGGTATTAATACCGGATACCGACTATTCGGTATTCGGTATACCGGATAACATTCGGTATCGGTATTCGATGTGTACACTGTCTAGTTCCGGTATACCGGATACCGACCGATTACCAGTCCTAATCTCAGCTAACCCTCCATGTCATCTCAAAATATCACGACATTGTGATACGACCAAGATTTTGCACGCCGGGATTATGTACCCTATATGTTCCCTTTAAATATCAATATTTGTTAGTCTATTTGTAATATTGTACTTTATTCAAATATAAATGTAGATCGTTTAAAAATATGTTCTATACATGGTTAAATTTATTCGATGCTAATGATTTTTTACATGAATACTAATTTTGTTTAATTGGTATGAACCAGAGTAATCTGGTATAAACCTGCAGTACCCCTAGTTAAACCATATATAGTTAGTAAAACACGGAACGAGATAGTTATGTATAAAATATGTATGGGTATTTTAATTTGTCTCTAAATTAATATTACGTTTACTAGTACGTTAATAGTCGTAAATATATAAAATTATTTATTTTATAAATAAATAAATAAATAATATTATAATGAACAATTTAATTTAATTATGTGAGCCAAGATGTGAGTAAGAGATATGAAAGTTTGCAAGAGAGGAAATTCAAATTATTCTTCCGTCTCCCTTTTCCGTTAGCGTTAATGGTATTAGGAAAGAAAATAAAATAATTATTTCAGCCAATAGATTGAGCACATGTGGACGGGTTGTAGGGAGAGCCTCCATACCGGGTTGGAGGTAAATATCGTCCGTCTTGTTCCGTCCTGCTCTACCCCGAGCAGTTCACACTACACGCACACCAAAAATTCCAACCATCCACATCTTAATCCTATCCCAACTCTACACCTTGGTCCAGACTAAAAAATAATCCCTACCTTCTTTCCAATTTTGTGTTGCATCAATGAATTAGCTCTCTTGCGGTAGAAGTTGCAACAGAGATAAAGTGAGAGATAAAGAGATAAGGGAAAAGAAGACAATGGCGGAATCATAACGGGGACAGACATGAAGAGAGATAGGGTTGGGAGGATTTTAATTTTTCCGCACAGAGCAATGCTTGGATCGAAAAAGTTCAACCCCTTGCTTCTTGCGAGGCCCAGGGAAGAGCGGATAGTAGGTTTAAATAGTGGGTCGGGGCACGAGTTTAGTGGTATTCGTCCCAAACTCCCCCGTTGTCATTCCCATGACCAACGGATTATTTATTTCAATTCCTTATTTTGAATTCTCTCACAAAAATGAGAGTTATCAATTCTACCGGTTGAAAATAGGGGAGGATACATGAGTGGATAATTTATTGTTTGACATTTGCCCACTCACAAATAACCCAAACTGTGAGGATGGTTGATTAATGAGGGTGGATTGTGAATCAATAGATTTTCTATCTGCACTTATTGGGTGAGTTACCGGTCTCCCGGATGACCTGCACCCCATCTTTACATGAAAAATAGTTGTTTCTTATTTATATTAACAAATAGTAATTGGATTTCTTAATCGACACTACATATTGACTACCGACTTCTAAAGGAAAAAAAAAATATATTTTTGGGACTACTGTTCGTCACTATATTGTGTAATGTCCATTAGCTATTGAAATGCAAATTATAAAATATAAATTCCACCTAAGTCGTGAAAAATTATTAACTTTCTCTACATAATTGGTTGATGAAGTCATGAAAGATTTTATGGAGGTACAAACTAGTCAACTTGCCTAATTACTAGTTGGAGAATTGCATTTGCGAATTAACCCACAACCCAACCGCACCCATCAGTCGGGGATAATTGATCAAAATGGTCACATAGATTTGTGCCACTAACAAAATAGTCACAAATGTTTACAACATAACAAAAAGGTCATATAAGTATCATATCATAACAAAACAATCATTTGTTTCTTTTTGTTCTCGAATGTCTCAAATTATGGTCTTCAATGTATCCAAAAGGTTTTGTCTCAATTTAGAAAAATATATGGGCTCAAATCCAACCCTTAAATATGCGAATTGTTTTGTGGAGGGCACCTTATGGACTGGCAGAAGCAAATGGCTTAAAGAGCTAGAGATCAGCTGGGCTCCCTTTCGATTAGGTATCTTGGCTTGCCTCTTATACATGGAAAACTCACAATATAAGTTTGCAAACCTTTGTTGGATAAAATAACTAACAAAATATATGAATGAAAAACCAAATTTTTGAGTTATGCAGGAAAGTTACAGTTAGTAGTATATGTTCTAGCTAGTTTGTCTCAATTTTGGATGGTTGTGTTTGTTCAACCAAAGCAGTTATCAAAGAGAATTATAGGTTATGCAGTGACTTCTTGTGGGAGGTTGGTACTGGAGGCAAGAAAAGAGCAGCAGTGGTCTGACACTACTTAACCTTTCCAAAAAAAACTCAGAGAAGGTTGAGATTTAGGGATATTGTTAGTTGGAATTTTGCCTATGTGGTTCGACATATATGGTTCATTATTCCCTTTGGTAGCCTGGTTGATGCAACCCCACTCACCCTACATGATGTTACTCGAGCTCAAATTAGATCTCTATATGGATCATGGGTCAAGAAGATTTAAGAGGTTTAAAGAGATCTTGGGAGCTTCAAAGGTGGAAGAAAAGGGCTCTACAAGCAAGACCTACGAGTTTGTTCATGTGAAATTGAATGCCAACATATATAGTTCTCGTGGTCCAAAAATGAAGGTCCGAGTAAAACGATACAAGGATCAAATCGGATCATTCTTGATGGACGTGGATTTGCATAGAGGGAAGCCCATCACATTGCTTCAATTCGTGGATCCAAATCACAAGAAGATGGCTTGGAAGGAGAAGAAGATTCGGTCCAGAATGAAGAAATTCCCCATGCTGTGAACAGAAGGTGTGAAAGGAATACCAGAGTGAAAGGAATACCAAGTGCGAACGCAAGCCATGTGAGGGAGGATTTTAAGGCTAGAATTAAGGGTTGAAAAAGTCAAATTTGTTTCATTTTCTTCGCAGGACTTCGTTTACTTGTTTCTTAAGGTTTTTATTTTCCTTTTGTCAAGTAGGATTTGGTTTTCCTTAGTTGTTTTGTGTTTAGATTTGTGGGTCTAATAATAGGAGTCCTACCAATGTATTTTCAATCAAGTTTTCATTCAATCAATTACAAGTGAGTTTGTGTGAGTTCCTTTGTGAACGTTTTTGTTTAATCTCTCCTTTGAGGATTTGGGAGAATTGAGTGGTCTCTTATCAACTAGAGAACACATCTAGTTGTGGCTAGCATCGACTATATCGGTTGGCCTTATCCACGAGTTCGAGATTGTTTGGAAGGTTTCATATACCTTCTGACCCTTCTCATGGTTCGGATTTGTTTGATCGATTCCGCAAGTATCTTTATTTTCGAGCTATTCAAGAAAGAAGAAACCCCCTAAATAGTTTGACGTTGTGCCATTCTGATTTTGGTCCAAGTTTGGGAGGATTTTCGAATTAGTATCATATCACTGGTTATGGGAGTATAGGTGGAAGAATCAATATTTATGGACAGTTACTTCAAAAGCTGGTTCTCGGCTATGGCAGAAGCTGCTAAAAAGCAGTGACAAAGTTAAGTAGAAGATGTTTGTTATGAATGGAGAGGTATCTTGGAATGGTAAAGTGATAAAGAAATACAATATTGAGGAAGTCTGGCAGGATTTTAGAGCAAGAGAATCTTCATTTAGCTAGTTTTCTCTAGTCTGGGAGAGACCATCCATTCCCAAGAATCCATTCTTGGTTTGGATGATATCAAAAACCATATATTTACCTGTGGCAAGATGATCAGTTAGGGAGGTTTCGGTCCCTTCTCTTATACATTTTGTGATTGTCAATTAGAGACCAGATCTCATCTATTTGCTGCATGTCATATGCACAAGAACTTACATACAAGTCTACTTGCTTCTTTTTATCCCAGAACTCCATTAGATGGCTGGGAGGAGGAGCTACAATGGGCAACCACTGTGTTTAAAGAAAATAGTAGTATTGTGTCGATTGGCGACTTATCTGGCAAGCCTTGATTAATGCAATCTAGAGAGGAAGATGTATGCTGAGACATGATGGAGTAAAGAAAAGCTCCTCAGAGTTACTTGAACAAATAAAGATGGAAGTCAAAATGGTTGTAGGGGTTAATGAAGCTGCTATCTTTTGGCCTTGTCAAAGTTTCACTCTTGGTTTAGTGTACTTACAATTTTGATAGGATGTATACATAGGGAGTAGACAGATTCATACTACATGATGTGTTACTCACTTGGAAGGGTGTGTTGCCAAAGGTACTGTGTTTTTTTATGATATAAAATCTAACTAATTCATCAAAAGAGTAAACAATTAGCTTGATGACACAGTGTAAAATTGGTAAAAAAATTATCAGACACCTAATCAACCTATATAACTACCTCTTATTCAGAGCAAGCTAACTCGACATTTTGGATGAAATTGTGGATGGAAAGACATGAAATTGCTATTTTGTTATATCGTAATATTTTTGTTACTAACCCAAATCTATGTTACCATTTTGAGCAATTATGTGAGAGACACGGAGTCAGAGGCCGAGTCGGCCGGGGGGGGGGGTATTTGGGTCAATTGAGTATTGTTGGGGGAGAGACCTATTTAAGCTACAGTCTTTGTTTTTTCGATTAAGCAAGAATAATATCAGAATCCCTAAACCCTAATTCTTCAATTCTCATCCCTAATTTCTACTCAAGTATCCGTGTTTCTCACAATTGGTATCGGAACTGGCTCGACATGAGTTCATTAGGGCTCGGGAACAGGGACCAGGCGACACAGACATATGTCATTTGCGGGAGGTGCTCGCGCGACTCGAGCGGATGGCCGAGGAGATGCGGGTCGCGGTCGGCGCGACGCAGGCTATGGCGAAGGGACGCGTCCCTCTGGTCATGACGACGAGTAGGCAGGAGGAGGAAGAGGCGAGCGACGCGGGTCGGGAAGCCATTCCCCCCGTCGCAGCAATGATGACGTCGCGCAGGCAGGAGAAGGCGGATGCAGGCGACGCGGGATGGGAAACCATCTCCAGGTGCAGGTCGTGGAAGAGTGGGCGGTGCCTCTCATGGACAGCGGGGCCTCCCTCAACTTCGTGGGCGAGGAATTTGTGCGGCAGCTACACCTGCCCAAGTCGCCAATTGATTCCTTTGACGTGAAGGTCCCCAATGGTGCACCGTTGAAGTGTGAATGGAAGCTGGAAGGGGTACCCGTGCGGATTCAAGGGCTACAAATTTTCCTTGATTTATATGTGCTGGCACTGCAGGGGTTCGACGTGATCTTAGGCATGCCATGGCTGAAGAGTTTGGGACCGGTGACTAGTGATTGGGTGAAGAAATTCATGCGGTTCAAGTGGAGGGACAAGGAATGGGAGCTGCAGGACATGACCACGGCAATCGGGCCGATCGGGTGAGGCGATCCGCAGTTGGAGGGCGACAGCCACTAGCCCCGGAATTACAGGCGCTGTTAGACCGGTATGCTGAATTATATGGAAATCCGAACCAGCTGCCCCCGAAGCGCCAGGTTGACCATCAGATTCGACTGAAGGAGGGCACGGACGCGGTTAACGTCCAACCCTACAGGTATGCTCACAATCAAAAGGCCGAGATCGAGAGAAAGGTAGAGGAGATGATGACCGGTGGATTATTTTAGGCAAGCTCCAGCCCGTTTTCCTCTCCAGTACTGTTGGTGAAGAAGAAGAATGGTACTTGGAGGTTCTGCACTGACTATCGGGCCCTGAACACAGCTACTGTACGTGATCGGTATCCCATCCCCACTTTGGATGACATGCTAGACGAGCTAAGGGGAGCCCAGTACTTCACCAAGCTCGACTTGAGGGCCGATATCATCAGATACGCATGCACGAGGAGGACGTTCCTAAGAAAGATTTTTGGACACATAGTGACCATTATGAGTACCTCGTGATGCCCTTCGGACTCTGTAATGCGCCATCGACATTTCAGGCCGCCATGAACGATATTTTTCGCCCTCTGATTCGCAGGTCAGTACTGGTGTTCTTTGATGACATTCTGGTTTTCAATAAATCGTGGGAAGAGCATATGCAACATTTGCAGGAGGTATTTAAGATACTGGAGGGAAATCAGTTTTATGTGAAGGCATCTAAGTGCGCCTTTGGGGTCTAGTCGGTGGATTATCTGGGACACGTGATATCAGGCGAGGGAGTAAGGGTGGACCAGATGAAGATTTAGTCCACGATGGACTAGCTAGTGTCGAAGTTAGCGATGGAACTGCGGGGTTTCCTCGGTCTCACTGCTACTATCGGCGGTTCGTGTAGGGGTACAGTTCTATAGCGGGGCCGTGAATGCACTTTTGAAGAAATGGGGGTTCAGCTGGAACCCCGATGCAGAGAGAGCTTTCGGCGAGCTTAAGACCGCTCTGTCTACGACCCCGGTCTTGGCCTTGCCATATTTTTCTCAGTCGTTCGACATCGAGACCAACGCATCTGGCAAGGGAATATGCGTTGTACTATTACAGGAGAGGCACCCTATCACCTTCATGAGCCGTAATCTTCCGCCATCCAAGGAGGCTTGGTCCACGTATAAGAAGTAGATGCATGCTATCACGAAAGCGGTTCAGATGTGGCGACCCTATTTGATCAGTCAGAAAATCTGCATCTACACCGATCACCAGAGTCCTAAACATTTGAGGGATCAGAGGGTGTGCAATCCAGACTAGCACAGGTGGGTGGTAAAATCGATGGGGTTCGACTATGAGCTACACTATAGACTGGGTCTGATGAACAAGGCCGACGATGCATTATCGAGGGTGGAGCTGGGGCCACAAGTGGCGGCAGTGACCGGGCCAGTGGTGCAGTTCTGGGATGAGGTCAGGAATGCGGTGGAGACGAGCCCGCATTTGCAGGAACGCCGAGACATAGCCCTTAGTGTGACACCCGGCGGATGCACGTTCCGACATGGGCTAGTGTTCCATAGGGGGCGAGTGGTTCTACCGCCAGCCACCTCCCTAACGACGACAATGATGAAGGAATTTCATGATTCCCCTGTGGGTGTCCACTCCGGGTATGAGAGGACCCTGAGAAAGATCCGCAGTCAGTTCTATTGGCCGCAAATGACCCGTGAGGTCAAGGACTACGTGACATCCTGTGACACGTGCCAGCGAGTCAAGGCATCTCAGTTACGACCGGCAGGCCTGCTGCAGCCGCTGACCGTGCTAGTGCGGATCTAGGAGCATTGTAGAGCAGTTCGTCTAGTGGGTCATTCGACACCACGGGTTCCATCGGTCGATCGTGAGCGATCGGGATGCGCTATTCCTAAGGAGATTCTGAAAGGAAGTGTTCGTCATGGTGAAAACAAAGATGAAGATGAGTTCGGCCTACCACTCACAGACCGATGGACAGACAGAGGTGGTGAACAAATATTGGAGCAGTACCTGAGATGTTTCGCACATCAGCAACTACGATGATGGCTGGCTATGCTACCCTAGGCGGAGCTGTGGTATAATACCACTTATCACCAGTCTATTCAGATGTCTCTGTCCGAGGCGTTATACGGGAGGACACCACCTATGCTAGTCTGATACCAGACCGGAGCGAGTGCGGTGGACGTGTGGACAGGTGGCTAGCCGATCGGGACGAGGCGCTGCAACATCTAAAGGCGAATTTGGCCGCCTCCAACAACCGACTAAAGTAGCAGGCAGATTCTGGGCGGCGAGAGGGGGAGTTCGCAGTGGGCGAGTGTGTATTACTCAGGTTGCACCCGTACCGACAAACATTTGTTTTCAAGAGAGTTTACCAGAAACTCGCTGCCCGGTATTTCGGGCCGTATCAGGTGTCGGAGAGGATCGGGGCAGTAGCGTATCGGTTGCAGCTGTCGGACACTGCCCGGATTCATCCTACGTTTCATGTTTCACTCTTACGAAGGTATCGAGGAGAAGTGCCACAGGCGATGCCGCTAGAGCCACCGGTGAATGAGAATGGCGCGTTGGAGCTGGAGCCCAAGGCGGTGCTCGATATGCGCTGACCACGGCGAGGCAAGCGTCGTGTAGCAGAGAGCCCAAGGAGGATACAGAGACTATCAGACAGACCTATCCTGCGTTCAACCTTGAGGATACGCTCGGTCTCGAAGGGGAGGGAGTGTGAGAGACCGAGTCGGCCTAGAGGGGGGTGTTTGGGTCATTTGAGTATTGTTGGGGGAGAGAACTATTTAAGCTACGGTCTTTGTTATTTCGATTAAGTAAGAATAATATCAGAATCCCTACTAATTCCTCATTTCTTCTTCAATTCTCATCCCAATTCCCAATTCTCAACCCTAATTCTTCTATTCTCATCCCTAATTTCTACTCAAGTATCCGTGTTTCTCACAAATTACCCCATCATCCCCAAAAATGCAACCCGAAGAAGTGTGTCTATGAATTACGAATCACAATTGAATGAGTGGATTAATTTAATATCAAAATCCACTCAATATGCCCATTATTCACCCAAATACAAAACTAATACAAAAATATTTTGTTATTTTAATGATTTCAGTGATTTAAAGTACATCGATTTGAATCCCACCTTGGATTCAACGTTGTTTTGGACTTCATGCAACCCATTGATTTGAGAACAAAGCCGGCAAGAGTCCAATATGTCTAACCAACCCGCGAGGCAGGCAATCTACAAGCAAACACAAGCTAAGACAACGAAGAGGAATTCCTGTTATTAATTTATTTGTGCACCTCTATCTTAGGAGAGGAAGACAACAAACATGACGGTGATTAATCAATTTGGATGGACTAAACAGTGTTACAGTCATATGCTTATCTGGGAAATTAATTAAGGTCCCATGTCACTCACACTCACTGACCGAGGCACTAAATGTGACATTGAATGATTGGTCTGGTCCAAGAGTAAAGTTTCAGCAGCCTAGTGGCCAAAACAAATACCAATTCATTTTTTTGCAGTTGAGAGTTGAGACTTAAGACAAGAACCAACAACGACAACTAATATTTCCAGCCCGATTCAAGTTCGTTAAACTTAAGATGAGATACAGTAACACACATGCATCGAAACTTTGATCAATGAATCTAATGACCGTAATCTTGACTTTTCTTATAGAAGTGATATAGGTTAATTTTTATAGTTAGGTGTTGCTGAAAAAATTTGAAATTAAGTCTTCGTATTATCTACTTTTGAGTAAACTTAGCCTTCTTCGTAATGATATCGGCTTGTTTTTCATTTATAAAGGTGTCTAACATATTACATGTCTAATTTTGTGATAAGAATCACATCTATAATGTGTTTTTTTTTTATAATGGGTAAAGAATGTACATATGAATTTTATCGAGTCGCAAAAATTATTTTAATTACCAAGAAAGAAAATTAATGTTCCAGATTCAACTTACACAATTTCTTTCTTTCCTTTTTCGTATTTTTTGTTTACCTGGATGATTGACTTAGACATGATTTGATGACGTAATCAAAATTCGATCGATCAATACGATTTGCCGGTCGAGAAAATTTTCGCGCCTGAAACAGGAAATTAAGTGAGACCGAAACAAAAAGAGGATTATTGACAATTCGATCAACATGCATGCAAATGTAGCAAGGATTCAAAGACTCTGTCTCCCCTTCCTTTCTCCAAAAGTAATTTGCTTTAACACTATATCTTAATGGTGTTTAGCGCCAACATATATACTCCTGAGACTTATTATACCGTTGAACTCTCTTGGGGCAGAGAGAGAGAAGAGAGTAAGTGGCTAACTGTCAGGACTCACGACAACAGGCACAGGGTTTTTCCAAATACCAAAGACATAATTAATTTACTGCCATGCAAAAGCTCAAGCAAGTTAAATTAAAGCTGCCCATTCATTCATTCATTCAACAGTGGAGCAGCAGCAGCAGTTCTCTCTCGCCCTTCCGTTTCCAGCACCCATCTTTAATTTATTGCTTCTCCTATCAAAATCACTTGTTTGGTTTTCACTACCTGTCCACTGTTCATTAATTTTTTCACCCACCTGACCTAACCACATATCTCACTGGAAAGAACCCAGAAGGAAGAAAGCAATACCCAGAGAGGTCTTATTTAGTTCCACGTCTGTTACGATTTCCAAGCAAGGAGAGAACACAAGTTGACCCATAACTCACATTCAAACCATCATCGTCATCGTCATTACTCCACAAACAAAGTTTTGAAAGAGCTTTTCCTTCCCTAATGTCACGAGGAAATGCATATATATGAAAAGCCATTCAATAACTCTCCACCCAGACCAATGTTGTTAAACATATTTAATTAAGTTGTTGAGCTGGTCATACAAGTGGTCTGGGGTACGTTCAATGGTTTGTTCGATGGTTTAACCTGTTTGAGTCGTTCAGCCAAGTGATTTGAAGTTCAATGGTCGGTTGGAGGTCCAAACTGTTTGAGCCGTTCAAGCAAGTGATTTGAAGTTCAGTGGTCTGTTGTTGAAGGTTCAACCTGTTTGAACCGTTGAAACAAGTGATTTGAAGTTCAATGGTCTATTCGGAGTCTAACCTGTTTGAGTAATTTTGTACATTCTTTTTACATATGTAAAAATATGATAATAATTTAAAAATATAATGATTGAAATAAAATTTACCTATTATTTAGTAATTTTACATTTTAGTATAACCCATTAAAACTCTAGTGTCATCTCATTCGATCATTCCTTTCCAAAATGACAGCATTTTATCATAAAGTCGGAAACAAGAAAAGGTAATTCGACCATCTATTTTCTCGACTATTAACTAACACTCAAAACGACTTGCTGAATACCCTTTTCGTAACCGGTTCTGATCCAACCTGATCCAACCGATGTCTGATAGTGGTTAAATTAGCTCTCCACCAAACTTTCCTTCCCTCATTAAATTCCCCATTTCCCCCCTCGTCGACTTGCAACCACAGTCAATTATTATTTATGCAATTTATTCACCACAATCTCCACACACAAAAAAAGAATCTAACAGTCCCCCCCTTCCTAGGAAAAGTATCAAATGGCGCATAGATATTCCCCTCTGTTTCTCTGCGTCCTAGAGAGACTACTACTAGTGTTCCTCCTTTACTTCCTCAATGCTATCAATCCGACGAGGTGTGAGGTGCCGGCGGTGATAGTGTTCGGGGACTCGTCGGTGGACGCCGGGAACAACAACGTCATCTCCACCCTGCTCAAGAGCAACTTCCAGCCCTACGGTCGGGATTTCGACGGCGGCCGGCCCACGGGCAGATTCTCCAATGGCAAGATCCCGCCGGACTACATCTCCCAGGCCTTTGGGCTCAAGCCCAATGTCCCCGCTTACTTGGACCCGAACTACGGTATTGCTGATTTCGTCACCGGAGTTTGCTTCGCTTCCGCCGGTACTGGCTACGACAATGCCACCTCCGACGTCCTGGTAAGTAATTTCCAACTCCACCACATGCATTAATTTTGATCTTGTTGTTGGATAATATGGCTGAGAAGGAAATGAATTTGAGAGTTTATTAGCAATCTAAAAACCAACACCATACCTTAGAGAAAAAAAAAATCAACACACTTTATTAGCTAATTATTTCTTCATTTAGAGTTCGTTCTAATGGGATCTGATGGATTAGTATTGTTTTTCGAAAATGGTCGAATTCGAGCAAATGAGTTCTAATGGGATCTTGTGGATTAGTGATGCTTTTCGAAAATGGTCTTACATATCTAATTTTATAGTTACTATCCAGTCTAATAGTGAAAAAGACCAAGACTTTTTTTAGTGAAGTTTTTCTGCAGTCGAATCTAGGCAACATTTTCAGCCACCTAGCTTAGGATACTCAAAATTTTGTATGATTTAAGACCTTTTTGGATAGATCATTTAGAAAAGTGTGCCAATTTGGTCAATTGTTTCATTTTATAAAATGGGTTATTTAAAATTGATCAGTTCGAATCGCATGCTCCCACTTTTGAATAATTGTAATTGTCTCAAAATGAGGCAATTCAATATTCTCCCAGTCTACATCAAAATCTTATACCACCACACTAATCAATTTGGTCAATTACGTCAAAACAAAACAATTGAGTCAAATTCAACTATGAGAATTCCACATCGACCCAATTTTGATATTTCCCCCTCTCTTCATGTTGTTTGTGTTATGGCAACAGAATGTGATTCCACTTCGGAAAGAACTGGAGTACTACATGGACTACCAATCCAAGCTCCGAGCCTACGTGGGCGACCAAAGGGGCAACAAAATCATCTCCGAGGCGCTCTACCTAATGAGCTTGGGGACAAACGACTTCCTCGAGAACTACTACACCTTCCCAACTCGGCGGTCCCAATTCAACGTGAAGCAGTACCAGGACTTCCTTGTGGAACTCTCTCGAAGCTTCATCACCGAGCTCTACAAGATGGGCGCAAGGAAGATATCCCTAACGGGCGTCCCTCCGATGGGTTGCCTGCCCTTGGAGAGGGCCACCAACTTCATGGACCACCACGCCTGCGTCCGCGAGTATAACGACGTCGCTCTCGAGTTCAACGGCAAGCTCGACGCCATGGTGGGGCAGCTGAATAAGGAGTTGGAGGGGCTCAAGGTGGTGTTTACCAGGGACGTCTATGGCCTGGTGCTTGACATGATCACCAAGCCTTCTTCTTATGGTAAGACACCACAACTTATATATTTAGACATGGGAGATTTGTTTGGCTGGTCTTGTTTATAAGAAGGAATAGGAAGGGTGCTTTGCTTTTATGGGTACCTGCTTTTTCTTCTTCTTCTTCTTTCTTTTGGCATGTGCTTGGTTGGATTAGGTTAGGTTTTCACTTTCTCTACTAGTTTGGATATACTAAATTAAGATATGGTGTTAGAATTCAATGTCGAAAAAGCGGAATTTTGTCGTTTATAAGGAATTTACGTGACATATTTTAAAATGTGTTTTTTTTTTCTTGATTTTTAAGAATGAACCGTTACACACTTAATTTTTCATAATTGGTTCTGCGACCGATCATGCATTATGATAGTAAGTAAGATTCATTATTGAAAGTCAAAAAAGTGTCGTGAACAATTAATTTTTTCGTTTATAAGAAAATCAATTTTGCATAACCATCAACAATCCCATCAACGGTTCATAGGAGACATATATTTCTAATTAGTCAACAATAGTAGTAGGGTATATGGTGTTAGAATTCAATGTCAAAAAGCTGCATTTTGTCGTTGATAACGAATTTACATGTCATATTTTAAAACGCGTGTTTGTTCTTTTCTTTTCTTGTTTTTTTTTTTTTTTTTTGAGAATGAGGTGTTACACATAAATTTTCGTAATTAGTTATGCAAATAATCATGCATTATGAAAGTAAGTAAGATGTAGTGCTCGTTTTGATTGTCGAGAATCAGAAAAAAATGTCTGTGATTAACGGATAGGGATCGATGTAGGGTTCGAGGTGGCAGGGATGTCATGCTGTGCGACGGGGACATTCGAGATGGGTTACCTCTGCAACAGACATTCCATCACTTGTGAAGACGCCAACAAATATGTATTCTGGGATGCCTTCCATCCCTCTGAGAGGACTAACCAAATTGTTTCTTCCCATCTCATCCCTATTCTTAAGTCCGAGTTCAAATAACTACTGCAGAAACAGGGATTGTTCAATCCCGTACCATTTGATTTGTATGTGGTGCAAACATGAAGCTTGGTTATTTCGGAGTAGTGATTTGTAACAATGTCCCCAATGGCTTAAATTACCAAATGGAGACATTCATATTATGGATATAAAATTAATACAGCCCAATTTACATGTTTTGGTCAAGTCCAGTCACATAATTAGGGATTGGGCCAAAGGGCCCTTCAGGTCAAGTTTGGGTAATCTAGAGAGTTCTGAATGATAAAACATTTTCTCATGGCTGAAAACTCCCAATAAGATAAGTCAAAGGACCCTCATCTAGAATAAAATCTCAATGGACACTATAATTGCAGTTCAATAACTAGAACTGGTGACCGTGGTATCACGTCGAGATGTGGGGTGGAGATCGACACCACACGAGATAGGAAGGGTCGCTTATTGGATGTCTAATACCGCCCGCCAATCTGCTAAGTTGCTCCATCACTTGTGTATGAAACTCCGAGGAGCCGTTAGGGGCTTCAGTTGGCCTGACAATTTGGACATTGGAGAGTGGCCCTACATATGGATTCGACAACAACGCTATCAATTCTGCAAGCGCAATGGAGGAGCCTTTGCACCAGCATGGAAGCCTTGTACTTCAGTCTCGAGGTATGCTCCAATGGGAGTGGACTGTTGGTCTCTCCTACGTGTTTACGAAGAGTAATTTTATAGTCGGTTTTTTTGGTTCACAGTGGCTTTGCTGTCCTTTATGTTCACTTTGTTTCGGAATACAACTTTAAGGTCTGACACTATACCATGTATGAATTTCTTGATACCTTTGATTTCTTGACATATTAATGTTAAGAGGTAGCAGCGTTTGTACTTTTTCCTAAAAAATAATGATTGGGCCGCTAAAATGCGACTGATCTTGGCTATGAGCCCATGACTATTGATGTTAGGCTTTAGTGGACTGTACGAGTTGGACTCAGTGCCACAACGGCCCACAGACTGGACCAATTTATTTTGGAGGAACGAAGAAATTGGTTGGTTTCTGAAAAACAAACCAATTATTTTCTACATAATTTGATCCAAATTACTCTTCAGTCTTCAGGGGATCTTTCCTATCCATGCTCCGGCCCAAGCTGCCATTGAGATGTTGAAGTAGGCTGTAGGCTAGTTCGAAAATGATCAATTTTTTAATATATATATATATATAGCTAAAACTTAGTTACGGTTGCCTAAAAAAATTATTTTGATACCTCAAATTTTATTAAATTATAACATTAAATTATAACTTAGTCCTTATAATGTAAATTTTACATTTTGGTAACCCAAATTTAAAATTAGTGTAAAATTATTGAACAGTTTTGTTTTGGCATCTAAATTTTATGAGATTTTCGTACCTACAATTTTTAAATTTACACATTGGTACAATGTTTAGATTTCACTTGAATCTATGAATTCGGATCCACCAATCCTTTTGAACCAATCCATGAATCCAATCCACCATAACATAAAAGTATAAATTTAGTTTGTACCATACAAGATGTTGTATCACTCAATTGTCGGAGAATATTCAAAATATTGCAAGAACGAATTATAAACTCATTTAGTACATTTACGGGGTACTAAACAAACTTCTACTAACTACATGTAACAAAATATGTGACATCTACATAAGCAAGTGTCAATAAATTGCTACGGTGGAAAGGGTTGACTGTTGTATTGACGGCCAACTAAAAGAATTGGTCAAAACCTTTCCATTGTCTACTTCCTCTTCGTTTCATTTTGCAGGGTTAATTGCAAGGATGGTCACTGGGTTTACTAAAACCGTTCATGTTTGGTCACTGCAAATATTTAATTCCATTCATGGTCATTAAGATTAGTTCAATAGTTCAAGTTTGGTCACTCTCCGTTAGTCTCCGTTAGTTTTTGCTGATGTGGCAGTCAACTATTATAGTTGACCGTTAAATGAGTGACGTGGCCATTAAAAAAATAATAAAATAATAAAATTTAAATATTTACAATTTCCACCTCATTTTACAACTATTAAAAAATAAAAATAAAACTTACCTCTGCCACTCCTCCTTCCGATTCTTCTTCCCAATCTTCCCCGTCGCTTCCTCTCCCCCACTCCTCCTTCCGGCGAAACCCCACTTCTTTTTCAACTACGCCGCTGCTGCCCTAAACATACAACCCTGCCGCTCGCCGTATCCCGGTGGTGCTTTTCCATCCCCATACATCCTCGTTCTACTCTAAACCCTCCCTTCGGCAATGGCGGCCACTCCCATCCCTGAATCCGCCGATGGCCCCATCCTCAGCCTAATCAACAAGCGCCTTCGCGCCCTCCGCAAGAAGCAAAACCGAATCATCCAGATGGAAGAGTCCGTCGCCCAGGGCAAGGTACTCAACAACGAACAAAGGGAAGTCCTCGGCTTCAAACCCTCCGTCTCCGCCGCAATCGACGAGCTCGAGAAGCTCCGCCAGCCTCTCTCCGTCGCCGTCTCCGAGGAAATCGAGCTCGCCATCGAGCGGCACCGCACCGAGTCTCAACCCTCCCCCGGTGTCCCCGCTGCTGCTGATGCTGATGTCGCCGCGGCGGAAGAGGAGAAGAATGGCGAGACCGAGCGCAGAGAAGAAGAGGAGGGGAGTCAGCACACCACCACTCAATCTACCCACCCACCACCACCGTCGCCGCCGCCCGGCGGAATCAGGACTACTTCCTCAAACTCCCATTGCTCCACAAACCCCCATTCTCCACCCCACTCCAAGCCCTCTCCTTCGACGCCCGCCGCCTCTCCCTCCTCTACCACGGTCACCGCCATCGCCGCCCCTCCCTCAGATCGCCGCTCGTCTCTGGCACCTCCTCCGGCTCCGGCCAGTACTTCGGCATTTCCCCCCGATTTCAGTCAATGGCGGACAATCCAATCCTTCTCTCCGATGAAGACGCCAACGATCCAAGCACTCTGATTCCACCCCTCTCAAAGAGTCTCCGCGCCGCTCGAGCGGAGCTCAGGCTCGACCCGGCCCCTATCATCTTCCTCATCGACGACGATCCCTCTCCGTTCAAGCCGTCGCTGAATTCCTCATCCGCTCCCTCTGTCGTCCCGGAAACTCCGATGTCTGATATGGCCGCCGCTGGGAGACGCACGGTGGACCTTTCGACTCCAGAAATTAGGGTTCCTGATTTCGGCCTCATCGGCGAAGATCCCTCTCCGTTCAATACGAATCAGAATTCCTCATCTGCTCTCTCTGTTGTACCGGAAACCCCGATGTCTGATGTTGCCGCCGCTGGGTTTTGGAAAGAAGGGGATGGTCTAGTGGCAGAGGAGGAGGAGGGCAGAGGTAAGTTTTATTTTTATTTTTTAATAGTTGTAAAATGAGGTGGAAATTGTAAATATTAAATTTTATTATTTTATTATTTTTTTAATGGTCACGTCACTCATTTAACGGTCAACTATAATAGTTGACTGCCACATCAGCAAAAACTAACGGAGACTAACGGAGAGTGACCAAACTTGAACTATTGAACTAATCTTAATGACCATGAATGGAATTAAATATTTGCAGTGACCAAACATGAACGGTTTTAGTAAACCCAGTGACCATCCTTGCAATTAACCCCATTTTGCACTTGAATTCCATAACCCTAATTAGTATACTATTTTTATGTATTCTAATCACAAGTATGAACGGGTCCATACACGACTCACCAACAGTCTAGAGAATTTATAATTGAACCACGAAACACTATCTTTTTCAGCTCAATGTACTGTCGAGTCCAATTAAAAATAAATATATATGGTTATTACTTATTTGAAAGGTGTCATTTTCCACTATGGGATTTGAAGGCGTGAAATTTCAAGCGAGTTCCAGTTTGTATTCCATTTGCTTCTCTCTAGAGTTTTTCTTTAACTAGAATTTTCAACAATTATATATGGAATGTTTAGCTAGTTATCTATACATATCAAATAAATAGTTTCCTATTTTATAAAAAAAGTAAATAATTATCATCTTAAATACATTGCCATAAAAGGAATTAAGTCTCAACTATGCAAATTACAGTTTGGTACCTAAACTTGATAGATCTTTAGATTTATAACATAATTTTTTTACATATAAGTCCTCAAAATATTGAAAGAACATTACATTTTAGTACCTAAAATTTTTGTGTATTACATTTTGGTACCTAAAGTTTTGAAGTTCTACAAATATGTCTAATTTTTGTGTGTGTAATTAAAATACCCTTGAGTAAAGGGGTATCCATACCCAACTCATACACATTTAGATTATGAAAGTAACTATCCATACCCTACCCAAACTCATCTGCAAACTTCTAAACCCATATATACGTTAGTCATACCCTACCCATAATCAATAGGTGTATTTGAGTTTATGAAAATATCATTAATTAACCAAAAATTTCAAAGTTTTTTAAATTGGATGTTTACCGTCATATATATCTTCTCAGTCAATATCATATTGTCAAATCAATATTACTAACAAAATTGCTCACAAAAAATTAATTTTAGGCTAATCATACTAACAAAATACCATAGCGGACCACATAATACATGCCCATAGGCCATTTCCGTCCGCGACAAGACACAGAATCTTTTTTTTTTACCAATAGATCACTTGTATTACCAAGGCAAACAGCTAGCAAAGTTTACAACTCATGAACAAACCAACGAAAAAAATCAAAAGTATCTACAACTGCAGGCAACAAAGAAAGGTTCTTCCTAGCCACCTCATGGGCCACCCGATTGTTACTCCTGCCAACAAAAGTCATCTCCAAACGCAAGTACTGCAGCCGCAGTTTCCGAATTTCTTCAAGAATCCGCCTGCCTTTCACATCCCTAGCATCCATATTCTGGATTTTCTCAATGACAACCTTCGCATCCCCGCAGAATTGCACTTCGGCTAGTCCCTTCAAAGAGCACCACTGAATTGCATCCCGAAACGCCACCAATTCCACCAGAAAAGGATCCTCCAGACCTGCATAATAAAACCCCTGCACAAAACACACCCTCCCCAACCCATCATAAACCACTAAACCACCAGTACCATGCGAACCAGCACGTACAGCTCCATCCACATAGCATCGATAAGGCATAGCAATCTGAGATCGGTCCGCCACCCTACTCGCACCCCCTCCCTGCTGACCCCGATGCACTCTATCCTGCCCAGCCTCAGCCAAACTTAACCACTCACGAACCTACTCCTCAAATTGCCTCACCAGAGTACTCACCCTATACTGTACATGATCAAACACCACCCAATTTCTACTCTTCCAAATTCTCCAAAGAGTTGCCACAAACCGAACTATCCTCTCCACACTGGCGTCCTGCTCAAATAATCGTCGAAGGAACAGAGCAAAATTCAACGGAGGCTGCCTGTCAAGCTCCTCCACCAAACCCGACCTCTCCCAGAGAGCCCTTGCCATCATGCATGAAAGAAACATATGTTCCAATGTCTCCAACGGTGCCCAACAAACCGGACACCTGGGATCAATACCCTCATCTCCCGAATCCGGATCCACTTCCCCAGGTATTCCACCAGTCCTCTCAATTAACGTCTCCATGGTAGGGAGAACCTGCTTCATGCTCTGCCAAAGGAAGCACTTCAGCTTTGGCGGAATGGGAAGACCCCAGAGCTTTTTCCAACATTTCATATAATAAATGACACCTCAGCCTTCCAATCCTGAATCTGCCTAGCAAATTGAAAAGCAAGATGGTACCCCGACTTCACCGAATACTCCCCATCCCCCTCACCTGCCCAGACTTGACTATCTTCCACCCCACCCTTCGGCAGAGGTATAGACTGTATAGCCTGCACTATCGGACGAGAAAAGCATTGGTCCAAGCATTCCAAGCACCATTCACCCTTGCCAGGTACCAGCAGCGAGTTAACCGTTACTCCTGTCAGCTCTGGTGCCGAGGTCTTCACTTCCAGCTCCTCCGGGCTAATCCCCGGTATCCAGTTATCCTCCCTAATTCTAACCTGCGAACCTTCCCCAATCTGCCACCTAAGACCCTTTACAAGCAAGTCCCTCCCATGCAAAATACTAATCCACCCCCATGAAGGCCTCGACCTACGCGTCGCTGTAAGAATAGAAGCCTGTGGAAAGTACTTCCCTTTCAGCACCCTAGCCAGTAACGACTCGGGCTCCTTCCAAATTCGTCATGCTACCTTCGCCAATAACGCCTGGTTAAAGTTCTCAAATCGTCGAAACCCTAGTCCACCATCAAATTTGCTCCTGCAGAGATTACGCCAGGAAACCCAATGAGCTTTATCCCTCTCTCCTGAAAATCCCCACCAGAACCGCGCCATGTACTTATCCAGTTTTCGGCAAAGGGTCACCGGAAGGAGAAAACACGACATGACATAAATCGGTAGGGCCGCAGCCACCGCCTTCAGCAGTACTTCCTTTGCTGCCCACGACAATTTTTTCTGCTTCCAACCTTGGAGCTTAGCCAATAATCTCTCTTCAAGATAACGAAACGTTTCCAATTTCGATCTCTGAACCAGAGATGGAAGGCCCAAGTACCTGTCCTGAACACCTATCTCTCCCACTCTTAAAATGGCCGCCATCTCCTCTGCCTCCGGGGGATCCACATTCTCACTAAAACAAACCGCGGACTTGCTCAAATTCACTTTCTGGCCACTCATCTCCTGATACTCCCTCAACAGAATCGCCACGTAGTTACACATAAAAAGTAATGTTGGGCGGCTTTCACCCTTCAGGAGATGAGAATTGGGTATATATATATATATAGAACAAAAATGACTAAATTATGCATTATAAAAAAAAATGACTAAATTATGTTGTCGATTTTCTAGTTAATAAAGGCAATTTGGTGACAGCGGCTAGCTCTGTCTTCGATTATACAGAGCTCAACTTATGTAACTAGATTTGCAAGATATAATCGAGATAACTAAATCTCGTATGATTAATAATGTGGATTAGAGATCTTATTTGTGTTTTGTATAATTGGTTTTGTAAGTAGTCGCGTTATGAGTTAATTGAGTTACGGGTTAGACAAGTTATAAATCAATTGAATTTTGGATTTTTCATTATTAGTAGAAGATATTAAACAAAGAAAATAATATTTTGATAACTAATAAATGGAAAATTAATGATAAAAGGAAGGATGGAAAACTAAAGTTGAGAGGAATTTTAGAACACAATTTAAAATTCCTCCCACGTCAAAATTTAAGTTTCATATATGGAAGGACCAAAATTTCTTTTTTTCCCTAAAAGGTTGAACACCAAAACTCCATCCTTTCTCCTTCATAAATTAAAAGCATTTGAATTTTCCTTTTTCTCTTATGATAATCCAACACACCAAAATATGGTTGCAGGTTAGTCGGGTTTGGATTAATGAGGTTGTGGGTTAATCGTGTTACGGGTTCAATTGGATTACGGGTCAATCGAGTTGCGGGTTAGTCGAATTACGAGTCAATCAAGTTGCGGGTCAATCAAGTTACGGGTCAATCTGGTTACAGGCTTCACGGATTACGAGTTATTGACTTTTAGTAAAGGCCGATTGCAATCGGACTAATCGGGTCGGTTGTGTTTGACACCTTTACTGATCACCAAATAACCTCTTTGCAATTCTAATACTTATATATTTTTGCATCTAAAAGTTTGAAATATAATTATTAGGGTGACAACTATTTTGAGGGTTGTCACAAAATCTCATGCACGAGCAGCTCTTGTTGACTCCAATATAGCTAGCTGGTGGAAGCAAATATCCAAAGGTCAAGATATGCAGTTATAGTCAGCTTAATCTGACAAGGAATCTCTCTTTGTACCAGAGAGGAAAAGATTGTCACATCCAATTCCTACATCTTTTGCTACATTGTTGGCCAATTCAAAACAAGTTTTAATGGTGGCAGAAGGGAAGATGTTAGAATGAATGTAGGAGACAATGAGATATCTATCCCCAACTACATTCATACTCGTACACTTACAAAGTAAAATAAGAAGAACACACGTCCTAGTAAGAAACATCTTTTGTGCATGCATATGTTCTCATTTCGTATTATCTTTTTAGTCTAGATTTTTGTTCCAGTTAATTTGTAATTTTATTGAGAGAGTGCTTCCAAAACTTCTCTAAATAGTGGTAGAGTTACGTGTAATTTAGATGGGACAATAATCCCCCTAATTTTTTTTATCTAAAGTTATATTATGTGTATTTGTGTCATGACAATAATTTCGAAAGTAGCAGAATGAGGGCTATTAGCCTCCTACTCCAATATTTAGGTTCAATCATAGGATAATGTTGCTGTTTAATATTTCAACCCCTCCTTACTCTAAGTTGGGACTTTACCACTGCCAATGAACTGTGGCTAGTCTGATGGTAGCATTAGATTACGCGTCAACAACGTTCATCAGACTTTCGGGGAAGTTGCTCCCAGACAGTCGCTGTTAACAGAGATTTTGCATATGAGATGTTAATCCCAACCTATTTATATTAAACCATCCCCATCCATATGTATGAAATAGATGCAAAAGGAATTCAATCTTCTGTGGCCACGAAGAAGGGAACGATAATCGTTCTAACTATTTGCTACCTTTTAAAATTAATATCTTACAACAAAATCATTATGAATCACATTCTAAGGAGTCTATAAGGGGCCGAGGGAGAGGGTTAGAGGGTGGGTCCCGGGACACACCCTGGCTCGGGAAGAAAATGGTATATTAGGTATAATATTTAATCAGATATGAAAAATAACACATATTTAAATGAAATAGTTTATCTTTTAAATATTTGATGTATGATTTATAAGTTATGTATTGTTATATTCAGTGTTTTTATGATGGTTTACAAGCTATGATTCGACTAAAATTAAAGATGTACTTATTCAATATCAAGAAATTTTTTTCACCAAATTATAACCAATTTTTTTAAAATATTTTTATCTAATAAGGGGTAGGGAGAGTGTAACCGAAATTGAGTAAATTAGTATAATATATAATTGATTGAGAATGAAATTTAGGGCACTTCTAATTGAGAATGGTTGACTGAGAGCTCATGTGTTTGAATCTTGGTGACCCCATTTGTTAAGCACATGATATACGAATTTGAGAAAACTTTAAGCACGTATAAGTTGGTTTTCATTAGCAGGGAGGTGTTAGTAAATACTAAATAGTATAAGATCATTTGTTAAATCTTTCCCAACGTACAACTCAAATTATTGATACTAAACAGTCTTGACAAAGAACATCGTTCAAAAGTAAATGTGTAAGTAAATCATGAAGAATTGTTTGATACATATAGAGTGGTATTCTTGATAGTTTCGAAATATATTTAATTTATCAAGTTTTGATAAATGCAAAATTATATCATAATGATTTAAAAAGATAACAAAACTATTTTATCGTGTGCATTTTTTTTTTCTAAATGGACCGACCCTCGATAAAATTCTGGGTATGCCTTTGGTTTGGTGTCTATCCTTCTTTTTATAACGAAATGGGTGCTCATTAAAGTTTATGTGGAGTGCTATATGAGCCCAAATGAAAAGCAATGTGCATGTATTATTACTTCGAATTTTTTTTATAGAAATTATCACTTGAGTTTACTTTACGTCAGGTAGCACGACGACTGTCTAAGAATGAAGCGGACAAAAAAATTGATGAACAGTGCCAGGGGAAGCCATGATTTCGAGACCGGAGGACCGAAAAAAATTAAATAAATCTATGCAATCAATATGGATCAAACCCTTGTGCTTTAAGACACAAGTCAAGCTTGTCTATTTTTAGACCCACATTATTACATGACACAATTTACTGAACAAGCTCTACTTATAAAATTTGTACTAAATATCCTTTAAACACCTAGGGGCCGAGACCAATCCGGGGAGGTTGGGGCACGCCCTAGCTGCAACGTAGCTCCGCCACTGAACAGTGCTCACAATATGCCACATTGGCATATGTAATAATATAATGTACCACTCTTTTGCAAAATTTTCAGGTGAAGTGGGTGTGGTAGCTAACATCCCATGTACAATAACAGCAATATATGAAGATGATGACACAAGTAGAGAAAGAGGGAGGCCATTTATTCAGAAAACTATTGCCACCTCCATTGCAGTTGAGGGTCGACAGAGAAAGAAGAAGGTAATAAGAAGAAAATTCAAAGAAAGAATAATTGAGTGGAGAAAGCTATAGCTATACCTTTCAATGCTCTGTCTGTCTGTCTCTCTCTCATGCTTCTCCAAGGTAAGGTAAGGTAAGGTAGCCTCTGAAATTGGTAAGGCAGAGTCCCTTTTATTGGGCGGTTGCAACCAACACAAAGAGGTGCAACATTAATTCCTTTTCTCACAATCTTTGTAGGCCTTTTCCCCTTTCCTCTGCTAACTGTGATCTTCCATTGTTGTCATAAATCTAACATTTCGGTCCGACCCTATACAAGCTTTGATGTTGGTTTGAATTATTTCTTCCTCTTAATTGCAATAGGTACTGATCAGAATGACGATATCTATCATGCATTCTAATTGAATAGCCGCAACATGGTTCATATATATGTACTCAACAGTGCCCCACTTCTTGTACTATGATTTTTGTGAGTGTAATTTTTCAGATACTGTACTTCATGTTGAGAAACGGCATTCATCGTTTGCATCGCGACATGGTTGCCTTGATACCACTTCAGAAAATTCTGTTTGTTCCTTTCACGTTGTTGTTATGTTTCGTTCCTGTATTATTTATGGCTTTAGAATCATTACGGGATGAGCCAAGATGAAGTACTAAGGGTATATGCTTCTTGTTGTTATTATATACCTTGTGTTTGGTCCTATGGTTCAGGACCTATTGACCTCTCAATGACGGTCTTATCCAACTTAAATTTGTGTATACTTCAATCCTATATTTTCTTCGAGCACTAATCGTTCATTCAAGGGGGAAATGTAAAGATCACGTAACATCAATAATTCTTACAAATCCTCCGAGTTTAGGTATGTACATTGAGCGACCAAAAAAATTATCATACCATATAGACCAATTTAGTTTTCAGATATCTATTGTTAGAAACTTTCGAGTTTGCATTTTGTCCAATTTGGACCCACATGACTTTTTTTGGTAGAAATCCACATGATTTTGTCCACACAAAAACACAATAATAACCATCTGGCTAATTGTCTTCAACCCTATTCACGTTTAGTTTTGGTGTTTCATCATTTCTGTTTGTTACAAAACAAATAAAAAGCCCAAAATCGAATTAGAAGAGGGTATCCATTTCTCTTAGCTAGCTCATAATAGGTCTAATTTAGACTTTGAGTATGATTTTGTTCAAAAAGTGATATTAGCCAAACTTGATTTGATCCATAGTTAATTGGATTTAGACCCAATTCTTAAGTCTTGTTTGCCATTCCCACCCAAAACTCAACCTCTTCTATAATCAAACGACACGAGTTAACAGAACATACCCATCATTTCACGGGTTTTAATTAATTGGTTTCATTAGTGCATAAATTCTCTTGTACCTTAGTACACATTTTCCAGCAATACTCACTATCACGTTCCTCAACCAACTCCATTCATGTACCACAGAAAAAAGGAAGGAAGGAAGGAAGAAACAAGCATTCAATTCAACTTCTCCTCACTCAATGAAAGTTTGCCCCCAACAACCTCCATTAATCTCCCTTCGCACTTCCACACAATAATAAGACCTCTCTAGTTCAATATCAATGCTCTTCATCAGTTACTTATATTTATTCACCACCACCACTCTCCCAACTTCCTCAGCACAGCAACTCCTTTCCGAAATCAAGCCTTGAGAGATATCAATTCAAAGCTGTCCGCCATGGGAAAACGACTCCCCGTTTCGATCCTTTTCCTAGCCCTAGCTCCGTTGCTCATCATTGCCGTGCATGCCAAAGTTCCGGCGGTGATCGTGTTCGGAGACTCGTCGGTAGACGCCGGGAACAACAACTTCATCCCCACCGTCGCCCGGAGCAACTTCCAGCCGTACGGCCGCGACTTCTCCGGCGGGAAGGCCACGGGGAGGTTCTCCAACGGGAGGATCGCTACGGACTTTATCTCGGAGGCCTTTGGGCTTAGGCCCACTATCCCGGCCTACTTGGACCCGGCCTATAATATCTCCGATTTCGCGGTGGGTGTCACTTTTGCTTCCGCCGGCACTGGCTACGACAACGCTACCTCCGACGTCCTCGTGAGTACTACTGCCGCCGTATACTCTCCTGGGATGAATATTATTGTTTACATTTGGTACCTGTATTATTTAATTCTTCCAATCCAGCCTCGATCTAGTATAAATTTCTTCTAGTAATTAGCCAATTTTTCAATAAGTTCAAGATTGTTCATGGTCTTTTCACGAGTGAAATTTTCCAATAAATTCACTTACTAACTATCCCAATTTTCCATCTTTGAAATTTTGATAAGTAATATTATTTAGATTTCTTTATGATCAATTATGATAATATATGGTCCTAATTAAAGTGTTGTTGTTTATATTTTAGTAACATTGTTGATTTAAAGTTTCACCAAATCACCCTTCAATTTGACCTTTTTCTCATTAGCTCTTTTAATATAAAAAAATAATTTTTCATAATAGAAAAGTTTTACAAAGACAATGAAATAGTTATCGAAATCTCGGAACAACGATTTTGTTGTTTTGCTGGTCATTTATTTAGTGACCCAAAACTCTTTTTTTTAGTTATATAAGGAGAGACAATATATAGATAGAGATTGATTAGTAAATACCACATACAACTCTAATATAGTATCGTTAATGTCCACAAAATTTTTACCACTTTATCATAATCAGACTATCTCCATTCGATAAATTATTTAGCAATTTTCGATATAATTCCCGCTGTCACATCAACATGTTTAGCCATTAAATCATCTCCCAACAATTGCTAACCACTTCACCACGTAGACTCCACGTCGTCACTTTCACAATTACTAAATGTTAGGAATGAATATGCTCAACTAATCAATAATAACACATGAAATGAAAAACTCATACTTTCAAACATCATTCACTTCCAAAATTACACAAACCCCTCCTAATTAAACCCATCTATTGGATCGCTCACTATTCCCTTTTACACACAAACTACAAAATCCGTGCATTTCAAAAATCACTCCATTTATACATTTTTCCTCTCCATAATGCAGTCCGTGATCCCGCTATGGAAAGAGCTGGACTACTACAAGGAGTACCAAACCAAGCTCCGATCCCACCTCGGCCGACCCCAGGCCGACCAACTCCTCAGCGAGGCACTCTACATGACCAGCATGGGCACCAACGACTTCCTCGAGAACTACTACGCAAACAACATGCCCGGCGGCAGGGCCTCCCAGTTCCCCGACGTCGGCGCGTACCAGAACTTCCTCGCCGGCATCGCCGAGGGCTTCCTCAGGCAGCTGTACGGCCTCGGCGCCCGGAAGATATCCCTCGGCGGGCTGCCTCCGATGGGGTGCATGCCACTGGAGAGGACCACAAACATGATGGGACAGCGCGCCTGCGTCGACAGGTACAACGTTGTCGCCGCGGATTTTAACGGCAAGATGAACAACTTGACGGAGAAGCTGAATGCGGAGCTCCCCGGGGCGCAGATCGTGTTCTCGAACCCGTATTTCCCCTTGATGGGGATCATCCGACAGCCCTCCTTGTATGGTACGTGATTTCTCTTTTTTTACTTTTTCTTTTTTGAGTTGTCAATAATAAGAGATTGCGGAGCCAGCAATCTCAATGAGGAGGCTAATTTGAAGTAATTGGGCAGGAAGGCCTTACGGATTACATTATTTTCTAAATCGACTATGAATTTTACATGTAATTATATATTGACGTTTTGGTATTTTTTTTTTTTTAGGGATGTCTGTGACGTCGACAGCTTGTTGCGCGACGGGGATGTTCGAGATGGGGTACGCGTGTGCACGTCGGAGTATGTTCACTTGCAGCAACGCCGACGAGTTTGTGTTCTGGGACGCTTTCCATCCCACGGAGAAGACCAACGAGATCATTGCCAAGTATGTCGTGCAAAATGTCCTCCAGAAGTTCATGTGATCACCATAGAATCATATATGTGTAAAGAAAGAGAGAGAGAGAGAGAGACCTTGCTAGGGATGGATTGATGGTACTGTTATGGGGTACATTATATAGATGCTGCTTTATTATATATTGTGTTGATTTTCAAGTCTTGTTGAACTTGTTTACAAGCATATATATATATATACTAGTATGCAAGCCCGCGCTTCGCGCCGGGACTTTTGTAGTAGAGTATTCTTTAGGCCAAACTGTGTGGTTTAGTAAGAAATGTGATGATGAATAGTTTACTCATGTACTAAGATCAATATGTTACCATAAGTGATCACGTCGGTAATAATCATTTGAAATGCAGCTAAAACATAAGAACCTGTGATGAATGGATCCAATTGTTAACTTAATTTGTGGAAAGTTGAATGGGTGCCAATATGAAAGAACCTATACAGTAGTGAGGCCTGAAACTCGTGCAATACATCTTTTCATTTGATCACCCAAGTAGAATCAAGGATTATACTTTTGAGAGATGAGGCGTCCACCAAAGAAAACTTCAGTAAAATACGAAATAACACAAAAAGTTTCATGCCTTTACATGTCTTCAATTTGCTAAATCTGCTCAACACAACATTTCTTGTTGTCCAATGAAGTTCCAATCATTCCTAATCTCAGTCCCCAGCTATATGACTTTTCTCTTTGTAGAAGACTGAAACAAAAATAAGAGAATTATCTGCTTCTTATATATTATAGCTTAAAATGAGGAGAAGTGAAGCATCCGATGAGCTGCAAATATAGTCTAAAAATGATGGTTAGTTGAAATACTTGAACCTCCAAAGCAACCCAAAACAGAGGAATTGTGCTGAGGGAAAAGATAGTTTGGGCAGAGGGAAAAGAAGCAAACCATATTATTCGGGAGCTTCAAATCTGCAATCTCACACTACTCAAGTAGTAACAGGAATATGAGATATTTGAAAGTAAAAAATCATCGATTAACATATAATGAGATTCATTTTCAAGGACCAGCAACCATAAAAGATCATCAAAAAGTCAAAAATCAAGTCTAGCAATGGTGACAACTGACAAATCAATTACATTATGGCGAAACTTCCTTTGAGCAGCATCGCAAGATCCAGATAACATAGAAGGGAAGACTTTAACATGGCACAAAACCGGCAACAAACACAACATATGAGTAAGACATAGCTAAAAACGGCCAGTAAACACTCCATCCTAAATCAAAGTACAGGCCAAATCTGATCAGTCAATTTTTCTAAGAACAAATCTCACCTTTGATCATACAATTTCATCGACTATACCCAACAGTAAAGAGAAACAACGACATTCAGCAACCACCCCTGACCACCCTTTCACCAAATAAGCAAACTTTTACTTCGAATCTAGTGATATAAGAAAGAGGCAAGAGACAGATCGACAAACCGACAATCGTAACAAAAAAAAATGAAACTGATAAAGTAGAGAAGGAGAAGCAGGGCGCATTGGAATCAACAGCAGTAACGACAGTAGTTCCAACATCATGACTCTCTTCTCTACAGCAGAAACTCATCCCCAACCGAAACTCAACGTACACGTCAACTCTGTACCAATAAATAACAATTCTAACTTGACCACTAAAAGGTTTAGAGGATTTATGAACCTGATATACCATTAAGTCAATGCCCTGCAATTAGAGAGAACAAAAAAAAAAAAAAAGGAAGATCATAGATCACAGCCCTCATAACCAAATGAACCAACCAACACATTTTTTGTAAAATGTTTATGCTAACTAACATCAAGTGTAGCAAAAGAAAAGCCAAACTATACCAAGTCAATCCTCATCTGTCACTTTTCCAATTATTTCAAAGCTTGCTCTTTTATTCTAAAATTCGGTTGACAAAACAAACTTAGCTTGACCTTTGATTTTTATTTCTAGTTTCAAATCTAGATTATGTTAATGAAGCATATACGTTACCTGGACAATAACATCACCCTTGAAGACCAATTCATTGATGAAGTGTTCACCGAAATACAAAAGGCAGCAACACCTAGCCAAAAATAAAATAAATATAAATATAAATATGTTCCATGAAGTTGCACCATATGAGTCATCTGGAATTAACTATATTTAGTGAAGCAATGAACTTTATTAGCATTTTGTATATGTAGTCACAACTTTGAGAATAACGAACCATATAATAAAAGTACTTCACGTACATGAATACATGACCAGCACGTCCAATCTATCAACGAAGATGAAATGAGATTGAATCAAATTTGAAAACCCAAAATAGGTAGAAAAAAGCTATAAACAACAAATAAAAAGAGGGGAGAAGCTCATCATTCAGCTCAAAATTGTGGAGAAACTTAGACTGAGAAACCATAAACTCACCATATGGGTAACCATACATATAATGACTATAGATCTGAGTATGAAATTCAGCGGATAACTCATGCCTGTGATGTTGAGGGACCTGCAGGAGTAGGGGGATGGCACTTTGGCGGATATCTCGTTGGATCCGAGATGCTGGAGTTCTACTTGAGGCGCGATAGGAAAGTGAGGGTAGGGATTTTTGGTGCGGATACCCAAACAGACCCCAACGTCAACCACTGTTCATTCCTGTTATTGTCAAACACAGAAAACCTAAAATTAAAATTTCTCAAAGATATAATCTGTAACGGACCTATGGCAAATCATATGCTGCTCATACAGCCGGCAGAGACAACCTAAATTTATTAAATGGAAGTTGCAGGCATAATCTCTTATAAGAAACCAGTAGCCCACATTGAATGGAAGGAGATCCATCATTTCCGTATAAGAAATACTTTTAGGATAAAATTTCTTCCTCCCCACCAACTACAAAAATTAGCTTTTATCTAAGATTTTATCTGCTATGTATATAACATCGCCACATTCAGTCCAAGGATGAACATGTGTTGAAGGAACACCAACAAAGAATTCAAAACCAAACCAGAAAAAGAAAAGTAACTATATAATTCTAACAAAACAACGACCAAGAGGCATGACACAAAAGCTTTAGCGAGGAGGTCAAATGAGTAGCGAGAATGCAGATCGAGAATCGCAACTACAAATGGTTCAACTAATCAACTAACTACAAATGTTCCAACCAATAAACTAATCTTTATCTCAAATCCAACCCAAATCAACAATAACCCAAAGCAACTAACCAACATAAGGAACCATAAATGGCACTAAAAATACTCAGCGTCTTCAAATACTTCTATCAATCTCTTGCTACCTTCCAACCTGAGATTTTATCCATACCAACCCATCAACAAAACTGGTAATCTGAGGATCAAATAGGAAGTTCCAGTTACTAACATGGGAGAAGGATGTCGAAAGTGGGAGGAAACGAAAGCGCAAACCCATCCATGGAGAGGTGGTCAAATACTATTGCATTAATAAGCACATCAAACAAACCTAACCTTATTGTCTCGAGCCTTTCTTATTGAAGCGAGTTCTCCTTCCAACTTTGCTGCATTTTTATGTGCCTCTCTTCTTGTCTCCGTTATTGGTTGTTGTGATTCGAAGAAACATCTAATACTTCTTCCTTGTCTGAACCTCCCGTTCAACGCCCATTCCTATAAAAGCACGATAATGAGGACAAACAATGGGATTTACATAGAACAATTCCAGACTCAGAAACAAACCCAAATTGAGAATGTAATAACCCATCCTCCAAGCATGGTAGGGGGAGGAAGTCAAGTAGTAATAGACAATAACTCTATATGAAGATTCACCAACTGGATACTATTTAGAAAGCTATTGGAATCTTAAATAATTCCCTATGACTGAAAACAAAATTTCAAGGCAAATGACATGTGCAGTAATAAGGTAATAAATCCTACCAAATTGGCAGGAAACTGGTGCTTTAATCCCAAATATGGTACGCTAAACTCCCTAACTTGCAAATCTCTCATTATGTGCATCATTCAAGGAGTCTACTGAAAAGCTAAATTGCATGAATGGAGAAGACTCATCACCTATGATCAATGAACTTGAGGACTTCAATGGGAACTCGATACCTTGTGAGCAACCATGGTACTAACAGTTCCTTGGAAGGTGACTCCGGTAGGCTTCAATGGCCCACCTTCTCCTTGACAGAGAAGTACAGTTTCGTGAACGTCATCAGAATTTGAAGTGTTGCTGGTTGCAGAAACTCCAAGTGCTTCAAGCTCTTCTCCTCCTAGAGAAAAAGAAGGGAAACAAAGGGAGAGTGAGCCAGACAACCATGACAAAAAAAGCTATTCAAATCTCTTCAAGAAACTCTAAAAAAAAACTAAAAGAGGAAATCCATTTAAAAAATGAACTGGTGTTGTCGATTCCTCCAGGCCAGAACTCCAAGGAGATCCACATGAATCTATAACCATGATCATTGTATGTTTTCGAATATTGTTCTTTTAATAACAGTTAGATTACTCATGGCCAACTATCTCTTACCGATCTATGGAGGGGTATAGAACATACTCTTATACTGGTAAACTCGTCATGAAAGATCAATAAACAAAGTGAAGAATAGTTTATAAAATAAGAAAGCAAGCAATAATCCTTTATCTAGTTAGCAGCATTTCATATTCCCTTCCTAGGTGTTGACTTGTTCACCCTCCCTGCTCGCCTCTCTTTCGATTGCTCCAAACACGTAAAATGCGGCTTTAACGCACGATATGATATGACACTAACTCATGTTTCAATCAAGAAAATCATATATGGTAGAAAAATGCTAAGAACTTGTATAAGAACCACGTTCTGGTTGGCAGCCACTCCCCTTTCCCAAGTCTCATACCATCTGGCCTCCCACTCCCATAAAAATGAGTGAATCAACGAACTCAACAATCAAACAGTCAGGAAAGGTTCATTCCGTTAACAAAGTGGAGAGGCTGCTCACAGTTGCATCATAGGCTAAGTGGCGATGCGTAGAAGATTCACATATGAGTTTGGAAGTGTTTCCCGAGGCAATAAATTGGTAGCGTCCCACACAGATTTGTTACTTACGATGGCTTTGGCAGTGTTCAACTTCCATACGTGAAGAGGAGCCTGAGGAAGAAATACAGCAAATGGCCATTAGAAATTTAAAATGAGAGGAAGTAAACTTATCTGGTTTTGCAATAATGGACACATCAATATGCCAAGTCTTTCAATCATGAGAGCAAAGGCTACCAGAGTTCTACTTTGGCCATGGTTTTGGAGAACTATACAGAAAGACTCTTGCTCCCTCATTCAAGTAAAGTCAAGACATGGCAATAGTGGCTGCAAGCCTGCAAGAGAAAGGAATTTAAATTCAGTTTTCTGGTAAACTGATAATAAGCTTCTAATGATCAAGGAAAGTATATTACTGGGGGTTTTCATTAGAAGCATCTTTGCAACGCGCATAAACATTTTATCTGTTATTATCCTTCTTTGTTTTATATCCTCTAACAATCACAATCCAATAAATAATTATTCAAACAAAGACTGACAATGCTGAGCAAAAGACAGAATAAAATCTCACCCTATAATTACAAAATGCTAGTTAAAGTTAAACCCTAAATCAGAGCAAACCAAAATTTGTAACCAGGTCTTCCAACTCCATGTTGTCATGGTTCCCTACTTCTCTTTCAAATCCTAGTCCACCATCATTTCCAACTGGTTGTCATGATAAATTTTCTTCACCCGCCAAAATGTAATCGAAAAGAGAGAATATGGATTCATGATCCAAACAGCTAAAGTTCTTGAGCATCAAACCAGAGAAAACCAAAATTTGTAACCAGCTCTTCTGGCTCCATTCTGTCATGGTTCCCTTTCAAATCCTAGTCCATGATCATTTTCAACTACTTCTCATGATGAAACTTCTTCACCAGCCAAAATGTAAACGAAAAAGAGAATATGGGATTCATGATCCAAACAACTCAGGTCCTTGAGCATCATGTGGAAGAGAAGATAGTTACGTATGCTTACATGTATTGGAGACTCGTGAGGTGTCCTATGATATTATTTGCTTTGCAATAACCTGCAACAAAATGCAATTTGAGTTAGGTAATGCAATTTCAGTTAGGCTCTTTCACATACTTGAAACAAAAGAAGTAGGACTCACAAATGTAAAAATGCAGAAATTAGGTAGAGCAGGTAAATCCAAACAAACATAAATCAACAAACAATCAAGCACACTGAATCAAACATCTTTGGGGGGCTCCCATCTAGTTCTTACCAGCAATTCACCGTCTACAGTGCCGGTGGGTCGTCTGACCCTTTCCATGGATCGATTCATAGGTGGTAGGGCACAATCCCACTTCTCATCATAGAGTAACCCAAATCACCTTTTCCTTGCTGCTTCCCTCTTCTCCTGCTGTCGGCAGCAAGCAAAATAGGCCAAACAATAATAACAATAAAGCTTGATCAGTCGAAAAGAACATAAATGAAAGTACAACAATGAAATACGCAAAGAACACTCAACCTAAAAGTGAAACGACAAAAGGCTCGATCTTCAGCTGGTCTAAAACACTTCTGCAGATATGGGTCTTCCCCCATCGCCTCCGATTCATACTTCCCTTCAACAAAGATGGCTCTTTCATTGAAAGTGGACGAAGAAACCCTCCTGAAAAAGAAAATGAGAACTAAAACATGAAAGAAAAGAGAGTAAACAAACTAATCACAAAAAGAGACCCATCACCTGAAATCCGAACCCGGCAACACCGCTGAACCTCTCAAATCCAGCCGTCGTAATTTAAAACCCACCCATCTGAAAGGAAGAAAGTAGAGAAACTCACACAAAAATAGTAAGGCTCCTGCAGTCCTGCGTCACCATCGACGAACCACAACCGCTTCCTCTAGCCTCGTCGTCGGACCGCAAGCAACGCAGCACCACCAGACCACCGCCACCCCTCCACCCATCGCCGCTGACGGACCACAGCTTGTCCTACCGCGGGCACCGCAGTACCACCAGACCATCGTCGCACCTCCTCCCATCGCCGCTGACGGACCACAGCTCACGCACCACCACAGCCCAACCTCCGCCACTCAGCTCAGCCGCCGTCACTCGCCTCGTCCCATCGTCGCTGACGGACCACCACTCAGGCACCATCGCCACTGCATCTGAGCGCCACGTCCCTATCGCCGATTCGCACCCAACATCAACCCTGCTATCCTTCATCTTGGTGAGGTCCTCTCTTCCTCCCATCTTCTTCTCTGGTTTCTCTGTCACTCTTTCCTTCTTCTCCAGCCGAGAAAGGAAAGGAGGGAGGGTGGGAGGGTGGGACGAGAGAGATGATTGAGAAGGGAGCTGATTTTGTGTGGCTGGGAAGAGTGGAAGAAGAAAAGGTAACAAAAAGAATCCCAAAAGTCCTCTAATTTTGGTTTAATTACGGAATGATCATCCCTTAGACCCTTAAGGAAGGATTCTTAAGGCCATATGAACCCCAGGCATGAACCAGCCGCAGCTTGAGAGGAGTGTGCAGCCCGTCTTTTTCCGTCACATGGAATAGGAGTTTGTGGGTCACCATCGTCGCGGCGGAGACAACGAACGGAGAAAAGAACAGCAGAGCTGGGTTGTGTGGAAAGGGTAGTGAAATTCTGCAGGCGAGGGGAAAGTAACAACAGAGGGAGAAAAAGTCGGAAGAGGTGATGTAGATGAAAGGCACCACATCGAGGCGATGAGATAGGCGGTGCGAGAATCGAGTATCTTCTTCCTAATGGATGAACAACGACGGCAGTGCACAAAACAGTGATGGAGAGCATTGACATTAGCAGAGCGGCGCAAGGAGGAAAAAGGTGAAAAGAAGAGAGGGGTGTGACCGGGAGCTGACAGGAATGGATCTCCATCAAATGGGAAGGGATACGCAGAGTCATGGTCTCGCAATGAGAGAGAGGGAGGCAGGCAGATTGATGGGTGGGGACAAAGACAGCAGGAGACGGAGCAGAGGAACAAAGAAGGTAAAAGTGAAGCATAATTATGTTTTTGGTCACCAACAAAACGCAAGTCATTAACGGTTAATTACAAAAGGGCCACCCAATGGATGTGACTCTAAGAAACAGTAATTTTGAAGCTTGTTCTTTTAAGAGTTTTAATATGGGTTGTACTTGTAAAATGAAGTGGCGCGCGAGTATTACATGCTTATCACTGTGAATGCTTGGCTGTTTAATATATAAATGATGAGGTTTTAGAAAGTGATGAGTTATGTTAGAAACGGAACAACAACAAGACGAGGATACCGAATCTGGAGCTGAGTCGCGGACTAGGTCGCTCTCTTTAAGACGTTCGCGGCACTGCCTTCGATGCGCACGGCAGACTATCAACCGGTCGTCTCCAGGATAAAACAGCTCCTCTGTGTACTCGCGGTTTTGTGCGGAAACCGGAGCTCTCTGAACACTCTCTCTATTGTGTTTATGCTCGTTGTGGTGTATTTAAAGGGGCTGGGGAGGCGGCTATTTATAGGAGCCGAACCCCTAGGAATATACCCTCTTGCATGGGGAATAAGTCGGATTAATTAAGGAAGATAATTACTTCCTTAATTAAAACCGTCGGTTAGGATAAATCCTGCGGGGATTATCCTTCGAATATTCCTTTTCAATCGATTATCCCTTAGAATATGTATATAGTCTCAAGTGATCCATCCATCCAACCAACCGACCGACCGACCGACCGGACGGACGGACGGCGCGCGCGCGCGTGTGTGGTGGTCCGTTAGGTCCTCCCTCTCCCACAAAAGTGGGTCACCCCAAGGGGCATGCCCTTAGGAGAGAGGCTCCTATCTTTATACTCATTTCACCAAGTAAAACTACCAATGTGGTAGTTTTTCCACTTGAGACTCTATAGCTTTCAAAGCTATTCATACACATTTCCAACAATCCCCCACTTGAATAGTTTTGAAACTATCTCTGAGCATCAACAGTTCCATAAGATCGGGCATAAGCTAAGGTATCGCGAAGATTTGAACCTTAGCGTAGTGGTTACACTCCCGATTTCATAAGGGTGACTCGTAGTCTTGAACCCTATCTCAGACAGTGTAGCACACCGGATCTTTTCATTGAGTGGTGTTCTCTTCTTAGCCCGTGCTTTTATGGCCATGCACGTTATCCTGGTTTAGTGAACGCTCTAGCAACTTTGTGCCTCTCAAAGTTCCATAGGGAGCGGCCCCACTCCCACATTCACATAGGTGAGTCTATCAGGAGTACCCCCAAAGTAAAGTACTCCACCCCACATAGGGTATAGATCTCATTAAGAGTTATTAACTCAACCTCCATTGCTTTGAGATTCATGCTTCATTATGCATGAACTTTTCGCATACTACTCATGACTTGTTATTACCCATTGAACCCATTTCTTGGGATCTCCAGTCTATTGGGTCGGGTTACCATCACTTGTAGTCCGTGGTTCGGTAGGCATAAGCCCCATACCCTTGGCGGTATTCTGGACTTTCTCTCTAGGTAATCTTTTCGTCAAAGGATCAGCTAGATTCTGTTCGGATCTTATATGATCCACCCTCACTGCTCCTATCGTTAGGAGTTCTCTAACAGTACTGTGCTTACGACGAATCTGTCGTTTCTTTCCGTTATAGAACCGGTTCTCAACTTTAGCGATAGCTGCGGTACTATCACAATGTATCAATACCGGAGGGACCGGGCTTTCCCATAGGGGAATCTCTGACAAAAATCCTCTCAACCAACTTGCTTCTTCACTAGCCGTTGCTAGTGCTATCATCTCTGATTCCATAGTTGATTGAGCTAGGATTGTTTGTTTCTTTGACTTCCAAGACACAGCTCCACCAGCGATGTTAAAAACATATCCACTGGTTGCCTTGGAGTCATCTGATAGGGTATTCCAATCCGCATCACTATACCCTTCTAGTACAGCGGGAAACCTTTGATAGTGTATACCAAGGTTTGCTGTTCTCTTGAGGTATCTCATGACCCTCTCTATAGCATTCCAATGCTCTCTACTAGGACAGCTGTTAAACCTGCCAAGCAATCCCACGACATATGCAATGTCTGGTCGAGTGTAATCCGCAGCATAACGGAGACTGCCAATGATGCTAGCATATTCTGTTTGTCTTACACTGTCTCCAGTGTTCTTGAATAGCTTTACACTAGCATCATACGGAGTACACGCAGGTTTACAGTCGAAATAGTTATACTTCTTCAAGATCTTCTCTATGTAACTAGATTGATCTAGAGAATAACCATTTGCTGTTCTAGTTATCTGGATTCCAAGCATAAACTTTGCTTCTCCCAGATCTTTCACCTCAAAGCTCTCTTTTAACATGGCTTTCGCTTCATTGACCACGTGAATATTTGTACCAAATATCAACATGTCATCTACATACAAACATATGATAGTGCAAGTGTTATTCTCTGACTTGCAGTAAATACACTTGTCACTTTCATTCACCTTAAAGCCATGTGAGAGAACGAGAGTGTCAAACTTCTCATGCCACTGTTTTGGAGCCTGTTTCAAACCATATAATGATTTGTCCAACTTACAGACTTTCGAGGCATGTTCAGGGATAACAAACCCTTATGGTTGTTCCATATAGATTTCTTCATCTAGATCACCGTTCAAAAAGGCAGTCTTAACATCCATTTGGTGTACCACGAGATTGTTCAAGGCAGCAAGAGCAATCATGACACGAATGGATGTTATTCTAGATACTGGTGAATAGGTGTCGAAGAAATCTATATTCTCTCTCTACCTGTAGCCCTTGACTACCAGGCGAGCTCGGAACCTTTCGATTGCACCATCAGGTTTCCGTTTCGTTTTTAGAACCCATTTATTACCTAAGACTTTGCAGCCAGGAGGTAAGTCTGTTAGATGCCAAGTCTTATTAGCCTCTAACGATTCCATTTCATCTATAACGGCCTCATTCCAAAAGTCTGCATCTATGGAAGTTAATGCTTCCTGCAAACTTTTTGGATCCTCTAGGGTGTATACTGTAGTAAAGTTATCACCAAAATCTTTAGAGATTCTAGATCTTTTACTTCTTCTGAGTTCATCCTCAGATCCAACACCCCCACTAGTTCCGTTATCTCTAATAGCGGGTAGTACATTACCCCCACTATTTCTCGTTTTAAATGGAAATCGTGTCTCAAAGAAATCAGCATCAATGGATTCTATTATAGTACGAGCATTCAAATCATAGAATCTATATGCCTTACTATTGGCCGCATAGCCAACGAAGACACATTCATATGCTCGACTAGCCAACTTAACCCTCTTAGGATCCGGAATTTTTACGTAGGCCAAACAGCCCCACGTTCTTAAATAGGACAGATTAGGTGGCTTATTCTTCAAGATCTCATAGGGTGATTCTTTTCTATTTGTTTTTGGAAGACGATTTAGCACATAGCAAACCGTCAACAAAATATCACCCCACCAAGAAGAAGCAGCTCCAGAATTGAGCCCCCTAATCTGTAAATGTCCTATTTTTCCGCTCAGCTTTACCATTCATTTCTGGTGAATATGGTGCCGTGGTTTCATGAATGATACCATGTGAGCTATAGAATTCCTTGAAGGGATTAGAGTCATACTCTGATCCTCTATCGCTCCTAAGTCTTTTTATCTTTCGATTGCACTGATTTTCGAATTCAACCACAAATACCTTGAACATGTCAAGGGCTTCACTTTTGTTTTTCATCAAATAAACAAAGCAATAATCAGAGCAATCATCTATGAAAGTGATAAAGTATCTCTTGCCAGACCTAGTTAACGTCCCATCTAGTTCACAAATATCAGAATGAATCAGATCTAAGGGTTCTGATTCTCTACTCACAGATTTATGGGGCGTTTTCGTTATTTTAGCTTGGCTACAGAAATCACATTTATCAAATTCATTCATTGAGAGTTTAGGGATATGTCCTAGCTTGCTTAAATTCTTCACAATTCGTGTGTTCACATGACAAAGACGAGCATGCCAAACATTCAAATCACACACCATGTAAACTGAAGAATTCATCTTATTAATTTCGACATTCAACTTGAACATCCCATTACATGCATATCCCTTTCCCACAAAACTCCCATTCTTAGTAAGAGTATACAAGTCTGCCCCAATAGATTGATTAAACCCAGCCTTATTAAGAAGGTATCCCGAAACAAGATTCTTCCTTATCTCTGGAGTGTGCAACACATCCTTGAGCACCATCTTCTTCCCAGAGGTGAAGTTCAGCTCCACTTCACCAGAACCAGCAACCATAGTGGTGTGAGTAGTCCCCAACAACACTTTCTTGTCAGCAGGTGCTTCTTCGTATGTTTTAAACATAGCACGATTGTTGCATACATGCTTCGATGTACCTGTATCCAGCCACCATCCTTCTGAGTCACCGGTGAGGTTAACTTCAGCGATCTCTGTGATCATGGCTACCAAATCCTCTTCTGTCAAGTTAACCCTGGCCGCAGCGGCGGGGTTATGCTTGTTCCTGCACTTTTTTGCCATATGACCCGGTTTTCCGCAGTTAAAGCAGATAAGCGGTGGGTCATTCTTAGAGGTTTGGGCCATAACCCTTTGGTTACCTCGAGAGGCACCATTCTGGTGGGGGCGGACCTGCTGGTTCTTACCCTTAAACCCTTTCTGGTTAGGTTTAAGAGCTCTAGGGGTGGGTCGTTTAGCAGTGACGACCATCACCTCTTCTTTCATATCCTGCTTGCGGGACTCTTCCTCAATCCTTAGGCGAGTAATCAAACTTTCCAGTGAAAATTCTTTGGTTTTATGTCTAAGCATATTCTTAAAATCTTTCCACGAAGGGGGCAGCTTATCAATAATGCAAGCAACTTGAAATTGATCGTCCAGAGGCATACCTTCAGAGACGATCTCATTAGCTATTTTCTGAAGTTCGTGGGACTGAACTTCGACAGACTTGTCATCCACCATCTGGTAGCGCAGGTAGCGGCTGACATCATACTTCTTAGCTCCAGCCTCCTCCGTGTCGTACTTCTTTTGGAGCGCATCCCAGACCATCATTGCGGTGTTCTTGCTGTCCGCATAGTAGTCGTAGAGGTCGTCTACCAGGCCGTTGAGGATGTAATTCTTGCATAGGAAGTCATGCTCCCTTTCCTTAGCAGAAGCAGCCCTCTCCTCATCGGTCGCTTCTTCCGGCAGCTCGAAGGGCATGCTGGTGAGGCAGTGTGCCAACTTCTTGGTCGTCAGGTAGAACTCCATCTTTTGTCTCCAGCGACGGAAGTTGACTCCAACGAAGCGAAACGGTCGATTGATATCGACAGCACCAGATCCGGCCATGTTGTTCTGTTCAGTCGACATAGCAGCAGCCGAACGTCTTAAAATTGTTAGAAACGGAACAACAACAAGACGAGGATACCGAATCTGGAGCTGAGTCGCGGACTAGGTCGCTCTCTTTAAGACGTTCGCGGCACTGCCTTCGATGCGCACGACAGACTATCAACCGGTCGTCTCCAGGATAAAACAGCTCCTCTGTGTACTCGCGGTTTTGTGCGGAAACCGGAGCTCTCTGAACACTCTCTCTATTGTGTTTATGCTCGTTGTGGTGTATTTAGAGGGGCTGGGGAGGCGGCTATTTATAGGAGCCGAACCCCTAGGAATATACCCTCTTGCTTAGGGAATAAGTCGGATTAATTAAGGAAGATAATTACTTCCTTAATTAAAACCGTCGGTTAGGATAAATCCTGCGGGGACTATCCTTCGAATATTCCTTTTCAATCGATTATCCCTTAGAATATTCCTCAGAATAACCGATTAATAATTAATTATTATATAATTAATTCGTTCGGAATTTCTCCAAAAAATATGTATATAGTCTCAAGTGATCCATCCAACCAACCAACAGACCGGTCGGTCGGACGGTCGGACGGCGCGCGCGTGTGGTGGTCCGTTAGGTCCTCCCTCTCCCACAAAAGTGGGTCACCCCAAGGGGCATGCCCTTAGGAGAGAGGCTCCTATCTTTATACTCATTTCACCAAGTAAAACTACCAATGTGGTAGTTTTTCCACTTGAGACTCTATAGCTTTCAAAGCTATTCATACACATTTCCAACAAGTTATGATCAGTTCGTTGTGATCTTTGTGTTGAGATTCTCTTTCTGTATATCACAAATAGCAAGGAAGGTTTTTGCCATGGAGATTTTTGCCATGCATTTGCCGCTACATATTTCCTTTGGTTATGCGTTCTTTTCCTCACACGGATGTTGCGGATGTTTCTTATTCAACAGTTAAGAAGGTTTCAATGTTGATGGATGGGTTTTACATTACTTTTCCCTGCTAGTGATAGAATCTGAATTCTTGTCTCCAGGTTTTGGATTCGCTGGGAATTGAGATTCTCTGCAGTGCCGCAAGTTTGTTATCGTTGGTTTCTTTCAATTCTCTGTTTGGTGATTTGTATGGATTTAGTCGACTGGAGGAAGAAGATGAAGAGGGTTTTGTGTCTTTATTCGTATTTGCACATGGAATCCTCTAACTGGGCTAAAAATCCCAAAAGCATAATGTGGGTTACAGTTATTGTGGCACTAAAACGTAGGAAAAATATATTTTGAAAGATACGGTTGCAATTATAATTATTATTTATAATTAATTTGATTTAAAATAATTTAATTATAATTAAAATTAATTTATAAGTGTGAATGTAGGTGTATAGCATACGTCAGGTGTACGTTAGCCTGAACCATATATATATATATATATATATATGTATATATATATATATGGTGGTTTCTATTGTACCTTGGGTGAAATCTAGGGTACGACATACCCTAAGTAAGAAAACACTATCTAGAACTCAAATTAACCGCATTTCTGGGCATGATACTATACCCTAACCCTTGATGGGTGAACCCTAGATCTTAGTTTTCTAGATCATAGAGCCTAACCCCTAAGATTGTGCATGTAATTATTTGCATATATTTCAACGAATCACGACCGTCAATTTTTGTTTCTCAATAAATTGGTCTTCGTGTATGAGATTTATAGAACTAAGACATAGATTTTAATATCTAAGAGTTTGAGAATAGTTCCAAATGCCAAACTCCGGTCAATTCAAGGTCTAGATATCTTTTTCTTACTCAATGTACAACATACCCCAGATTTTACCCGGGGTACGATAGAATGGTCTATATATATATATATATATATGTGCTATTTCCTTCAAATATGTTATTACGTGAAGGAAGACTATATAAAGAGAAGTAGCAAAGCAAGAGACCTATGTGAATTGTGATCAGCAACAATAGTTGAGAGTGAAAAAGAGAGAATTGGTTCATTGTGTAATGCTTGAGTAGTATGAGCATTTGATGGCTCTCTTTAGCATAGAGCTTGTGAGGAAGAGAGGGAAACTGATTTATGTTCTTGTAGTAAAAGGGTTTGGATTCCATCGGAATAAATTTATCTTGGAGTTAGCTACATCAATAAGATAAAATTCTTGAAAACTAGGTCTCAAAGAGCAAATACTTTTGAATCGACATGTAAGCAATATCCTGAATTCGTTTAACAAAAAAAAGTCATTGTGATTCCTTTGCACTTCATTCCATTTGTGTTTGTCCTGTGTTTCTACAGCCAAGGCCTACAGATAAATCTGGCTTGTTGGGTTTTAGCCCAAATTGTAAATGCGGTGGGCCAAAGTAGTCTAACCCATTACAACCCTTGACCTAGACAAGACGAAGAGTCATTCTCGTTGTCTCACTTCTTTTCAATTTCTTGACTTTTTCTTGTTCCAAATCAAATCGATAAAGTTCACTTTTTTCTTAAACTGCGCTTTCGTTACTACAGTGTTGATTTCAAGTGGTATAGGAGTTAGTATTTGTAATGACCCACTAGTATAGGTATGAGTTTGTAATTGTGCTGGTGTATAAAATAGGGAAACCCAGATCGTAGATATTATGTGGAATGATGAATAAACAGACATAGATTTTCAGTAGCTATGTTTCTCTCTTCTTCTTCCCCTTTCTCTTCTCATCTATCTCCATTTCTTGTCGATAATCCATTGCCGGAGATATCGATGTCGTCCGACTCTTACAATTGGTATCAGAGCATTTCTCCAGCACCATCGGCGATGACGCTCTCTTCTCCCGTCAAGCCAATGCAAGACACTTTCGACAAGGTGCACAACTCTTTCTTGGAAATCATGGCCATGCTACACGAAAATAAGGTATTAACCCTTATTTAAGTTGAGTTGGGTTTTTAATCCATGAACGTAAAAGGCAAAAAAAGCCCAACCCAACAACTTACTTATGATCCAACACCAATATCTAAAGGCCAATAATATGGTGCCGCTATAAAAAGTGCGACACCCGTGCCGCTCATTCCTATTCGTCCACGTGGACATGATGTGGCACTAACGGGTTTTATTAGACCACAGCGGCCAGCCCAAACCAACGGCTATGATGAACCAACCCAAAACTGCGATCCACCCAAAGTGACGGCGTGCCCATTTAATCTCATTCACCGTCTTCCTCCTCAACTTGCGTCTTTCACACATCCGATTTAATGATTGCCGCAACTCCTAATTCTGGGACTAGCTGAAACCAGAATCCTGAACCTCATTGATGATTATCAGCAATGGGACCCAACATAACGAGCAAGGTTAGTAGATCTCATCATTTTCTCCACAAGCCTTCCCTCTTTGATATCATGTAAGGGTTACAGTGGATAAAATATTAACTCCGGACAATGATACATGTTTTTCGTTTATTTTTTACCAGGGCTGATCTCTGCCTTCACAGAAGTTTTCAACTTTGTTCTTTTCCTTTCATATTCTGCCAATACTCCTCTATGGGTAAGGTCCGAGAATAACAACATTAAGAGAAAATTAATCATAGTTTTAGGAGAAAGAAAAGGAATTCATCATGTTGCAACTAGTTAATTTTATAATCGAAGATTCATAGAACCCACAAAAGGATTCACTTGTTCCAAAGTATATATATGTTGAGCTTCATCTAAACCACAACCAAATTTCCAAGCTTAGTTGTTTTTCAGGTGTCCTGAGACAATATCCATCACATCCAGTTAAAAGGGGCATCCATCTCAACGAATAAAGCTTTGATGATGGCACTTCTTAGTGTACATTCGGGGATGCTTATTTTCACATGTCCTATGACTTGAGATTCTTCGAGGCAGAGGTGACTTACGATTTTAATTTCATCACTTGGAAGCATAAAATAATGAGTTTGATTTGGGAATTCTGTGAGAGACTACGTCAACTTCCGTTGGGTATGACAGGAGAAAAGGGAGCCCAAATGGTGTTTCAAATAACATCAAGCACACATCAAGTTGAGCTTACCGTGTCTGAACCGAACATGAGATATCGCCACTGAAATCATGGTTGATCTGTCTCCTAAGTGGTGTGCGTCTTCTTTATGCTTGTGTTCAGCTATTCAGCTTATTTGGGTGAAGGAAATGGTACTGAATCTCATTTTGTTTGTTGTTCACCCGGGTATTTATTTGGGGTTTTTTATGACAAGACCTTGCAAATCATGCAGATTTTAGGTTCAACAATATTTTGTACGACTTGCTGGAGGTGAACAAGACTGGCTACCATTGCAGTGCTAAAGGGTTTGTCATGAACATAACAAAAGGTGGTAAGGACATGTTCAATCTCACATAACGAGGCCTTATTACTTCATCTCGACTGCATGAACTACTGCTCGATGCAGGGTATGAAAATTGAGGTGAATGTGACTATTGAGCTGCCCCAGTAGCAGTTGGTGCCTCGCCCAGTTGAGAGCAGCAACGTCTCATCTTCTCCTCATCCATGTTGATTTACCAGTGCTGTCTTGCATTTCGTTCTTGCTATTTTTTTGGGTAGAATCTAGTTGTTCTATTGCGTAGTGGCACTCTGTTAAAATTTGCAGCCTTTGTAGTTTATGTTGTGATTCATTGTAGTAGTGGTGTTCGATTCGAACAATGCTCTTCAAGTGATAGAAATAAGAAAATTGGTTTGTTGCTATGTACTATGTAGTAGTGATAGATTCTCTATGTATTGATCCTATTCCATTTGCACTTGCAACGGATAACATTGGGTTCCTTTAGCATGACTTTACAGGATAATACACAGTTGAGGGGAGACAATAAGTAACAAAAATAACTATCTACATAGATCATTGGAGGCCAAAAGAAGTTGCTCTGTAAGGGAGTGTATAACACCCTAACCCGGCCGGGTATTACTTTTACTAAAATGACCTTGATAAATAAAATACTCAAATCTTAAATTGCAGCTGGAAAATTTTTACTAAATAAAATACCGAAAACACGCATTTGTAGTTCAAAGCAACGCCCTAACACATGGGCAAACTCAAAACTTAAAATCTCAAAATGATCTCCAGTCTATACTCATAATCATAAATGTAAATATCTAATAATCTCTAATGTTGTTGCTACTAAAAACCTTGACTAAGCATCCTCCGTGACGCTTATACTGCTCTCCTCTAGCTAGTTGCCCTCGAACTCGCTGCTCACTAACTGCTCCTCTAGCTCCTCTAGCTCTTCAAACTGTTGAGTGAGATGGGGTCAGTCTACGCCCTTACGTTTAAACTTCTAATGCTTAGCACTTTACTTAAAACACTTACTTAAATTAGTGAAAGTTGTTTGTACTTCCACTCTTAAAATTGTATGGCAGTTACTGTTACTCTCCATTCTTAAATCTCCAAGCTTGACTTAAATACTTGATTGACACTGGGATCCCTCACTAGCTAGTCCAGTTGCCAACTCATACGTATGAGAAGCCCTCCATGCTTTCCTTAAACTTAAACTTATCGTGGAAGGATCTTCTTCCACGATTCTCAAGAGCATAACCTCTGCTCTTCTTAAAATATCTCAAGAGCATAACTGCTGCTTATCTTAAAAGTCTCAAGAGCATAACTGCTTCTCTATCTCAATATCTCAAATAACAACGGACTGACGCTAATGACTAAAAACACTTAAAACGATTTCAGCTTCTTGAAGGTGAAGTACTTCTTAAAAAAGGACTTGTTTTTAGACTTTAACAATAACTCATAAATACAAAGCTTCAAATAAGAACTAAACTCATCCACACTTCACTTCAAATCGTAGCTGAACCAAAGCACATATCATCAAACATAAGCACAATCAAAGTATGACAATCACTTCATCGCAATCCTTAAAAGCTCGTAATACTAGAAAGAACACGTAAGGCGTAAAACTTACCCCCTTTACACTCACCTAAAATCCATCAAAACCGTCCCTGTTTCTGCTCCAAAATTCCATGAATTGCTTCCATTAAATTCTCCTGGCCTCCACGATCACGTAGGCGCCCACGATTCCTCGTTTGCACGTTAAACTAACAAGATAGGACCAAAATACGAATTATGTTAGATTCCAAAATACTAGATACCAAATATGAACTTCTCCCAGTCAACCTATTGACCCTGACCCTTCCGGAAAATTACGTACTCAGTGCTCTTACTTTTTGAATTACCAAGAACGGTATCTGAACATGACCAATTTTGCGTCCAAACTTCGGAGGCTCCGTTCTCCCCCATCTGATGTTGGATTTCGAATTCGTCAACACCGTGATGATCCTGGAATTGTCCTCTTCGTGATCATATCCAAGACTTGGATCTTCCCGCCGTCGATCAAGTCATTATTCGTTGGCGTTATTTACCGGCCACACGACGATGCTCCTCCCGTCGCCAAGCAGGCACGTCAAGCAGGCACCTCTCGTACTAGGGAGGGGCTTCCGTCAAAAATCTCTCCCCAAGCCACCAGTGACCATTCAAACATGCACGTCAAGCAGGCACCTCTCGTGGTGGGGAGGTACTGCCGTCGAACAAGAGAGAGGTTCTGACGCTTTGTTCATCCGCCGCCACCGCCTATTATGCTTCAGCTATTATGTGCTTGGCCGTCTCCTGCTTGGTTAAGCAACCTGGTCTCCTACGAGAGGAGCACCCGCCTCGTTGGCAGCGAATCGATCGAGCCCCGGGAAGAAAGGTTGCACGAGGGGATAGAGAGAGGAGACGGTTTAGGGTTTGTTGTGGTGAGGCCGAGTGGGATATGGGCTTGGAGATTGCCTTTAAGTTTTAATTAGTTCAGGGGGTATTTTTGGCATTTAATAAATTACGGGTGAGTTCAATCCGAAACTCAGTTAACGTCCATAATTTTCTCACGTCATGTCAAAACTCGACACCGTTTGAACTATTAGTTCACATGTTTTAATTCTCATTGATAATACGGTGGAACTTGACCTAACGATATAATAATCATTTTCTTTTGGGAAGAGCAGGGTGTAACAGAGTGCAAATAGATTCCTAAACATTCCTCTTCATTCTAGTCTCTGTCATAAATAAACGTTAATTTTAGGACAATGAGGAGCAGAAGTTGTACTTTCAACAGCAGTAGCAACAATAGGGAAACGAAAAAGAGTAACCACCAAAGCTAAGCTATGCAACAGTGGTCTTAAACCCATTAACTTTACACCCTCAATTCCACTTCGCTAGCAGCAACCTTGTGGACATCAGACATACAATAACTTCTTTACTTTTCGTTCTCTTCTATCAAATGCAATAACCTGTCATTTCAAACACGACTGTAGCTCTTGTAGTTGTACTTACCTGAAACAGGTTGAAAACCAGAAAACTCTTGTTAAACCAAAAACACCTTAAAATTCATACACAACTTTATATAAGTTCAGTTAGTAGCCATTTTTGTAATGATCTGAGGCATGAAGCGATATGTTGTCAGTAGTAACAGCCATCTGCAATAACCAAATAATTTCTTATCATTTAACGAGGAAACATACTTTATGTAATGGCTTATATATATTCTATGCACTAATTACCGTGATATCAGCTGCTCAACTCACTACCCTGCACATGTCACAAGTTACCAGTTCCCTAATTATCATCATAAGGCAGCATCCGCAACTCACCTATACATGTTACCCATATGACTATATCTAGGATACAAAAATATCAGAACTGTTGTTTATTTCCAGAATAGTTCATAGACAAGTAAGCGAAACAAGTACTCAAAAATTATTCGTTGGGAACCTTCTCTCAGTACTTCAACAGCTGTAGTGAAGCATGCACACGTGACCCATGTACGAGTGTGCATGGTCTTTAGGGACTTATTTGTCCTGGTTTATTTTCTTTATGGTGACTTTGGCTGGATCCGAACCCTAGGATTAGAGGTGAGGGGTTTTCGGTTCATATATATATGTAAGCGGCACGGCTGCAGCAGCTGTAACACAATAACGATAATAAGAAAACTTGAGAGCACCTGCTCTCCGTGGAGTAGTCTCGTTCATATCGAACGGGGAAACCACGTAAATCGTGTGTCGTTTCTTTTCGTTTTGTTAAATTTATCATGGTATCAGAGCTATAACATCCTCCCTGTGGTTATCTGTTGATTCTGGTGGCATTGATTATTCTCTCCTTGTTGCATTATGGGCGACGCCGAGAAAGATAGCACCAGCGGCAGTAAATTGATGGCTACCTCTGATCGGCCGCTTACCTCGGATGTGAATTCCGTTTATTTCCTTCCGCACACAGATCCTCAGCACGTTGGCGATCTTCTCACTGCGAACAACTACGGCGAATGGGTGATCGACATGACTGATTCCCTTCTTACTAAAAACAAGTTAGGGTTTGTTGATGGTACTCTCCCGCAACCTCAGGACTCCCGCGAAGCTGCTGCCTGGCTTCGATGCGATGCTACTATCAAAGGATGGCTCAAAGCCTCCATGACTCCTGAAGTGCGTCGTAGCATTCGTTTCGCGAAGACAGCAAGCATATCTGGGACGATCTTCGGACGCGTTTTGGACAAGGTAATGCTACCCACCATTATGAAATTCGTCGCCAGATAAGTCTCCTTCCTCAAGAGAAACATACTGTTTCTGCCTATTACACCGAACTTCGCACACTCTGGGAAGAGGCTCATCAAATCTCGCCTGCACCCTCCTGTACGTGTGGGCAGTGTACATGCGATTTGGAGAAGCATACACGTGATCGTGATGAAAGCATTCGTCTTTTTGATTTCATCATGGGTCTGGAAGATACTTATTCTACAGTTAAATCCCAGATTTTATCCATGAAGCCTTCACCTTCTATCACGGAAGCTTACAACCTTGTCGCCACTGATGAACAGCAGCGCAAGATCGCCGGCAGTGGGAAACCTAAAGTCGAGGCGACTGCTTTTGTTGCTACACAGGACCGCGGCAAACACGAGGATTCTCCCGATCGCAGCAGCTCGAGTGATGGTAAGCCTCGCTGTTCTCACTGCCAAAAGTTTGGACATACTAAAGATCGTTGTTTCGAGCTTATTGGATATCCTCCTGGTTATTTGGAGCGTGGGGGTGTGAAGAACTCCTCTGGAAAGGGACGGCGGAATGATGGAAAAGGGCGCTCTGGTCCCAAAGCCGCCGCTGCTACTGCAGAAGATAGCGTCATTCCTGGCTTAACTAAGTCTCAATTTGACCAACTCAGGAAATTTCTTGGCGCTGAACCTCAGCCTTTTGATGACAACGCCTTTTCAGGTAATTCTCTTGGTAATGACACTTGGATAATGGACTCTGGTTGCAATGCTCATATTATCAAGGATGCACATATGTTTCTTACGAGTGAGCCTGAGTCTCAACTCCAAGTTCGCATACCGAATGGCTCTGCAGTACTAGTTCGTCGTATTGGATCCGTTCGCCTTGCCGATGGCCTTGTTCTCTCTCGAGTTCTGTTTGTCCCGGATTTTAAATGCAATTTACTCTCCATTAGTCAACTTACCAAGGAGTTTCCCTTAGCACTGATATTCCTGCACAACATCTGTGTTCTCCAGGACTCACACTCCAAAAGGATGATTGGGATGGGGATGCAAGTTGATGGTTTATATCACTTGAAGCTGTTTGATGGGACTTCCATGGCGTTATCTCATGCTGCCCGGAAAGAGCGTCGCTATTCCTCTGCATTATAGCATTCACGCATGGGGCACCCTTCACTGGAGAAACTCTCTTTGTTGCATTTAGTTTCTTGTTCTTGTTTGGATAATCATACTTGCTCGGCGTGTTTGCGAGCTAAGCAAACTAGCACTCCTTTCATTTCTTCTTCGATAAAGACCAAGGATGTTTTTGAGCTACTTCATGTTGACATTTGGGGCGGATATTCTACTCCCAGTCTTAGTGGCGCACATTATTTTTTAACGATTGTCGATGATTACAGTCGTGGCACTTAGATCTATCTTATGCGTCATAAGTCAGAAGTTGGTCGATACTTGCATATGTTTTGTCAACAGGTAGCTCGACAATTTGGTAAGCCGTTTCGTCGTATTCAGGCCGACAATGGATTGGAATTTCAGACGAATATGCTTACCAGTTATTATGAGCAGGAAGGGATTGTTCTTCAAACATCCTGCATTAACACACCTCAACAGAATGGTGTGGTTGAGCGGAAGCACCGCCATGTGCTTAAGACTGCTCGGGCATTGCGTTTCCATGCTAATCTCCCTATCCGATTTTGGGGGGATTGCCTCCTGACGGCGGTCTATCTCATTAATAGACTTCCTACTAATGCTACTAAAAATCGTACTCCCTACGAGCGCATTTTTGGGAAGTTACCTGTGTACTCTCATCTTCGTACTTTTGGATGTCTTGCATATGCCAAGGACACAGCTCCACATTTGGATAAGTTTTGTGAAAGGGGGAGAGCATGTGTGTTTCTCGGCTACCCTGCAGCTCAAAAATGTTATCGGGTCATGGACCTGGCTACTCGGAAACTTTTTACTTCCCGTGATGTGGTTTTTTGTGAAGATCAATTTCCCTTCCATGATATTCTTCCCAACATGAGCCGCTCCCCTGCTGTACCAAGCGCTGCCCCAGTTGATCACGAGGACGAGCTTGTCAACCTCCCTTCTCCGTCTTCGCATAAGCTTGACGACGCTGAGCCCTCGCAACCCTCTTCTTCACCGCAGCAGGCTGGCATTTCCACGCCGCCAGCCGTTGACGACGAGATAACTGGTGCTTCTAGCTCATCGACTGCGCCCCCTCCTGACTTACGACGAGGTCTTCGTAATCGCAAGCCTCCTGCTTTTCTTGTCGACAACTACGATGTCCGCCTCCCGACTACCCATTCAGGTCATGTATCCTCCGTGCGGTATCCTTTAAATGCCGTGGTCAATTATGCTCGTTTGTCTTCTAATCACCGTGCATACCTTGCAGCTATCTCTCACTCGACGGAACCGCGCTTCTTTCATGAGGCTGTCCGTCATAGAGTTTGGCGCGATGCCATGCAAAAGGAGGTTACAGCATTGTAGGCCAATGGGACGTGGGATCTCGTTCATTTGCCCCCTGGCAAACGTGCAATTGATTCTAAATGGGTGTATAAAATTAAGTTCGATCCCGATGGTAGCATTGAGCGCTACAAAGCGCGGCTGGTGGCCAAGGGATACACTCAGGTTGAAGGAGTCGATTTTCATGACACCTTCGCGCCAGTCGCTAAGTTGGTGACTGTACGATGCGTTCTTGCTCTTGCTGCTCAGCTGGGTTGGTTTTTGCATCAACTCGACGTGAACAATGCCTTCCTTCATAGTGATTTGGAGGAAGAGGTATACATGCGAGTTCCTCAAGGTTTTGCTCGTCCGGGAGATGACCGAGTCTGCCGTCTGCGGAAGTCTCTCTACGGCCTAAAGCAGGCCTCCCGCAATTGGTACACCAAGTTCACAGCAGCTTTGGTTGGATATGGCTTTCAGATGTCTAAAGCTGATCCTTCCCTGTTCACTTTTCTGCAAGGTGAGACTTTTCTTGTTGCCCTCATTTACGTCGACGACATTATTCTTGGAGGTACCTCTCTTCCTGCTATTGAACAAGTCAAGACTTTCATCCACCAACAGTTCAGCATCAAAGATCTTGGGCCTTTAAAATACTTCTTGGGAGTCGAAGTTTCCCGCTCGAAGAAAGGCATCGTGCTCACGCAACGAAAATATGCCCTTGACATCCTGGCCGACTCTGGTGTCCAAGCTGCTCGACCATGTCTGTTTCCTATTGATCAAAATCACCGTCTTAACTCTTTTGATGGACCCCCAGCTGCCGACCCTTGCTCTTATCGACGGCTTGTCGGTCGTTTGTTATACTTGACTGTGACTCGACCGGACATCGTATATGACGTTAATGTTCTCAGTCAAGCAGTTCATGATCCTCGTCAGGCACATGTAGATGCCGCTCACCGGGTTTTGAGGTACTTGAAGAGTTCCCCTGTACAGGGACTGTTTTTTCCTTCTGAGCATTCGTTGTCGCTCACAGCCTACTGCGACGCTGACTGGGGTGGTTGCCAACACACCCGTCACTCCACTACTGGTTATTTCATTCAGCTTGGTAGCAGTCCTATTTCTTGGCGTACGAAGAAACAGACAGTTGTTGCCTGCTCCTCTGCTGAACCCGAGTATCGGGCCATGGCCAGCACTGTCAGTGAGATCATCTGGTTACGCTCCCTATTCCGCGAGCTTGGAGTCTCCATGGACAGTCCTACTTCTTTACACTCTGACAATCAAGCTGCCTTGCATATTGCGGCCAATCCAGTTTTCCATGAGCGTACAAAGCATGTGGAAATGGATTGTTATTTTGTTCGTGAGCGTGTAGCATCTCAGGAGATCGCTCCGACCAAGATTTCTACTCAGAATCAGGTTGCTGATATGTTCACGAAGGGCTTGGGAGCTGATCAGTTCTCTTATCTATCTTCCAATCTTGGACTTCACAACATTCACTCCTCCGCTTGAGGGGGAGTGTGGCGAAGCATGCACACGTGACCCCTGTACGAGTGTGCATGGTGTTTAGGGACTTATTTGTCCTGGTTTATTTTCTTTATGGTGACTTTGTTAATTTTCCTTTGGCTGGATCCGAACCCTAGGATTAGAGGTGAGGGGTTTTCGGTTCATATATATGTAAGCGGCACGGCCGCAACAGCTGTAACACAATAACGATAATAAGAAAACCTGAGAGCACCCACTCTCCGTGGAGTAGTCTCGTTCATATCGAACGGGGAAACCACGTAAATCGTGTGTCGTTTCTTTTCGTTTTGCTAAATTTATCAACAGCAGTAGTGATTTTAGTTTGATGAGCTTTAGAAACATATGATGGGTAAAGGGAATTCACAAGCAAACTCGAAACCTAATCTCAACACCAAACTGGATGACGGGAACTTGGAAAAAATAATAAGTGGATTGCGGACTTCCGAAGTGAATGAAGGAATCAACCATATAGTTGCTACGCAGACTATTACTACTGGCACATACTCTTATACTACTTATGATCACTAACAATCTAACTTGTGTGTTTCTGATTTTGCTACTATAACATGAACTCAATTATAACTTCTAAATTCCTTCCTCACTATATTTTAATACGAACCCACCTAAGGCACAAAGCAGAAACAATATGGAAATGATCTTCCCATAACATTTAACAGAACAAGAGCTCTGAAGTTTTTCATTTCATTCAATATTTATGAATTCTCTCCTTCCGTAGACGAGGAATTCCAATCAAACATTGTGTTCTAGGCTCTTCATTTCAAACAGAGAATTCTAGCCACTTCATCTCATCCAAATCTAAAAAGAATTCTTTCCTCCCATGAATAATTCAACTACAAACTCAAATATCTAAAGCCCAAAATTTTTGGCCCGCAAACTGAAATTAGCAATGTATTCATTCATTTAATTGAATTCAATCAAATATTACATTAGCAATTTCCCTTAGCAGCCTCGCGAGTCCAATGCTTCTTTTCGTCTTGCTTGTTTCCGGATACCTATGCCGCCAGGGCGCCTGAATCGCCCCGGACCTCCCCAATCCCCTATTGTGCATGTTCATAAGCCTCTCCGCAGGCTCGTTCTTGCCCACCACTAGCTGGATATTGTATGACAAGTTGAAGCAACCGATGCTTGGGGAAGTCACTATGCCAGCTCGCCAACAGGAAATCTCTAGGCAAGCAACCAGCGAGTGGGGGGAAGAGAAGTGGAAGGGAGGAAACGTGAGACAGCGGGCGATGGTAACAGATTGAAAATCAATTTCAACGGTCATCTGCCCTGCGACGTCGTTCCTTCCTCATTCCGGGACTTATCGCTGCACTGCCGTTTCTTTCCTTTCCTGCTGCGCTGTCGTTTGGAACCAAGCCAAGATGCCTCTGTTGCGATGTCGTTTGATGTAATGTGCTGCGTATTGTTCTTTCCCAGTTGATACTTGTGTTTCCTTTCGTTCCAAGACAGTAGTTGTTTCCATTCCAAGCTACAAAACAGATGTATGAACTTTGTCATCTTCTTCCTTGTTCTGCCTATAAATTGGCAGTGAAAGTAATGAGAAAAGCAAGCTAGGTTTTATCACTCCAAATTTTCTTTGTTATGGTATCAGAGCCTCTGATAAAACCCTAGCCGCCGCCTTCTACAATGGCTGAGAATGAAGCTCAGCCCCTTCCTGATCCACAGCCAAATATTGTGGATCCTTCTTCTGACCCCTTCTTTCTTCACGGATCAGAGCAACCTGGAGCCCTCCTTGTTGCTGAAAAACTCACAGCCACAAACTACAATGACTGGAGCAGGGCAATGTTCAATGCCCTTGCTGCAAAAAACAAACTCGGATTCATTAATGGAACACTCACAGAGCCAGCTGCTACTGATGCAAGGTATGGTGCCTGGACTCGCAACAACGTTATGATCCTCAGCTGGATCCAATAGTCCACTTCTTCAGAGATTCGAAAGACCATCCTTGCCTGCAAAAAAACTTCAGAAGCATGGAAGAGCTTACAAACTCGTTATGGATCTGGTGATCTCATTCGCATTGCAGAGCTTGAAGAAGCACTTTCCTCTCTACAACAAGGTAACCAAACTGTTACTAACTACTATGGAAAAATCATTACTCTAAAGGATGAGTTAGAGAACTATCAACCACTTATTCCATGTACCTGTACACCCACTAGCCACATTGACTGTGTTGCCATGACAAGAGTTCTTCAATATCAAGAAACCAGTTATGTAATCAAGTTTCTTCGAGGTTTAAATGAAAACTTCTCTGGAGTCAGAGCACAAGTGATGTTTGGTGATGAGCTTCCCAACATCAATCGAGTTTTTCAAAGAATGTTGCAACATGAAAGACAGATCTATGGTTCTCAATCCAACAAAATGGTGGCTTCTCTCCACACAGACCAGTCAGCATTTGCCATTCAAGGAGGAAACAGAAGATTCAACTCCTCTGCTAAACCACCCTTCTGCACATTCTGCAAGAGAGAAGGCCATACTGAGGATATTTGTTTTCAAAAACATGGTTGGCCACCAGGAATGACCAAGCCTTCCTTTACTTCAAGCAGTACTCCAGTCACTTGTTCTTATTGCAGAAGAAGAGGCCATACAGAAGACAAGTGCTTTCAGAAGAATGGATATCCACAGAATTTTGTGCCCAAATATCCAACTTCTGGTACTGGAAGAGGTAGACCTCCTGCTGCCAATGTTGTCACCAGCACTTCTTCATCAGATGAAGTCAAGCTCACAAGAGCAGATTATGACAAACTCATGAGTCTGATGAATGCTCAGAAGAACCAACCATCATTCTCTGCTTTCTGCCTTTGTTAGCAACAAAGGTATACTTCCAACTCCTTCTCTCTCAATTCCTGTCTTCAATGCTATCACCAACATACAAAAACCATGGATTGTTGATACTGGAGCTTCAGACCACATAGATAGCTCCTTAGACTACTTAACAAATCCACAACCTTTGTCAAATGTTTTCATCACTCTCCCCACTGGAGCTCAAATCCAGGCAACTCACACTGGCACAGCAAAATGCCACGATGCCTTGACTCTACAAAATGCCCTGTTTGTTCCCCACTTTACCTTTAACCTCCTGTCTGTGAGCAGACTGACCTCCACCACACCAATAAGCTTATCCTTTCAATCTACTACTTGTCTTATACAGGATTTGGAGCAGAAGAGAGTGATTGGTTCTGCTAGCCTTCACAATGGACTTTATTACCTTCAAGCATCACATCCTCCTAAATTGATTTCTGTTGCCTCTACATCCACCTTTGATTGTGGCATTTTAGACTAGGACATGTATCTCACTCTAAAATACCACTTCTCAACCAATTTTGTACCTCCATTACTACTCAGAAGGATCAACCATGTGATGTTTGTCATTTTGCCAAGCAAAAACGACTTTCTTTTCCTATCAGCCAGTCTGTAACACAGTTACCTTTTGAACTCATACATGTTGACATTTGGGGTCCTAACCCTCTTCCCTCTTATGATGGATTCAAATATTTCTTAATTGTAGTTGATGACTACACTAGAATGACTTGGCTTATTCTCCTTCATTTAAAGTTAAAAGCAAGACCAAAACTCATTGCTTTCTGCAACCAAATGCAAAGACAATTTCAGTCCACCATCAAAACCATTAGGAGTGATCAGGGTAAAGAATTCCAAATGGAAGAATTCTTTAACTCAACAGGCATTCTCCATGAAATGTCCTGTGTTGAAACACCTCAACAAAACAGCAAGGTAGAGAGGAAACATCAACACATCCTTGCTGTTGCTAGAGCCCTTCAATTCCAAGCAAACTTACCTCCTACTTTCTGGGGTGACTGTGTCAAACATGCAGTACACCTGATAAATAGAGTCCCCAGCCCTGTTCTTTCAAACAAATCTCCATTCCAAATCCTTTACAACAGACCACCAGACCTCACTGACTTGAGAGTCTTCGGTTGCTTGTGTTATGCCAGCACACTGGTTAACCACAGAACCAAATTCCAACCAAGAGCCAGGAAATCAATCTTCATTGGTTACACTCCTGGTATAAAAGGGTACAAGTTATATGACTTATCCACTCATGAAACATTTACCTCTAGAGATGTCATCTTCTATGAATCTCATTTTCCATTCCATTCAAATCATGAACAAGATCCTTTACCCTCTGATCCAGACATTCTATTCCCCATTCCTACTCCAAATTCCCCTCTGATCCATGAAACAACTTCATCTTCTAGACCAATCAATGTCGATCCTTCTACCTCCACTGATAGTACAAACCATCCCTCCTCTTCTCCTCCTTCCACCACACCTCCATCACCTACTTCTTCTCCTTCTCCTGTATCTCCTTCCCCACCACCACCACCACCACCATCTCCCCCTCCTCAACCTCAACCTCAAGTCAGATGTTCTGACAGAACCTCAAAACCCCCCTCCCATCTTGTCAAGAACTATCATTGTTACTTATCTCAAGGTCCTAGCAGCACCAATCACTCAAATCTGCAACAGATCAAAGACAACAGGTACTCCCTTTCCTCACTTCTCTCCTACAACAATCTTTCTCTCCCATTCAGAAAATTCTGGAATCAAGCTATGCAACAAGAGATTAAGGCTTTAATCAAAAATCAAACCTGGGATGTGGTTTCACTACCACCAGGCAAGAAACCAATTGGAAAGAAATGGATTTACAAGGATAAGTTTCTTTCTGATGGTTCTCTTGAAAGACACAAAGCTAGATTGGTTGCCAAAGGCAACACACAACAAGAAGGGATTGATTTTCAAGACACATTTGCCCCAGTCATCAAAATGACTAATGTCAGGACATTCCTAGCCATTGCAGCCCTCAGAAACTGGCATATCCATCAATTGGATGTGGATAATGCATTTCTCAATGGAGAACTACAAGAAGAAGTCTACATGACCCTACCTCAGGGATTCACTCCTCCTACTGGCATACCTAACCCAGTTTGTCGACTAAAGAAGTCACTTTATGGCCTGAAACAAGCTTCCAGACAATGGTTCTCCAAGCTTACAGACAAGCTTCATTAGCTTGGTTACATTCAAAGCAAAGCAGACCATTCCCTATTCTACAAGGTTACATCTTCTTCCTACACATGCATTCTCATTTATGTCGATGATCTGGTTATAGGAGGCAATAACTTAACAGAAATACAAGCATTGAAGGAGCTGTTACATAGAGAATTCAGCATCAAAGATCTTGGAAACTTGAGATATTTTCTAGGCATTGAAGTAGCAAGAAGCAATTCTGGCATTCATCTTTCACAGAGAAAATATACATTGGAAATACTTAAAGAAGCAAATGTTCTTGATTCAAAGCCTGTCACTACCCCCATGGATTACAAATTACATCTCAGCAATGATGAGAGCATTCCATATGAGGATCCAGAACACTACAGAACATTGGTGGGCAAGCTAATCTACTTGACTATTACTCGTCCTCAGACATTAGCTTTGTTACACAACAGCTAAGCCAATTCATGACCTCTCTATCTACAACTCATTACAAGGCTGTTCTAAGGGTTCTGAGATACCTCAAATCAGCACCAGCATCAGGTCTTTTCTTCCCCTCCAAGGGTTCTTTTCAATTGAAAGCTTTCACAGATTCAGATTAGGCTGCCTGTGTGGATACAAGGCGATCAACAACTGGTTTTTGCATATATTTAGGTGATTCTCTCATCTCATGGATATCGCGCTCTTGCCTTCACTACCTCCGAAATCCAGTGGCTTCAATATCTACTCCAAGATTTCCAGGTCTCTACATCTCTTCCTGTCAATCTCTACTGCGACAACCAAAGTGCCATCTACATCGCAAAGAACCCCACTTTCCATGAAAGGACAAAGCACATCGAATTAGACTGTCACTTCGTCAGAGAAAAGCTCCAAGCTGGTACTCTCAAACTTTTTCACATCTCCTCTTCTCATTAGCTCGCCGATCTCTTCACAAAACCACTTTCCCCAGCTCCATTCAACACATTGCTCTCCAAGCTTGGTGTGCGAAACCTCTGCCCACCAGCTTGCGGGGGGTAACAGATTGAAAATCAATTTCAACAGTCATCTGCCCTGCGACGTCGTTCCTTCCTCATTCTGGGACTTATCGCTGCGCTGCCGTTTCTTTCCTTTCTTGCTGCGCTGTCGTTTGGAACCAAGCCAAGATGCCTTTGTTGCGATGTCGTTTGATGTAATGTGCTGTGTATTGTTCTTTCCCAGTTGATACTTGTGTTTCCTTTCGTTCCAAGACAGTAGTTGTTTCCATTCCAAGCTACAAAACAGATGTATGAACTTTGTCATCTTCTTCCTTGTTCTGCCTATAAATTGGCAGTGAAAGTAATGAGAAAAGCAAGCTAGGTTTTATCACTCCAAATTTCCTTTGTTAGATGGAGGAGGAAGGTGAGAGAAAGGAGAGGCAGTTGGAGAGAACGAGCGAAGCCATTGATAGAATTTTAACTGACGGAGTTTTGAGTGGATACATTAGCATAGCTTGACGAAATTTTGTGTAAAATTTGGGGTTGGGGTCTATTCTTCAGTCGGTGCCAGTCATTGAATCGGATTTCAGATTGTCATAGTTGGGCTGGATTTCAGTAATTAACCAATGTCAAGTTAACTCTTACGTGGACCAATAGAAATTGGTTGCACCAGTGCCGCACTTTTTACAGAGGCACCCTAGTATTGGTCATATCTAAATAAATATGTTTATGAAATCGAATGTATCTTAAATGAAGCTAATGGTATGATATAGGAAAAAATATAACTAAGAAAATTAAGATGTAAGGTTAAGACTTCAAGAAAAAATTAAGAAACTGTATACTTGTTTGAAAGATAATTAATCTTGGTGAACTAGAATATTTCTTGCAAAATCTAATAAAGAGATTAATTTAACTTGAAACTCATGGTCATAGGCAAAACATACAATCATGCAAGAACTGGGAGCTTAGAAAATCAACAATCCAATAACAAATTGTATAAGAAGACCTAACAATAATTGTTAGGATATGACTTGAATTTGATTTGGGTTTGTTTTGTGTTTTGGGTCTATTTTGTTTGGCTTTGTGTTTGGGTTTTGTGGTAATTATCAAGTAATTCAACATCGATCTGAGTAGTATTTGGGAATTTTGGGAGCTCTGTTTGGATCTTGGAATTTTGTGCGGAGTGTTGGAATTATTAATTCCGGTGGTGGCCTCAAAGAATTTCGTTTGTGGTAATTATCAAGCAATTCAACATCGATCTGAGTAGTATTTGGGAATTTTGGGAGCTCTGTTTGTTCGTTAGAGTTGTTTGAATAGTTACCGTAGTTTGCAACTACGCTGATTGGTTTGTTTTGAATAATTTGGTTGGTATTTGGTGAGAAGTTTGGTTAGAGTTTGTTTGATAGTAAGAATGGATGCTATAAGTATGAATATTGATAAGTTTACTGGGAGAATGAGTTTCAGTTTGTGGTAGATTAAGATGCAAGCAATGTTGAAACAATAAGGTTTGTGGGTTCCGTTTTCTGAAAAATCGAAGAAGAAAAGTATAGATGAAGAAGAGTGGATTACTTTGGATGAGAAAGCTCACTCTACAATCTTGCTTTGTTTGTTTGATGATATCATCACTAAGGTTGCTGCTGAGAAGACTGTTGCAGGCTTATGGTTGAGGCTTGAAAGTCTATACATGACAAAGTCTTTAACCAACAAGTTGCTTCTGAAGCAACGTTTGTTCAATTTGCATATGGAGGAAGGTACATCTCTTAGGAATCATCTAGATCAACTCAATACTATCTTGTTAGATCTGCAGAATATTGATGTTAAAGTAGATGATGAGGATGTTACCTTAATTATGTTAGTATCTTTGCCACATTCATATGAGAATTTTGTGGATTATTTTATTACTTGGAAAGATAGTTTGTCTTTGGAAGATGTCAGCTCTGCTCTACATACTAGGGAGGTTCGACATAAGGCATCTCATTCGGGTTCGCAAAATCTGACATCTGGGTTGGCTGCTACGAGTAGTAGGAGACAACAATCTGGTAATAGGAAGACGAATATTAATTCGAATTCTGTTGGTTTGAAGGATGATATATGCCGTAACTGTAAGGAGAAGGGACATTGGAAATTCGATTGTCCTAAACTAAAGAAATATCAGGATAAGAAGGAATCATCAGTTGCTGTGGCGGAAGAAACTAACTCTGATTTTGAAGATGGTTTGGCCTTAGCAGTGAATGAACAGGTACATCATCCGGATGTGTGGGATTTAGATACTGAAGCTGATTATCATATGTGTCCAACCAGAGAGTGTATTTCAACTTATGAGCAGATAGATGGAGGACATGTTTCTATGGCCAATGGTGTTATCTATAAGATTGTTGGAAGAGGCTCTGTCAGGATGAGGACACATTATGGTTATGTTCGCATCTTGAACAATGTTTGGCATATTCCAGAGATGACTAAGAATCTGATATCTTTGAGTCTACTAGACGGCAAGGGTTTCAGTTTCAAAAGTGAAGGTGGATTGTTGTCTATCTACAAAGGTTCTAAGGTGATTCTAAAAGTGTTAAGGTTAGTGCCTTGTATGGTCTACAAGGTTCTGTTTTGACATGTTTTGTTGGTGATAAGTGCACCAAACTGGTTTTGAATGGCAAGTCTCAACTTGGGTTGGACCTGCCGAATGATTTGGTTTGTTGACCACCCTTCGGGGCATTTGGAGGTAGGGGAGATTCTGGTTCATTAGCAGATTTGGAGGAGTTTAGTATGTCTGGCAATTTTGATTGCATCCGAGTTTGGTGATTTGCATCGCGTTTGAGTTTGGCGATATGTATCGCATTTGGGTACATCTGGCAACTTTGGTTGCGTCTGGTATATCTTGTATTTGGCATAGAATTCAAGTCAAGGTGGAGATTGTTAGGATATGACTGGAATTTGATTTGGGTTTGTTTTGTGTTTTGGGCCTATTTTGTTTGGGTTTGTGTTTAAGCTTTGTTTTGACCTTTTTCGTGTATGTTTGGAAAGAGATGTTGGTTTACTGTTTGGGATTAGGAGAAAAGTTATATAAATACTCTTCACCAAACTAATCTGTAGAAATGTCAGTCAGTTTAGTTTGTTTGGTTTATCCGTTCCGAATTTGGTTTGTAAACTGCTCTCCTCATATTAGTGAAATTTGTTCTCCCTGCCTGTAGATTAACTAGCACACATTATGTTAGTGAACCAGATGAAATTTGTGTTCGTTCGTGTTGGTTTGGATTATCGATTGCACGCTTATGTTTTGAGAATAACATTCAATGCTTTCATAGTCATAAATATGGGCACTATAAGAATGTATGTTCTCCAAAGTTGAAATGTGAATTTTGTAATGGAACGAGTTACAGTTACTCTAGAGAAATTTGTTTTTAAGATTGAAAGAAAGGCAGGGGTAAAAGTTATGTATAAGTATCTAAATTAGTTTTTGTTTTGTCAGGCTAGTGTTTCAAAATTTGTCATTAATCACATGACTCCCCGTAATAAATAGGAATACAGGAAATTTAACGTGACTAGTCATATTTCTCGTGACCAATACAATTTGACACAAAAATTTATATTATGATAAATTTTACGTGACTGAAACTATTAAACACGAAAAACACACTTCCAAACACAAGATTTTCCATGATTAAAAAGAATTTTTAGAGAAATAAGGTCGTAATTGCAATAAAGGAGGAAGCAGAAAGAAGCTTGATGAAAGTGGAGTGGACTCAGGATGATGATTGATGAACACAATTCAGAATAACCAATACTATATATATATATTGGGTCTATTTTTAAAAGAAATCTAAAAAATGAAGGGAGCTTGATGTTTGAAGAGTAGTAAACCAAGTGACATTTGTTTTCTAATTTTTTTGAGTCGGATCTGTTAATCACACAAATTCCACAAAACAGCATAAGAATAACAATTTGGAAAAATTTTACTTCTTGTTTGTCTATTTTTCCCTTGTTGCCATCTCCCTAATCAATGCTAATATTTAATGCCTGTTTTCTAGTAGAAACCCATAAAATAATGCTGGTGCTGCAGTAATTGATATATTATTATTGGTTGCCGCCGTCCCGTATTTACTTATGAAGATTTTATCTTATTCGTTTTGTCTTTTCCCCCTATTTTTTCTTCCTATGCAATATGCATTACAATATGAATTATCCAATATCATATTTTGTGGCGTTACCACAAATGGAGCCAAGTAAAATTTATTGTTTCTCCCGCTAGCGTATATTTACATACTTGATTTTAAAGTTTGTACATGAAAGGGTAGGTAAAAAATGATCATTTAATCATTACGAAGATGAAATTGGTACAACTAATGATGTGATAATGTGTCGGAAGTTACCAGAAAATGTAGTGATCGGATATTTCGTGTTACAAGTGTGGTTGAATCATTTCATACTGCTAAAATCGTATATCTTTAGGGATCTGATATCTAGTATTTTCGGTTAGATCAGCCGGTACGATACGATTTCTAAAACATTAAACAACAAACACAACTTTTCCATGAATTCTTGAGTTTGAGTTTGGTTCTATGGTGGCAGAGTTAGAAAATCATGAAAGGGGTGTCCTTTTACATGATATGAATGTATTTAATTAGCACAAATTTTGCATTTAGTCTGAAATCATTTTAAACGTACCGATTGTCTAAAAAATTGTGCTTATAATTTCTCATATTAACGTTAGTATTGCCTAGTATTTAAATATCATATATACAAAACATGAAATAGTGACTTTCCCAAATTTTAGAAATGTTTCGTGACACATTCAAAGTAGTCTTATTTTGAGTATATTTATTAAGTGCCTACCTTTATCGAGTGCTCATGACTCTTATATAAATACTGATTTTACCTTGAGAAAAAATGTCATTTCTTAACATAAAAATTTAGGGTGCGCCTATGGTGCATTGCAAGTCATCGTAACTTGCACTTTTCGGTCGACCTTAGTTAGAATTAGGTCGACCTAATCTGTTGTTTCAGTGTAAAAACAGTTTCATGGTGCCTACTTTGGAGATTTATATCTTACAATTAGCTCGATGGAAATTAGAGATTAATGGCTTGTTTTGAAGCTGGAGTGTCCCTCTACACATGAAATTAGGTATGTTTGTATACAAAGGCAAGGCATTGGATGAAAGATTGGATATCTTGAAGGCTTCAAACAAAAGGCTCGAAGTTGCTACGAAGTAAGCTGCCTTCTAGCACAAGCAAGCTGCCAAAAAACAACCTTCGTAGCAACTTCGAGCCTTTTGTTTGAAGCCTTCCAGATATCCAATGTCTTGCCTTTGTAGACAAACATACCTAATTTCACTTGGTAGAGGCGTCTGGTCATGAATCTCATCCATGCTTTTCGAATTGAGCTCCAAAGTAGGCTTCACAATCACAAACATACGTTCCCAGACTTGGCCATTTTCAATTTTGGCATAGTCTTTTGATCAAGTTCAATAATGGTCTTCTGGACTTCTTATCGAGCTCTCAAACACTTCAATATGTAGAGGGACACTCCCGCTTCCAAAACAAGCCATTAATTTCAAATTTCCATCGAGCCAATTGTAAGATATGAATCTTCAAAGTAGGCACCATGAAACTACTTTTATGCTGAAACAACATATTAGATCGACCTAATCCTAACGGAGGTCGACCTAAAAGTGCAAGTTATGATGACTTGCAAGTCACCGTAGCAAAGTCCAAAAATTTATGATGAGCAGATAATTTGTTGTGACTTTTGGGACGAGGGTACACGTAGTCCGGTTCAACCAAATTTCCAACATAATCTCAATCCAATTTTTATCTTCTTATCTACATAGAGCTATACTTGTCAATCCGGTGTAGATAATAATTGAAATAATGGAGGATATATTCACCAAAACATCTCAGTTAAGACGAAACGAAGGAAACAAAAAGGAAACGGCCGTCACTATACTGCTTTACCCCATTTCGGCAGTACCCGTTGTGGATCGGTAACCCAACGTATCACAAGCTCCAACTAATTACTTAATTAATTAACAATTTGTGGGGGTAATTAGTTGACGATCTATCCAAAGCAAAATACACAAAAATGGCCAAGTTTGCTATTTGTTTTTTTCCAAAAAAAAAATTGAAACTTATGGCCATGATTTATCCGATACACTATTATTTCGTACAATGGAAACAAGAAGCAGAATAATTGTGCATGGTTCCTGCATCTAAGCTCCAAGGAAATCATGCATCCTGAAACACTAACATAGTGTGGAAGCTGTTTACTTCTCTTTTAACTTGTACACACATAACAGATCGTTTATGCCGGCAATGATAAAAATTCAAGAATTAACAACTATAATATCAATCTTGTACTGGTACGTAACGATAAATAACTGTTGTTGAATTTTATGGTCTCAATGAGAAAAACTTTATAATTAGTGATTAATTGTTATCCAACACAAATACCAAACAAACTTATAATGTATGCGTTCATTCGCGATTTCGTATTTGGAATATTAATGAAATTAATGAATCATTCAGTATGGTCTTAAAGATATGAGACTCGAATGAATCGTTTAGAAGATCGTGCACATGACATCTACCACTGCACCACCAAAGCATTATGAACTTTCAATTTTGTGTTGAAAAACTTAAAAATTGTGTCGTGGGGTACTTTGAGATTCATTAATTTTGGTGTCATTCAACAAGTCAGAATTATGTTCTGTATTAATTAGTTTACGGTATATGATTTGGAACAAGAAATTTCCAGTGAACTCTAACATGAGCAACTTCAAACAAAATGTTAGATTGAATTTCATTTAAGATTATGCATTAAGAAACACCACAAATACGTATTTATTATTATTCTTGTGTTTGTTTACAACGAAAAAGGATTTATATATACAGCAAAGAATGGAGAGGAAATAAAATTGTGTACATGCGGCAGTGTAGGATTCGATTCGATATCTGGTGGTGTGAGGTGCGGTGGGGATAACGCAGGGGAAGTGGGACCTCATTGAACTCTCCGCGTACGAGTTCCACTCCAAAGAATGAATATTTTCTTTGGCACCCTTTCCAGCATTATCGCCACTCTCACTTCCAAGCGCGTGTCACCTCTTTTCTTTAAAAATCCTACCTTTGTAGGAGGCAGTTCACATTTTATCGGTTTAACCAGAATTAAATCGCTAAAAATTTTATTTCGAACTAGTGTTTCATAAACAAAAACATGGTAAGTAGAAATCATTAATAGTATTTTAATTATATATTGATTCTATAATATTACTAACAAATAATTATACATGTAATGAAATCAAATTAGGGTTAGTGAAAAAGAGATGAACACGAGAATTTGGGGATTTCGATTTGAGCCGGAGGAACAGAGGGAATTGACTTGACGAGAGATGACTGAGATGTCAAGCTCTAAGTCTCAAGACCTCAACTCTCGGGTGGGCTCAAATTGAACTAATGGGCCTGGAAACTAATAACAGTAACTATGGGCTGAAGACCAATTAGGCCCTAATCATCAGAACCAGAACAGCTTTGTTCTTCTCTGAAGAACACGAATTGCGGAATGTTGAATGCAATAGAGAAGGAAAGACAGAGTAAAGGGAAGGGAGGAACACACGATCTTTTTAACGAGGTTCACCCTTGTGCAATGACTACTTCCTCGTCCCAGGATCACAGATCCCAGGAGACTCTATTTATGTTTTTGAATCAAAAGGACACAATTACAAAGGACTCTGTTGAACAATAGATAAACCGAAACACCATGAATCACTACCCGATCCAGTTCAGCCACCACAGTATAGAACCTCTACCCCTACACTGTTCACCCTTCTGTTACTCAAAGCACAGACCTATACCACTTGCTTTGTTTCCCACAAAAAGTGACTCAATCCTGGAATTCCCAAGTTTATAAAGACCATTGATCTAGCCGTTGGAGAGAATCACGAAGATTTGCTTGAATTGTACACTTCCCCCTTTTGAGCATCCTGCAATGGTCTGAGGATTGACAGATCAGACTTACCATTTCAACAATCTCTCCCTAAGTCTGATATTGACGATTGCTAAAGAACCTGCAAAACTGTCAGAGAGCAGCCAACAAGCAAAGCAACAACCAGGTGCAGAAAACCAAAGACAAGGAAGGATAAACCAACATTCAATCACAAAATCCACCAAGCAAAGCTCTCCTTGAGAGCAAACAATCCAACAGAACCAATACTCTCCCTGAGAAAAACAATTCAAACTAGAACACCAAGAGAAAAGAATACTCTCAACTCACGACCAAACTACTAAACATCCAAAGCTTCGCTAGACAAGGAATCTTCAAGAGCAGCAACATCAAGGGAGTCAGAGGGATGACTAGGAACATCGGAATCTGATCCATAAAGCTCTAGGATGGCAGCAGCAAAAGGTTCGAGAGGAGCAGGAGCAGAAGAAGCGCCACCAGGAGCATTACCATCATCAGAATCGTCAGAATCCGATGAATCTGAGTCGCTAATCCAGATCAGGTTCACCTCTCCCTCAATCGCAATATCCAGATCATCAACAATCATGTCCACAGTCAACCAGTGAGTGTGGGACTCAAACCGGTAGGAATTTAGGTTGATAGGGAGAGCCAGCAGCAAACGAGCGATCAGGGTACCAAAAGGTAGAGGGGCGGGATGATTATGATCAATGAAAGGAAGAACATCCCCAAAGAATAGATGAGAGTAATCAAGAGGTACCTCCGCAACAGCATGCGCCATAATCCAGAGATCCAGAGGAATGACGCGATCAAGCCTAGATGAATGAGGAACAAACACTCGAGTGATGCAGAAGTGAAAAACTCGCATGGAAGGGAGGAGAATCGCCACAGGTAGAGTCGAATCTTCGTCAGGAAGATGTCCAGTCAACTGGACAGCTTCTTCAGCAATGTTGAAGTTGAAGAGCGGAAGCTCGGACTCGTGGGCGAGGTTTTCTCCAATTGCAGGGAAGCCAAGAAGACGACCAATATCATCAGCAGGGAGAGTCATCAGATGGCCAAAAACCAAGGAAGTAAGAGTCCGAGATTGCAACCCAAAGTACCGAAGGTTGGAAAAGAAGTACCGAACCTCCTTAGGACTAGGGATGGCAATGGGTCGGGTTGGGTCGGGTTTTGCTAAACCCAAACCCAAACCCATGGGTTTATCTTTGAAAAAAACCCGGGGTAAAACCCATGGGTACCCACGGGTTTTGTCGTAAAAATTTACAATTACAAGTTTTTATCAAAATTAAAGTCAAATATCAATCTCTCAATACAAATTATCCATATATAAAACACCATTCTAGAAAATTCAAGCAAATCACAAATTAACTATACAAATTGTTCAACACCAATCTAGAAAACTCAAGAAAATTGAAGCAAATCACAAATTATCCATAAATAACATGTTTAATTGAAAGCTTCTTCATTTCAATTAAGTTTCTTTACTCTCCACTCCATAACATCAACTTCATTCTACACAATTAAAAAGGAAAAATTAGACATGTCTCCACAAACATAAATAAGATTAGTTGTTTAGAATATTAAATATACCGAAAAATTAATTATATGGGTGGGCGGGTACCCACGGGTCGGGTGTACCTAAACCCAAACCCAACCCAACCCGGTGAATAGTTAATGGGTTTAAACCCAAACCCGGCCCAAAACCCGTCAACACGGATTTTACCCGCGTTGAACGGGTTGGGTCGGATGGGTACCCGTGGGTTCGGGTTTTGTTGCCATCCCTACTTAGGACAAATCAAGGCAGGATTATTCTCAAGTAAAAAATCCCAGCCAAGGTTATGCACCCAATGACGAACTTCAAGACCATGAGCATCAAGTCCAGGGAAAGGAACAAGGAGAGCAGGAGAGATAGGACGCAGGGCAAACGATTGAGAATGACGATGGTAGTTCAGATAGAGGGGATCATGAAAGAAGGTGAGAGCAAAGGAGTAGACCATGATTGGGAAGACTCTCAAACACTCAACAGGACACACACACCGGAAATACTAAGATACTGACAGAGACACACAAATAAATAGGCTTACAGCAGGCAACCAGAAAGGAAGGAACACAATTAAACAGGAAATAAGAACACTGAGAACGAAAGAAACAAAGAAGGAAACTAAAACGACAAAAAACAGAAAGAAAAATAAACAGAAAAAGGTAGGCAAGATACCATTAAGGTATCAAAAAATTTGAGATGGATTGACCAGATCGCAATCCAATTTCATGACAAAGGAAAGTAAATCGATCAGTCCCCAAAGATTTGGTAAACAAATCTGCAAGCTGATACTCAGTGCTAATATGATGAAGTAGAATGCATCCTGTTTGAACCAACTCACGAAGAAAATGATATTTTTTATCTATGTGTTTGGTTCGTGAGTGATGAATAGGGTTTTTAGATATGCAAATAGCACTAGTGTTGTCTAGGGGTGGCTATACGGTCCGGTCCAGTTAAATTGGCCCAAATTGATCCGGTCCAGTCCGTTTTTTTTTGAAAATATAAGGACCAAAGATTGGATTGGATACAGTCCGGTCTTGATCCGGTCCGGTCTTGACCCGGTCTGGTCCCAATTCGGTCTTGATTTTATATTGAGATTGTGGGAATTTGAGTGGCCTAAGGCCTAAAAGGATGAGGAGTTGGTTAAGTTTTGTACTAAGTGCAAAGGTTTGTGACCGTTTATGCAAATTACCCTTAAGTTTTGGGTGTTAAGCTCTCTTATCCGGTCTTTATCCGGTTTTTTACCTCAAATCTAAGCCCAAAGATTGGATTGGATTGTTTACTATCCGGTCCCGGTCCGGTCTCGGTCCGGGTTATACGGTCCGGTTTCCGGTTTTTCATCCGGTCCCGGTCCAAATAGCCAGCCCTAGTGTTGTCACAAAACAGAGGAATAGCTTAAATATGAAGACCATAATCAGAAAGTTGATTCTTAAGCCAAAGCAGTTGAGTACATGTGATGCCAGCAGCAATGTATTCTGCTTCTGCTGTTGAAAGAGCAATTGTGGCCTGTTTTTTACAAGACCAGGAAACAAGTGAAGTGCCAACAAACTGACAACTGCCTGATGTACTATGTCGGTCAATGAGGCTCCCTACAAAATCTGAATCGCTATATCCCACAAGATCAAAGTTATCATGCTTGGGATACCACAGACCTACGTTAGGAGTTCCTTTAAGATATCTAAAAATGCATTTAACAGCACTTAAATGGCTTTCCTTGAAATCGAGCACACAGGCATACACTATGTTGTATGTCTGGTCGACTTGCTGTAAGGTACAGAAGAGAACCAATCATACCACGAAATTTAGATTCATCGACTGAGGAACCAGCCTCATCTTTGTCTAATTTGACAGTAGTTGCCATGGGAGTAGGAGAAGGATTCAAAGAATGAAAGTCAAACTTAGTTAACATGCTAGAAATATACTTAGATTGAGATATGAATGTTCCTTGAGAAGTCTGTTTGATTTGGAGTCCGAGAAAGTATTGTAACTCTCCCATCATGCTCATTTCAAAAACTTGTTTCATGGAATCACAGAACTGCGCAAACATGTTGGAGTTTGTGGATCCAAAAACAATATCATCTACATATATCTTAACTAGAAGAAGATCATCAGCCTCTCGTTTAGTAAATAAGGTTTTATCAACTGACCCTTGTTTAAAACCCTGATCTCGAAGAAAGGCAGTTAAACGTTCATACCAGGCGCGAGGTGCCCATTTAAGACCATATAATGCCTTTCGTAATTTAAAAACATTATCAGGATATAGGTGATTAACAAAACCAGGTGGCTGAGAGACATAAACTTCTTCATGAATTTCCCCATTCAAGAAGGCACTTTTGACGTCCATTTGGAATAGGGGAAAGTTCATATGACACGCATAAGCACATAACAAACAAATAGACTCCAAACGTGCTATAGGAGCAAACGTTTCGTCATACTCTATACCTTCTTCTTGACTATAACCTTGGGCAACTAAACAAGCTTTATTTCGAATAATAAGACCTTCTTCATTAGTCTTATTTCTAAGATCCATTTAGTGCCAATAACAGACTGGTTTAAAGGACGTGGAACCAAGTCCCACACATGAAGATACTCAAACTGAGTTAATTCTTCTTGCATGGAAAGTAACCATTTTTCATCTTTTAAAGCTTCTTTGTAATTCCTAGGTTCATACTGTGAAACAAGCGCATACTGGCCAGGGGTATACTTACCTCGAGTTCTCAGCTTGTCATTGAGATCATCAATAACTTGATCAGTAGGATGGCGCTTTTGTATGTGAGGTGGTGCTGAGGGTTTACTGGAGGAAGGATCAATTTGAGTATCCTTTTTAGAGTCCTTAGAAGATTCAGTAGTGGTAGGATTCAACTCTGCCTCCTGTCTTTCGCTGTTAATATTCCTGGTCAGCTCTAGCATGTCATAGATAAGTAGATCCTGTTCAGAAATCTCAAGATTTGAGTTAGTTTCATTGAACACAACATGAACCGATTCTTCAACCTTCTTGGTACGATTATTATATACACGATAAGCTTGACCTTTTATGGAATATCCTAGAAATACACCCTTATCAGATTTGGCATCAAATTTTCCTAGATGATCCTTGGTGTTAAGAATAAAGCAAGGGCATCCAAAAGGATGAAGCTAAGACAAATTTGGAGTCTTATTTTTCATAATCTCATAAGGCATTTTACTAATCCCTTTTCGAATTAGAACTCTATTGAGAACATAACATGCTGTGCTAACTGCCTTAGCCCAAAAATATTTAGGCAGATTAAATTCCAAAAGCATAGTGCGAGCACATTCTATGATAGTTCTATTTTTCCTCTCGACAACTCCATTTTGTTAAGGAGTTCGAGGGGCTGAAAAGGTATGAGTTATCCCAGATTCATTGCACAGAATCTCAAACTCTTCTGAAATAAACTCTCCACCATTGTCACTTTTAATGGTTTTGATCTGACCATTATAAAGTTTGACAAAGATTTTGAATTTGTTCAAGGCTTCATCCTTATGTGACAGAAAGTAAACCCATGAATACCTAGAGTAATCATCAACAAGCACAAAGACATAATTCTTTCCACTTAAACTCGTCACATTATAGGGACCAAAAAGGTCCATATGGATCAGATCAAATGTGCAACTAGTGACAATGTCGGGTTTAGTTTTGAAAGATTTTCTGATGTGTTTTCCAAAGATGCACGTTTCACAAAAGAAATCAGTTTTTTCGTTTAAAATAGGCATGCCACGAACACAACTTGACTTAGATAGAGCCACTAGTTTAGGTAAACTAAGATGGCCCATCTTTCTGTGCCATAGCATTTCCAGCTGATTTGAAGCAACAAAGCAGGTTTCATTAAAGGCACCTAAATCGCTTAAATCAATAATAACTTGGTTTAAGTACCATTTAAGTACCATTTAATTAAGTACCATTAAATCAATAGCAACTTGGTTTCCATTACTGCACAGTTGACTTATGGATAAGAGATTATGCTTCAATCCTTCAACAAGTAAAATATCTCGAAAAGAAGGCGAAGAAAATTTTCCTATAGTACCACATCCAACAATATTCCCAGAACCATTATCTCAAAAAAAAAAAAAAACACTTTACCCCCATTATTAGGTCTTAGAGAAGAGAACAGAGATCTCTTACCAGACATGTGGTGTGAACAACCATTATCTAAGTACCATTTATTGTCATCATGATTGTTTAAGTCTAAGTGGAGAGCAGTCTCATCTTCTGATTTTATGACTTTAGTAGCCATATAAGCTTCTTCATCTGATTTGAACTCCTCTGGCTCTGAGTCATAGTCACTCCATGATGCCTTCATAGCTTTCTCTTTGGCTCTTAATGTTTGTGGACATTGAGCCCTGATATGCACAAGCTTCCCGCATTTGTAACATGCCTGAGGTTCCCTGTCTTGCTGACCTATCTCAAAAAAACCTGGTCTGCTGGTGAGGCAGCCTCTCTCGAAAACCACTTTTGTTATGATCAAAATACACAGGCTTACTATCATTGGACTGGCGTTTCTGATTCTTATACTTAAGCATACGATGAAATTTCTTGCTAACTAAAGCAAATTCTTTTTCAAAATCACTTTCACTATCAGAATCATACTCAGCGGTTCTGGATTTAAACGCTAAATTTTTCTTTCTCATCTTCTTGCCCTACCTGTCTAAGAACATGTTCATGACTGAGTAACTATCCTATCAGTTCATTTGTAGGCAAAGTAGATAGATCCTTAGCTTCTTCAATAGCGGTACGTTTTGGTAGCCAATCCTTGGGCAAGGATCTAAGAATTTTTCGGTTTAGATCCTTACTTTGAAATGACCTACCTAAACCTTTCAATTTATTGACAAGAACAGTAAATCGAGAATACATTTCATGTATTCCCTCTCCCTCAAGCATATTGAACGACTCATAATCATGCATCAATAAATCAATACGAGATTCTTTAATGTTAGAGGTACCTTCATAGGTGCTTTCCGGGGCTTCCCAGATTTCTTTGGTTGTTTCACAGTTTTCGACTTGGTCAGCTTCGTCTGGATTCATCGCCGCCTGAAGAACATGCATCGCCCTTTGGTTCAACTGTGCGCTCTTCTTCTGGCTGCGGACCACATCATTTGCTCATCCATGTCCATCTGAATGGGACCGTTTTGAACAATCAACCACAGCTCTTCATCCACTCCCCACATAAAATGCTTCATCCTCTTTTTCAAGGCTGTATAGTTTGACCCCGTGAAGATGGGTGGATGATTGAGAGTGACTTGCCCGAACGAACTTCACGCCATTGGATCGATTACCTTGGCAGCAGTGAGCTTCGTCAAGGCAGAGCTCTGATACCAATTGAAATCAAATTAGGGTTAGTGAAAAAGAGATGAACACGAGAATTTTGGGATTTCGATTTGAGCCGGAGGAACAGAGGGAATTGACGTGACGAGAGATGACTGAGATGTCAAGCTCTAAGTCTCAAGACCTCAACTCTCGGGTGGGCTCAAATTGAACTAATGGCCTGGAAACTAATAACAGTAACTATGGGCTGAAGACCAAATTAGGCCCTAATCATCAAAACCAGAACAGCTTTGTTCTTCTCTGAAGAACACGAATTGATATGTGATGCGAATTTTAATTTGAGTTAAAATAATTTAATATATTTTTATGACGTTATATGAATGGATTTTTATCATGAATTTTACAAATGTTAGTGATAGCATACTCTTGCCGACTTACAATTATCGTAAGGAGATTGAAGCAACTATCATACACAAATGATTACTGGCAAATCTTATTTTCAGGCTATATATTGATCAAACTCTGAGAGCAACTAGGCTCACTCGGGTGCTTCAACCCTTGTCACAACCCTTAGCTCCGAGTCGGTTTTGGTTTATTGGTTCTTGTTTCGGGTTGTGTTCATTAGTGGATTCTTCTTAGTTTTTTTTTCACACAATGTACTACACATCGTAACTGGTTTGAGAGCTATAGAACTAGTGTTGTTAAATTCAGACCACACCAATCGATCCATCCAGTAAAATCATCAACAGGTCTTGAATCTGGTCGGGCAATTTAACCGCCGATTTGGTTTGTACCGGTCAGCATTGCTACCTAGTACTGTCCAGGTTCTAATAGGGAGATGAAAAATGACTCTATTGTAAATTAAAGGTGATGGAATTTGAATGAAGTTTTACTTTTAATATCATTGAATAATTAATTGAATAGTATTCTTAATTTTATTAAAAATAGCATGTATTATTAAGTATTTTCTAACCCGTAAATGATGGTACTTTACATGTTGAAATGGTAAGTCTGATCTGCCGATCCTCAGACTGTTGCAGGATGCTCAAAAGGGGGAAGCGCACAATTCAAGCAAATCTTCGTGATTCTCTCCAACGGCTAGATCAGTGGGCTTTATAAACTTGGGAATTCCAGGGTTGAGTCACTTTTTGTGGGAAACAAAGCAAGTGGTATAGGTATGTGCTTTGAGTTACAGAAGGGTGAACAATATATATAGGGGTAGAGGTTCTATACTGTGGTGGCTGAACTGGATCGGGTAGTGATTCAGGGTGTTTCGGTTTATCTATTGTTCAACAGAGTCCTTTGTAATTGTGTCCTTTTGATTCAAAAACATAAATAGAGTCTCCCGGGATCTGTGATCCTGGGACGAGGAAGTAGCCATTGCACAAGGGTGAACCTCGTTAAAAAGATCGTGTGTTCCTCCCTTCCCTTTACTTTGTCTTTCCTTCTCAGCTGCATTCAACATTCTGCAATTCGTGTTCTTCAGAGAAGAACAAAGTTGTTCAGGTTCTGATGATTAGGGCCTAATTTGGTCTTCAGCCCATAGTTACTGTTATTAGTTTCCAGGCCCATTAGTTCAATTTGAGCCCACCCGAGAGTTGAGGTCTTGAGACTTAGAGCTTGACATCTCAGTCATCTCTCGTCACGTCAATTCCCTCTGTTCCTCCGGCTCAAATCGAAATCCCAAAATTCTCGTGTTCATCTCTTTTTCACTAACCCTAATTTGATTTCAATTGGTATCAGAGCTCTGCCTTGACGAAGCTCACTGCTGCCAAGGTAATCGATCCAATGGCGTCAAGTTCGTTCGGGCAAGTCACTCTCAATCATCCACCCATCTTCACGGGGTCAAACTATGCAGCCTTGAAAAAGAGGATGAAGCATTTTATGTGGGGAGTGGATGAAGAGTTGTGGTTGATTGTTCAAAACGGTCCCATTCAGATGGACATGGATGAGCAAATGATGTGGTTCGCAGCCAGAAGAAGAGCGCACAGTTGAACCAAAGGGCGATGCATGTTCTTCAGGCGGCGATGAATCCAGACGAAGCTGACCAAGTCGAAAACTGTGAAACAACCAAAGAAATCTGGGAAGCCCTGGAAAGCACCTATGAAGGTACCTCTAACATTAAAGAATCTCGTATTGATTTATTGATGCGTGATTATGAGTCGTTCAATATGCTTGAGGGAGAGGGAATACATGAAATGTATTCTCGATTTACTGTTCTTGTCAATAAATTGAAAGGTTTAGGTAGGTCATTTCAAAGTAAGGATCTAAACCGAAAAATTCTTAGATCCTTGCCCAAGGATTGGCTACCAAAACGTACCGCTATTGAAGAAGCTAAGGATCTATCTACTTTGCCTACAAATGAACTGATAGGATAGTTACTCAGTCATGAACATGTTCTTAGACAGGTAGGGCAAGAAGATGAGAAAGAAAAATTTAGCGTTTAAATCCAGAACCGCTGAGTATGATTCTGATAGTGAAAGTGATTTTGAAAAAGAATTTGCTTTAGTTAGCAAGAAATTTCATCGTATGCTTAAGTATAAGAATCAGAAACGCCATTCCATTGATAGTAAGCCTGTGTATTTTGATCATAACAAAAGTGGTTTTCGAGAGAGGCTGCCTCACCAGCAGACCATGTTTTTTTGAGACAGGTCAGCAAGACAGGGAACCTCAGGCATGTTACAAATGCGGGAAGCTTGTGCATATCAGGGCTCAATGTCCACAAACATTAAGAGCCAAAGAGAAAGCTATGAAGGCATCATGGAGTGACTATGACTCAGAGCCAGAGGAGTTCAAATCAGATGAAGAAGCTTATATGGCTACTAAAGTCATAAAATCAGAAGATGAGACTGCTCTCCACTTAGACTTAAACAATCATGATGACAATAAATGGTACTTAGATAATGGTTGTTCACACCACATGTCTGGTAAGAGATCTCTGTTCTCTTATCTAAGACCTAATAATGGGGGTAAAGTGTTTTTTTTTGGAGATAATGGTTATGGGAATATTGTTGGATGTGGTACTATAGGAAAATTTTCTTCACCTTCTTTTCGAGATATTTTACTTGTTGAAGGATTGAAGCATAATCTCTTATCCATAAGTCAACTGTGCAGTAATGGAAACCAAGTTGCTATTGATTTAATGGTACTTAATTAAATGGTACTTAAATGGTACTTAAACCAAGTTGTTATTGATTTAAGCGATTTAGGTGCCTTTAATGAAACCTGCTTTGTTGCTTCAAATCAGCTAGAAATGCTATGGCACAGAAAGATGGGCCATCTTAGTTTACCTAAACTAGTGGCTCTATCTAAGTCAATTTGTGTTCGTGGCATGCCTATTTTAAACGAAAAAACTGATTTCTTTTGTGAAACGTGCATCTCTGGAAAACACATCAGAAAATCTTTCAAAACTAAACCCGACATTGTCACTAGTTGCACATTTGATCTGATCCATATGGACCTTTTTGGTCCCTATAATGTGACAAGTTTAAGTGGAAAGAATTAAGTCTTTGTGCTTGTTGATGATTACTCTAGGTATTCATGGGTTTACTTTCTGTCACATAAGGATGAAGCCTTGAACAAATTCAAAATCTTTGTCAAACTTTATAATGGTCAGATCAAAACCATTAAAAGTGACAATGGTGGAGAGTTTATTTTAGAAGAGTTTGAGATTCTGTGCAATGAATCTGGGATAACTCATACCTTTTCAGCCCCTCGAACTCCTTAACAAAATGGAGTTGTCGAGAGGAAAAATAGAACTATCATAGAATGTGCTCGCACTATGCTTTTGGAATTTAATCTGCCTAAATATTTTTGGGTTGAGGCAGTTAGCACAGCATGTTATGTTCTCAATAGAGTTCTAATTCGAAAAGGGATTAGTAAAATGCCTTATGAGATTATGAAAAATAAGACTCCAAATTTGTCTTAGCTTCATCCTTTTGGATGCCCTTGCTTTATTCTTAACACCAAGGATCATCTAGGAAAATTTGATGCCAAATCTGATAAGGGTGTATTTCTAGGATATTCCATAAAAGGTCAAGCTTATCGTGTATATAATAATCGTACCAAGAAGGTTGAAGAATCGGTTCATATTGTGTTCAATGAAACTAACTCAAATCTTGAGATTTGTGAACAGGATCTACCTATCTATGACATGCTAGAGCTGACCAGGAATATTAACAGCGAAAGACAGGAGGCAGAGTCGAATCCTACCACTACTGAATCTTCTGAGGACTCTAAAAAGGATACTCAAATTGATCCTTCCTCCAGTAAACCCTCAGCACCACCTCACATACAAAAGCGCCATCCTACTGATCAAGTTATTGATGATCTCAATGACAAGCTGAGAACTCGAGGTAAGTATACCCCTGGCCAGTATGCGCTTGTTTCACAGTATGAACCTAGGAATTACAAAGAAGCTTTAAAAGATGAAAAATGGTTACTTTCCATGCAAGAAGAATTAACTCAGTTTGAGTATCTTCATGTGTGGGACTTGGTTCCACGTCCTTTAAACCAGTCTGTTATTGGCACTAAATGGATCTTAGAAATAAGACTAATGAAGAAGGTCTTATTATTCGAAATAAAGCTTGTTTAGTTGCCCAAGGTTATAGTCAAGAAGAAGGTATAGACTATGACGAAACGTTTGCTCCTGTAGCACGTTTGGAGTCTATTTGTTTGTTATGTGCTTATGCGTGTCATATGAAACTTCCCCTTATTCCAAATGGACGTCAAAAGTGCCTTCTTGAATGGGGAAATTCATGAAGAAGTTTATGTCTCTCAGCCACCTGGTTTTGTTAATCACCTATATCCTGATAATGTTTTTAAATTACGAAAGGATTATATGGTCTTAATGGGCACCTCGCGCCTGGTATGAAAGTTTAATGCCTTTCTTCGAGATCAGGGTTTAAACAATGGTCAGTTGATAAAACCTTATTTACTAACGAGAGGCTGATGATCTTCTTCTAGTTAAGATATATGTAGATGATATTGTTTTGGATCCACAAACTCCAACATGTTTGCGCAGTTCTGTGACTTCCATGAAACAAGTTTTTGAATGAGCATGATGGGAGAGGTTACAATACTTTCTCGGACTCCAAATCAAACAGACTTCTCAAGGAACATTCATATCTCAATCTAAGTATATTTCTAGCATGTTAACTAAGTTTGACTTTCATTCTTTGAATCCTTCTCCTACTCCCATGGCAACTACTGTCAAATTAGACAAAGGTGAGGCTGGTTCCTCAGTTGATGAATCTAAATTTCGTGGTATGATTGGTTCTCTTCTGTACCTTACAGCAAGTCGACCAGACATACAACATAGTGTATGCCTGTGTGCTCGATTTCAAGGAAAGCCATTTAAGTGTTGTTAAATGCATTTTTAGATATCTTAAAGGAACTCCTAACGTAGGTCTGTGGTATCCCAAGCATGATAACTTTGATATTGTGGGATATAGCGATTCAGATTTTGTAGGGAGCCTCATTGACCGACATAGTACATCAGGCAGTTGTCAGTTTGTTGGCACTTCACTTGTTTCCTGGTCTTGTAAAAAACAGGCCACAGTTGCTCTTTCAACAGCAGAAGCAGAATACATTGCTGCTGGCATCACATGTACTCAACTGCTTTGGCTTAAGAATCAACTTTCTGATTATGGTCTTCATATTTAAGCTATTCCTCTGTTTTGTGACAACAGTACACTAGTGCTATTTGCATATCTAAAAACCCTATTCATCACTCACGAACCAAACACATAGATAAAAAATATCATTTTCTTTGTGAGTTGGTTCAAACAGGATGCATTCTACTTCATCATATTAGCACTGAGTATCAGCTTGCAGATTTGTTTACCAAACCTTTGGGGACTGATCGATTTACTTTCCTTTGTCATGAAATTGGATTGCGATCTGGTCAATCCATCTCAAATTTTTTGATACCTTAATGGTATCTTGCCTACCTTTTTCTGTTTATTTTTCTTTCTGTTTTTTGTCGTTTTAGTTTCCTTCTTTGTTTCTTTCGTTCTCAGTGTTCTTATTTCCTGTTTAATTGTGTTCCTTCCTTTCTGGTTGCCTGCTGTAAGCCTATTTATTTGTGTGTCTCTGTCAGTATCTTAGTATTTCCGGTGTGTGTGTCCTGTTGAGTGTTTGAGAGTCTTCCCAATCATGGTCTACTCCTTTGCTCTCACCTTCTCTGGAACCTTCTTTCATGATCCCCTCTATCTGAACTACCATCGTCATTCTCAATCGTTTGCCCTGCGTCCTATCTCTCCTGCTCTCCTTGTTCCTTTCCCTGGACTTGATGCTCATGGTCTTGAAGTTCGTCATTGGGTGCATAACCTTGGCTGGGATTTTTTACTTGAGAATAATCCTGCCTTGATTTGTCCTAACTCCTAAGGAGGTTCGGTACTTCTTTTCCAACCTTCGGTAATTTGGGTTGCAATCTCGGACTCTTACTTCCTTGGTTTTTGGCCATCTGATGACTCTCCCTGCTGATGATATTGGTCGTCTTCTTGGCTTCCCTGCAATTGGAGAAAACCTCGCCCACGAGTCCGAGCTTCCGCTCTTCAACTTCAACATTGCTGAAGAAGCTGTCCAGTTGACTGGACATCTTCCTGACGAAGATTCGACTCTACCTGTGGCGATTCTCCTCCCTTCCATGCGAGTTTTTCACTTCTGCATCACTCGAGTGTTTGTTCCTCATTCATCTAGGCTTGATCGCGTCATTCCTCTGGATCTCTGGATTATGGCGCATGCTATTGCGGAGGTACCTCTTGATTACTCTCATCTATTCTTTGGGGATGTTCTTCCTTTCATTGATCATAATCATCCCGCCCCTCTACCTTTTGGTACCCTGATCGCTCGTTTGCTGTTGGCTCTCCCTATCAACCTAAATTCCTACCGGTTTGAGTCCCACACTCACTGGTTGACTGTGGACATGATTGTTGATGATCTGGATATTGCGATTGAGGGAGAGGTGAACCTGATCTGGATTAGCGACTCAGATTCATCGGATTCTGACAATTCTGATGATGGTAATGCTCCTGGTGGCGCTTCTGCTGCTCCTGCTCCTCTCGAACCTTTTGCTGCTGCCATCCTAGAGCTTTATGGATCAGATTCCGATGTTCCTAGTCATCCCTCTGACTCCCTTGATGTTGCTGCTCTTGAAGATTCCTTGTCTAGCGAAGCTTTGGATGTTTAGTAGTTTGGTCGTGAGTTGAGAGTATTCTTTTCTCTTGGTGTTCTAGTTTGAATTGTTTTTCTCAGGGAGAGTATTGGTTCTGTTGGATTGTTTGCTCTCAAGGAGAGCTTTGCTTGGTGGATTTTGTGATTGAATGTTGGTTATCCTTCCTTGTCTTTGGTTTTCTGCACCTGGTTGTTGCTTTGCTTGTTGGCTGCTCTCTGACAGTTTTGCAGGTTCTTTAGCAATCGTCAATATCAGACTTAGGGAGAGATTGTTGAAATGGTAAGTCTGATCTGTCAATCCTCAGACCATTGCAGGATGCTCAAAAGGGGGAAGTGCACAATTCAAGCAAATCTTCGTGATTCTCTCCAACGGCTAGATCAATGGTCTTTATAAACTTGGGAATTCCAGGATTGAGTCACTTTTTGTGGGAAACAAAGCAAGTGGTATAGGTCTGTGCTTTGAGTAACAGAAGGGTGAACAGTGTAGGGGTAGAGGTTCTATACTGTGGTGGCTGAACTGGATCGGGTAGTGATTCATGGTGTTTCGGTTTATCTATTGTTCAACAGAGTCCTTTGTAATTGTGTCCTTTTGATTCAAAAACATAAATAGAGTCTCCTGGGATCTGTGATCATGGGACGAGGAAGTAGTCATTGCACAAGGGTGAACCTCGTTAAAAAGATCGTGTGTTCCTCCCTTCCCTTTACTCTGTCTTTCCTTCTCTATTGCATTCAACATTCCGCAATTCGTGTTCTTCAGAGAAGAACAAAGCTGTTCTGGTTCTGATGATTAGGGCCTAATTGGTCTTCAGCCCATAGTTACTGTTATTAGTTTCCAGGCCCATTAGTTCAATTTGAGCCCACCCGAGAGTTGAGATCTTGAGACTTAGAGCTTGACATCTCAGTCATCTCTCGTCAAGTCAATTCCCTCTGTTCCTCCGGCTCAAATCGAAATCCCCAAATTCTCGTGTTCATCTCTTTTTCACTAACCCTAATTTGATTTCATTACATGTATAATTATTTGTTAGTAATATTATAGAATCAATATATAATTAAAATACTATTAATGATTTCTACTTACCATGTTTTTGTTTATGAAACACTAGTTCGAAATAAAATTTTTAGCGATTTAATTCTGGTTAAACCGATAAAATGTGAACTGCCTCCTACAAAGGTAGGATTTTTAAAGAAAAGAGGTGACACGCGCTTGGAAGTGAGAGTGGCGATAATGCTGGAAAGGGTGCCAAAGAAAATATTCATTCTTTGGAGTCGAACTCGTACGCGGAGAGTTCAATGAGGTCCCACTTCCCCTGCGTTATCCCCACCGCACCTCACACCACCAGATATCGAATCGAATCCTACACTGCCACATGTACACAATTTTATTTCCTCTCCATTCTTTGCTGTATATATAAATCCTTTTTCGTTGTAAACAAACACAAGAATAATAATAAATACGTATTTGTGGTGTTTCTTAATGCATAATCTTAAATGAAATTCAATCTAACATTTTGTTTGAAGTTGCTCATGTTAGAGTTCACTGGAAATTTCTTGTTCCAAATCATATACCGTAAACTAATTAATACAGAACATAATTCTGACTTGTTGAATGACACCAAAATTAATGAATCTCAAAGTACCCCACGACACAATTTTTAAGTTTTTCAACACAAAATTGAAAGTTCATAATGCTTTGGTGGTGCAGTGGTAGATGTCATGTGCACGATCTTCTAAACGATTCATTCGAGTCTCATATCTTTAAGACCATACTGAATGATTCATTAATTTCATTAATATTCCAAATACGAAATCGCGAATGAACGCATACATTATAAGTTTGTTTGGTATTTGTGTTGGATAACAATTAATCACTAATTATAAAGTTTTTCTCATTGAGACCATAAAATTCAACAACAGTTATTTATCGTTACGTACCAGTACAAGATTGATATTATAGTTGTTAATTCTTGAATTTTTATCATTGCCGGCATAAACGATCTGTTATGTGTGTACAAGTTAAAAGAGAAGTAAACAGCTTCCACACTATGTTAGTGTTTCAGGATGCATGATTTCCTTGGAGCTTAGATGCAGGAACCATGCACAATTATTCTGCTTCTTGTTTCCATTGTACGAAATAATAGTGTATCGGATAAATCATGGCCATAAGTTTCAATTTTTTTTTTTGGAAAAAAACAAATAGCAAACTTGGCCATTTTTGTGTATTTTGCTTTGGATAGATCGTCAACTAATTACCCCCACAAATTGTTAATTAATTAAGTAATTAGTTGGAGCTTGTGATACGTTGGGTTACCGATCCACAACGGGTACTGCCGAAATGGGGTAAAGCAGTATAGTGACGGCCGTTTCCTTTTTGTTTCCTTCGTTTCGTCTTAACTGAGATGTTTTGGTGAATATATCCTCCATTATTTCAATTATTATCTACACCGGATTGACAAGTATAGCTCTATGTAGATAAGAAGATAAAAATTGGATTGAGATTATGTTGGAAATTTGGTTGAACCGGATTACGATGTACCCTCGTCCCAAAAGTCACAACAAATTATCTGCTCATCATAAATTTTTGGACTTTGCTACGGTGACTTGCAAGTCATCATAACTTGCACTTTTAGGTCGACCTCCGTTAGGATTAGGTCGATCTAATATGTTGTTTCAGCATAAAAGTAGTTTCATGGTGCCTACTTTGAAGATTCATATCTTACAATTGGCTCGATGGAAATTTGAAATTAATGGCTTGTTTTGGAAGCGGGAGTGTCCCTCTACATATTGAAGTGTTTGAGAGCTCGATAAGAAGTCCAGAAGACCATTATTGAACTTGATCAAAAGACTATGCCAAAATTGAAAATGGCCAAGTCTGGGAACGTATGTTTGTGATTGTGAAGCCTACTTTGGAGCTCAATTCGAAAAGCATGGATGAGATTCATGACCAGACGCCTCTACCAAGTGAAATTAGGTATGTTTGTCTACAAAGGCAAGACATTGGATATCTGGAAGGCTTCAAACAAAAGGCTCGAAGTTGCTACGAAGGTTGTTTTTTGGCAGCTTGCTTGTGCTAGAAGGCAGCTTACTTCGTAGCAACTTCGAGCCTTTTGTTTGAAGCCTTCAAGATATCCAATCTTTCATCCAATGCCTTGCCTTTGTATACAAACATACCTAATTTCATGTGTAGAGGGACACTCCAGCTTCAAAACAAGCCATTAATCTCTAATTTCCATCGAGCTAATTGTAAGATATAAATCTCCAAAGTAGGCACCATGAAACTGTTTTTACACTGAAACAACAGATTAGGTCGACCTAATTCTAACTAAGGTCGACCGAAAAGTGCAAGTTACGGTGACTTGCAATGCACCATAGGCGCACCCTAAATTTTTATGTTAAGAAATGACATTTTTTCTCAAGGTAAAATCAGTATTTATATAAGAGTCATGAGCACTCGATAAAGGTAGGCACTTAATAAATATACTCAAAATAAGACTACTTTGAATGTGTCACGAAACATTTCTAAAATTTGGGAAAGTCACTATTTCATGTTTTGTATATATGATATTTAAATACTAGGCAATACTAACGTTAATATGAGAAATTATAAGCACAATTTTTTAGACAATCGGTACGTTTAAAATGATTTCAGACTAAATGCAAAATTTGTGCTAATTAAATACATTCATATCATGTAAAAGGACACCCCTTTCATGATTTTCTAACTCTGCCACCATAGAACCAAACTCAAACTCAAGAATTCATGGAAAAGTTGTGTTTGTTGTTTAATGTTTTAGAAATCGTATCGTACCGGCTGATCTAACCGAAAATACTAGATATCAGATCCCTAAAGATATACGATTTTAGCAGTATGAAATGATTCAACCACACTTGTAACACGAAATATCCGATCACTACATTTTCTGGTAACTTCCGACACATTATCACATCATTAGTTGTACCAATTTCATCTTCGTAATGATTAAATGATCATTTTTTACCTACCCTTTCATGTACAAACTTTAAAATCAAGTATGTAAATATACGCTAGCGGGAGAAACAATAAATTTTACTTGGCTCCATTTGTGGTAACGCCACAAAATATGATATTGGATAATTCATATTGTAATGCATATTGCATAGGAAGAAAAAATAGGGGGAAAAGACAAAACGAATAAGATAAAATCTTCATAAGTAAATACGGGACGGCGGCAACCAATAATAATATATCAATTACTGCAGCACCAGCATTATTTTATGGGTTTCTACTAGAAAACAGGCATTAAATATTAGCATTGATTAGGGAGATGGCAACAAGGGAAAAATAGACAAACAAGAAGTAAATTTTTCCAAATTGTTATTCTTATGCTGTTTTGTGGAATTTGTGTGATTAACAGATCCGACTCAAAAAAATTAGAAAACAAATGTCACTTGGTTTACTACTCTTCAAACATCAAGCTCCCTTCATTTTTTAGATTTCTTTTAAAAATAGACCCAATATATATATATAGTATTGGTTATTCTGAATTGTGTTCATCAATCATCATCCTGAGTCCACTCCACTTTCATCAAGCTTCTTTCTGCTTCCTCCTTTATTGCAATTACGACCTTATTTCTCTAAAAATTCTTTTAATCATGGAAAATCTTGTGTTTGGAAGTGTGTTTTTCGTGTTTAATAGTTTTAGTCACGTAAAATTTATCATAATATAAATTTTTGTGTCAAATTGTATTGGTCACGAGAAATATGACTAGTCACGTTAAATTTCCTGTATTCCTATTTATTACGGGGAGTCATGTGATTAATGACAAATTTTGAAACACTAGCCTGACAAAACAAAAACTAATTTAGATACTTATACATAACTTTTACCCCTGCCTTTCTTTCAATCTTAAAAACAAATTTCTCTAGAGTAACTGTAACTCGTTCCATTACAAAATTCACATTTCAACTTTGGAGAACATACATTCTTATAGTGCCCATATTTATGACTATGAAAGCATTGAATGTTATTCTCAAAACATAAGCGTGCAATCGATAATCCAAACCAACACGAACGAACACAAATTTCATCTGGTTCACTAACATAATGTGTGCTAGTTAATCTACAGGCAGGGAGAACAAATTTCACTAATATGAGGAGAGCAGTTTACAAACCAAATTCGGAACGGATAAACCAAACAAACTAAACTGACTGACATTTCTACAGATTAGTTTGGTGAAGAGTATTTATATAACTTTTCTCCTAATCCCAAACAGTAAACCAACATCTCTTTCCAAACATACACGAAAAAGGTCAAAACAAAGCTTAAACACAAACCCAAACAAAATAGGCCCAAAACACAAAACAAACCCAAATCAAATTCCAGTCATATCCTAACAATCTCCACCTTGACTTGAATTCTATGCCAAATACAAGATATACCAGACGCAACCAAAGTTGCCAGATGTACCCAAATGCGATACATATCGCCAAACTCAAACGCGATGCAAATCACCAAACTCGGATGCAATCAAAATTGCCAGACATACTAAACTCCTCCAAATCTGCTAATGAACCAGAATCTCCCCTACCTCCAAATGCCCCGAAGGGTGGTCAACAAACCAAATCATTCGGCAGGTCCAACCCAAGTTGAGACTTGCCATTCAAAACCAGTTTGGTGCACTTATCACCAACAAAACATGTCAAAACAGAACCTTGTAGACCATACAAGGCACTAACCTTAACACTTTTAGAATCACCTTAGAACCTTTGTAGATAGACAACAATCCACCTTCACTTTTGAAACTGAAACCCTTGCCGTCTAGTAGACTCAAAGATATCAGATTCTTAGTCATCTCTGGAATATGCCAAACATTGTTCAAGATGCGAACATAACCATAATGTGTCCTCATCCTGACAGAGCCTCTTCCAACAATCTTATAGATAACACCATTGGCCATAGAAACATGTCCTCCATCTATCTGCTCATAAGTTGAAATACACTCTCTGGTTGGACACATATGATAATCAGCTTCAGTATCTAAATCCCACACATCCGGATGATGTACCTGTTCATTCACTGCTAAGGCCAAACCATCTTCAAAATCAGAGTTAGTTTCTTCCGCCACAGCAACTGATGATTCCTTCTTATCCTGATATTTCTTTAGTTTAGGACAATCGAATTTCCAATGTCCCTTCTCCTTACAGTTACGGCATATATCATCCTTCAAACCAACAGAATTCGAATTAATATTCGTCTTCCTATTACCAGATTGTTGTCTCCTACTACTCGTAGCAGCCAACCCAGATGTCAGATTTTGCGAACCCGAATGAGATGCCTTATGTCGAACCTCCCTAGTATGTAGAGCAGAGCTGACATCTTCCAAAGACAAACTATCTTTCCAAGTAATAAAATAATCCACAAAATTCTCATATGAATGTGGCAAAGATACTAACATAATTAAGGTAACATCCTCATCATCTACTTTAACATCAATATTCTGCAGATCTAACAAGATAGTATTGAGTTGATCTAGATGATTCCTAAGAGATGTACCTTCCTCCATATGCAAATTGAACAAACGTTGCTTCAGAAGCAACTTGTTGGTTAAAGACTTTGTCATGTATAGACTTTCAAGCTTCAACCATAAGCCTGCAACAGTCTTCTCAGCAGCAACCTTAGTGATGATATCATCAAACAAACAAAGCAAGATTGTAGAGTGAGCTTTCTCATCCAAAGTAATCCACTCTTCTTCATCTATACTTTTCTTCTTCGATTTTTCAGAAAACGGAACCCACAAACCTTATTGTTTCAACATTGCTTGCATCTTAATCTACCACAAACTGAAACTCATTCTCCCAGTAAACTTATCAATATTCATACTTATAGCATCCATTCTTACTATCAAACAAACTCTAACCAAACTTCTCACCAAATACCAACCAAATTATTCAAAACAAACCAATCAGCGTAGTTGCAAACTACGGTAACTATTCAAACAACTCTAACGAACAAACAGAGCTCCCAAAATTCCCAAATACTACTCAGATCGATGTTGAATTGCTTGATAATTACCACAAACGAAATTCTTTGAGGCCACCACCGGAATTAATAATTCCAACACTCCGCACAAAATTCCAAGATCCAAACAGAGCTCCCAAAATTCCCAAATACTACTCAGATCGATGTTGAATTACTTGATAATTACCACAAAACCCAAACACAAAGCCAAACAAAATAGACCCAAAACACAAAACAAACCCAAATCAAATTCAAGTCATATCCTAACAATTATTGTTAGGTCTTCTTATACAATTTGTTATTGGATTGTTGATTTTCTAAGCTCCCAGTTCTTGCATGATTGTATGTTTTGCCTATGACCATGAGTTTCAAGTTAAATTAATCTCTTTATTAGATTTTGCAAGAAATATTCTAGTTCACCAAGATTAATTATCTTTCAAACAAGTATACAGTTTCTTAATTTTTTCTTGAAGTCTTAACCTTACATCTTAATTTTCTTAGTTATATTTTTTCCTATATCATACCATTAGCTTCATTTAAGATACATTCGATTTCATAAACATATTTATTTAGATATGACCAATACTAGGGTGCCTCTGTAAAAAGTGCGGCACTGGTGCAACCAATTTCTATTGGTCCACGTAAGAGTTAACTTGACATTGGTTAATTACTGAAATCCAGCCCAACTATGACAATCTGAAATCCGATTCAATGACTGGCACCGACTGAAGAATAGACCCCAACCCCAAATTTTACACAAAATTTCGTCAAGCTATGCTAATGTATCCACTCAAAACTCCGTCAGTTAAAATTCTATCAATGGCTTCGCTCGTTCTCTCCAACTGCCTCTCCTTTCTCTCACCTTCCTCCTCCATCTAACAAAGGAAATTTGGAGTGATAAAACCTAGCTTGCTTTTCTCATTACTTTCACTGCCAATTTATAGGCAGAACAAGGAAGAAGATGACAAAGTTCATACATCTGTTTTGTAGCTTGGAATGGAAACAACTACTGTCTTGGAACGAAAGGAAACACAAGTATCAACTGGGAAAGAACAATACACAGCACATTACATCAAACGACATCGCAACAAAGGCATCTTGGCTTGGTTCCAAACGACAGCGCAGCAAGAAAGGAAAGAAACGGCAGCGCAGCGATAAGTCCCAGAATGAGGAAGGAACGACGTCGCAGGGCAGATGACTGTTGAAATTGATTTTCAATCTGTTACCCCCCGCAAGCTGGTGGGCAGAGGTTTCGCACACCAAGCTTGGAGAGCAATGTGTTGAATGGAGCTGGGGAAAGTGGTTTTGTGAAGAGATCGGCGAGCTAATGAGAAGAGGAGATGTGAAGAAGTTTGAGAGTACCAGCTTGGAGCTTTTCTCTGACGAAGTGACAGTCTAATTCGATGTGCTTTGTCCTTTCATGGAAAGTGGGGTTCTTTGCGATGTAGATGGCACTTTGGTTGTCGCAGTAGAGATTGACAGGAAGAGATGTAGAGACCTGGAAATCTTGGAGTAGATATTGAAGCCACTGGATTTCGGAGGTAGTGAAGGCAAGAGCGCGATATCCATGAGATGAGAGAATCACCTAAATATATGCAAAAACCAGTTGTTGATCGCCTTGTATCCACACAGGCAGCCTAATCTGAATCTGTGAAAGCTTTCAATTGAAAAGAACCCTTGGAGGGGAAGAAAAGACCTGATGCTGGTGCTGATTTGAGGTATCTCAGAACCCTTAGAACAGCCTTGTAATGAGTTGTAGATAGAGAGGTCATGAATTGGCTTAGCTGTTGTGTAACAAAGCTAATGTCTGAGGACGAGTAATAGTCAAGTAGATTAGCTTGCCCACCAATGTTCTGTAGTGTTCTGGATCCTCATATGGAATGCTCTCATCATTGCTGAGATGTAATTTGTAATCCATGGGGGTAGTGACAGGCTTTGAATCAAGAACATTTGCTTCTTTAAGTATTTCCAATGTATATTTTCTCTGTGAAAGATGAATGCCAGAATTGCTTCTTGCTACTTCAATGCCTAGAAAATATCTCAAGTTTCCAAGATCTTTGATGCTGAATTCTCTATGTAACAGCTCCTTCAATGCTTGTATTTCTGTTAAGTTATTGCCTCCTATAACCAGATCATCGACATAAATGAGAATGCATGTGTAGGAAGAAGATGTAACCTTGTAGAATAGGGAATGGTCTGCTTTGCTTTGAATGTAACCAAGCTAATGAAGCTTGTCTGTAAGCTTGGAGAACCATTGTCTGGAAGCTTGTTTCAGGCCATAAAGTGACTTCTTTAGTCGACAAACTGGGTTAGGTATGCCAGTAGGAGGAGTGAATCCCTGAGGTAGGGTCATGTAGACTTCTTCTTGTAGTTCTCCATTGAGAAATGCATTATCCACATCCAATTGATGGATATGCCAGTTTCTGAGGGCTGCAATGGCTAGGAATGTCCTGACATTAGTCATTTTGATGACTGGGGCAAATGTGTCTTGAAAATCAATCCCTTCTTGTTGTGTGTTGCCTTTGGCAACCAATCTAGCTTTGTGTCTTTCAAGAGAACCATCAGAAAGAAACTTATCCTTGTAAATCCATTTCTTTCCAATTGGTTTCTTGCCTGGTGGTAGTGAAACCACATCCCAGGTTTGATTTTTGATTAAAGCCTTAATCTCTTGTTGCATAGCTTGATTCCAGAATTTTCTGAATGGGAGAGAAAGATTGTTGTAGGAGAGAAGTGAGGAAAGGGAGTACCTGTTGTCTTTGATCTGTTGCAGATTTGAGTGATTGGTGCTGCTAGGACCTTGAGATAAGTAACAATGATAGTTCTTGACAAGATGGGAGGGGGGTTTTGAGGTTCTGTCAGAACATCTGACTTGAGGTTGAGGTTGAGGAGGGGGAGATGGTGGTGGTGGTGGTGGTGGGGAAGGAGATACAGGAGAAGGAGAAGAAGTAGGTGATGGAGGTGTGGTGGAAGGAGGAGAAGAGGAGGGATGGTTTGTACTATCAGTGGAGGTAGAAGGATCGACATTGATTGGTCTAGAAGATGAAGTTGTTTCATGGATCAGAGGGGAATTTGGAGTAGGAATGGGGAATAGAATGTCTGGATCAGAGGGTAAAGGATCTTGTTCATGATTTGAATGGAATGGAAAATGAGATTCATAGAAGATGACATCTCTAGAGGTAAATGTTTCATGAGTGGATAAGTCATATAACTTGTACCCTTTTATACCAGGAGTGTAACCAATGAAGATTGATTTCCTGGCTCTTGGTTGGAATTTGGTTCTGTGGTTAACCAGTGTGCTGGCATAACACAAGCAACCGAAGACTCTCAAGTCAGTGAGGTCTGGTGGTCTGTTGTAAAGGATTTGGAATGGAGATTTGTTTGAAAGAACAGGGGTGGGGACTCTATTTATCAGGTGTACTGCATGTTTGACACAGTCACCCCAGAAAGTAGGAGGTAAGTTTGCTTGGAATTGAAGGGCTCTAGCAACAGCAAGGATGTGTTGATGTTTCCTCTCTACCTTGCTGTTTTGTTGAGGTGTTTCAACACAGGACATTTCATGGAGAATGCCTGTTGAGTTAAAGAATTCTTCCATTTGGAATTCTTTACCCTGATCACTCCTAATGGTTTTGATGGTGGACTGAAATTGTCTTTGCATTTGGTTGCAGAAAGCAATGAGTTTTGGTCTTGCTTTTAACTTTAAATGAAGGAGAATAAGCCAAGTCATTCTAGTGTAGTCATCAACTACAATTAAGAAATATTTGAATCCATCATAAGAGGGAAGAGGGTTAGGACCCCAAATGTCAACATGTATGAGTTCAAAAGGTAACTGTGTTACAGACTGGCTGATAGGAAAAGAAAGTCGTTTTTGCTTGGCAAAATGACAAACATCACATGGTTGATCCTTCTGAGTAGTAATGGAGGTACAAAATTGGTTGAGAAGTGGTATTTTAGAGTGAGATACATGTCCTAGTCTAAAATGCCACAATCAAAGGTGGATGTAGAGGCAACAGAAATCAATTTAGGAGGATGTGATGCTTGAAGGTAATAAAGTCCATTGTGAAGGCTAGCAGAACCAATCACTCTCTTCTGCTCCAAATCCTGTATAAGACAAGTAGTAGATTGAAAGGATAAGCTTATTGGTGTGGTGGAGGTCAGTCTGCTCACAGACAGGAGGTTAAAGGTAAAGTGGGGAACAAACAGGGCATTTTGTAGAGTCAAGGCATCGTGGCATTTTGCTGTGCCAGTGTGAGTTGCCTGGATTTGAGCTCCAGTGGGGAGAGTGATGAAAACATTTGACAAAGGTTGTGGATTTGTTAAGTAGTCTAAGGAGCTATCTATGTGGTCTGAAGCTCCAGTATCAACAATCCATGGTTTTTGTATGTTGGTGATAGCATTGAAGACAGGAATTGAGAGAGAAGGAGTTGGAAGTATACCTTTGTTGCTAACAAAGGCAGAAAGCAGAGAATGATGGTTGGTTCTTCTGAGCATTCATCAGACTCATGAGTTTGTCATAATCTGCTCTTGTGAGCTTGACTTCATCTGATGAAGAAGTGCTGGTGACAACATTGGCAGCAGGAGGTCTACCTCTTCCAGTACCAGAAGTTGGATATTTGGGCACAAAATTCTGTGGATATCCATTCTTCTGAAAGCACTTGTCTTCTGTATGGCCTCTTCTTCTGCAATAAGAACAAGTGACTGGAGTACTGCTTGAAGTAAAGGAAGGCTTGGTCATTCCTGGTGGCCAACCATGTTTTTGAAAACAAATATCCTCAGTATGGCCTTCTCTCTTGCAGAATGTGCAGAAGGGTGGTTTAGCAGAGGAGTTGAATCTTCTGTTTCCTCCTTGAATGGCAAATGCTGACTGGTCTGTGTGGAGAGAAGCCACCATTTTGTTGGATTGAGAACCATAGATCTGTCTTTCATGTTGCAACATTCTTTGAAAAACTCGATTGATGTTGGGAAGCTCATCACCAAACATCACTTGTGCTCTGACTCCAGAGAAGTTTTCATTTAAACCTCGAAGAAACTTGATTACATAACTGGTTTCTTGATATTGAAGAACTCTTGTCATGGCAACACAGTCAATGTGGCTAGTGGGTGTACAGGTACATGGAATAAGTGGTTGATAGTTCTCTAACTCATCCTTTAGAGTAATGATTTTTCCATAGTAGTCAGTAACAGTTTGGTTACCTTGTTGTAGAGAGGAAAGTGCTTCTTCAAGCTCTGCAATGCGAATGAGATCACCAGATCCATAACGAGTTTGTAAGCTCTTCCATGCTTCTGAAGTTTTTTTGCAGGCAAGGATGGTCTTTCGAATCTCTGAAGAAGTGGACTATTGGATCCAGCTGAGGATCATAACGTTGTTGCGAGTCCAGGCACCATACCTTGCATCAGTAGCAGCTGGCTCTGTGAGTGTTCCATTAATGAATCCGAGTTTGTTTTTTGCAGCAAGGGCATTGAACATTGCCCTGCTCCAGTCATTGTAGTTTGTGGCTGTGAGTTTTTCAGCAACAAGGAGGGCTCCAGGTTGCTCTGATCCGTGAAGAAAGAAGGGGTCAGAAGAAGGATCCACAATATTTGGCTGTGGATCAGGAAGGGGCTGAGCTTCATTCTCAGCCATTGTAGAAGGCGGCGGCTAGGGTTTTATCAGAGGCTCTGATACCATAACAAAGAAAATTTGGAGTGATAAAACCTAGCTTGCTTTTCTCATTACTTTCACTGCCAATTTATAGGCAGAACAAGGAAGAAGATGAAAAAGTTCATACATCTGTTTTGTAGCTTGGAATGGAAACAACTACTGTCTTGGAACGAAAGGAAACACAAGTATCAACTGGGAAAGAACAATACGCAGCACATTACATCAAACGACATCGCAACAGAGGCATCTTGGCTTGGTTCCAAACGACAGCGCAGCAGGAAAGGAAAGAAACGGCAGTGCAGCGATAAGTCCCGGAATGAGGAAGGAACGACGTCGCAGGGCAGATGACCGTTGAAATTGATTTTCAATCTGTTACCATCGCCCGCTGTCTCACGTTTCCTCCCTTCCACTTCTCTTCCCCCCACTCGCTGGTTGCTTGCCTAGAGATTTCCTGTTGGCGAGCTGGCATAGTGACTTCCCCAAGCATCGGTTGCTTCAACTTGTCATACAATATCCAGCTAGTGGTGGGCAAGAACGAGCCTGCGGAGAGGCTTATGAACATGCACAATAGGGGATTGGGGAGGTCCGGGGCGATTCAGGCGCCCTGGCGGCATAGGTATCCGGAAACAAGCAAGACGAAAAGAAGCATTGGACTCGCGAGGCTGCTAAGGGAAATTGCTAATGTAATATTTGATTGAATTCAATTAAATGAATGAATACATTGCTAATTTCAGTTTGCGGGCCAAAAATTTTGGGCTTTAGATATTTGAGTTTGTAGTTGAATTATTCATGGGAGGAAAGAATTCTTTTTAGATTTGGATGAGATGAAGTGGCTAGAATTCTCTGTTTGAAATGAAGAGCCTAGAACACAATGTTTGATTGGAATTCCTCGTCTACGGAAGGAGAGAATTCATAAATATTGAATGAAATGAAAAACTTCAGAGCTCTTGTTCTGTTAAATGTTATGGGAAGATCATTTCCATATTGTTTCTGCTTTGTGCCTTAGGTGGGTTCGTATTAAAATATAGTGAGGAAGGAATTTAGAAGTTATAATTGAGTTCATGTTATAGTAGCAAAATCAGAAACACACAAGTTAGATTGTTAGTGATCATAAGTAGTATAAGAGTATGTGCCAGTAGTAATAGTCTGCGTAGCAACTATATGGTTGATTCCTTCATTCACTTCGGAAGTCCGCAATCCACTTATTATTTTTTCCAAGTTCCCGTCATCCAGTTTGGTGTTGAGATTAGGTTTCGAGTTTGCTTGTGAATTCCCTTTACCCATCATATGTTTCTAAAGCTCATCAAACTAAAATCACTACTGCTGTTGATAAATTTAGCAAAACGAAAAGAAACGACACACGATTTACGTGGTTTCCCCGTTCGATATGAACGAGACTACTCCACGGAGAGTGGGTGCTCTCAGGTTTTCTTATTATCGTTATTGTGTTACAGCTGTTGCGGCCGTGCCGCTTACATATATATGAACCGAAAACCCCTCACCTCTAATCCTAGGGTTCGGATCCAACCAAAGGCAAATTAACAAAGTCACCATAAAGAAAATAAACCAGGACAAATAAGTCCCTAAACACCATGCACACTCGTACAGGGGTCACGTGTGCATGCTTCGCCACACTCCCCCTCAAGCGGAGGAGTGAATGTTGTGAAGTCCAAGATTGGAAGATAGATAAGAGAACTGATCAGCTCCCAAGCCCTTCGTGAACATATCAGCAACCTGATTCTGAGTAGAAATCTTGGTCGGAGCGATCTCCTGAGATGCTACACGCTCACGAACAAAATAACAATCCATTTCCACATGCTTTGTACGCTCATGGAAAACTGGATTGGCCGCAATATGCAAGGCAGCTTGATTGTCAGAGTGTAAAGAAGTAGGACTGTCCATGGAGACTCCAAGCTCGCGGAATAGGGAGCGTAACCAGATGATCTCACTGACAGTGCTGGCCATGGCCCGATACTCGGGTTCAGCAGAGGAGCAGGCAACAACTGTCTGTTTCTTCGTACGCCAAGAAATAGGACTGCTACCAAGCTGAATGAAATAACCAGTAGTGGAGTGACGGGTGTGTTGGCAACCACCCCAGTCAGCGTCGCAGTAGGCTGTGAGCGACAACGAATGCTCAGAAGGAAAAAACAGTCCCTGTACAGGGGAACTCTTCAAGTACCTCAAAACCCGGTGAGCGGCATCTACATGTGCCTGACGAGGATCATGAACTGCTTGACTGAGAACATTAACGTCATATACGATGTCCGGTCGAGTCACAGTCAAGTATAACAAACGACCGACAAGCCGTCGATAAGAGCAAGGGTCGGCAGCTGGGGGTCCATCAAAAGAGTTAAGACGGTGATTTTGATCAATAGGAAACAGACATGGTCGAGCAGCTTGGACACCAGAGTCGGCCAGGATGTCAAGGGCATATTTTCGTTGCGTGAGCACGATGCCTTTCTTCGAGCGGGAAACTTCGACTCCCAAGAAGTATTTTAAAGGCCCAAGATCTTTGATGCTGAACTGTTGGTGGATGAAAGTCTTGACTTGTTCAATAGCAGGAAGAGAGGTACCTCCAAGAATAATGTCGTCGACGTAAATGAGGGCAACAAGAAAAGTCTCACCTTGCAGAAAAGTGAACAAGGAAGGATCAGCTTTAGACATCTGAAAGCCATATCCAACCAAAGCTGCTGTGAACTTGGTGTACCAATTGCGGGAGGCCTGCTTAGGCCGTAGAGAGACTTCCGCAGACGGCAGACTCGGTCATCTCCCGGACGAGCAAAACCTTGAGGAACTCGCATGTATACCTCTTCCTCCAAATCACTATGAAGGAAGGCATTGTTCACGTCGAGTTGATGCAAAAACCAACCCAGCTGAGCAGCAAGAGCAAGAACGCATCGTACAGTCACCAACTTAGCGACTGGCGCGAAGGTGTCATGAAAATCGACTCCTTCAACCTGAGTGTATCCCTTGGCCACCAGCCGCGCTTTGTAGCGCTCAATGCTACCATCGGGATCGAACTTAATTTTATACACCCATTTAGAATCAATTGCACGTTTGCCAGGGGGCAAATGAACGAGATCCCACGTCCCATTGGCCTACAATGCTGTAACCTCCTTTTGCATGGCATCGCGCCAAACTCTATGACGGACAGCCTCATGAAAGAAGCGCGGTTCCGTCGAGTGAGAGATAGCTGCAAGGTATGCACGGTGATTAGAAGACAAACGAGCATAATTGACCACGGCATTTAAAGGATACCGCACGGAGGATACATGACCTGAATGGGTAGTCGGGAGGCGGACATCGTAGTTGTCGACAAGAAAAGCAGGAGGCTTGCGATTACGAAGACCTCGTCGTAAGTCAGGAGGGGGCGCAGTCGATGAGCTAGAAGCACCAGTTATCTCGTCGTCAACGGCTGGCGGCGTGGAAATGCCAGCCTGCTGCGGTGAAGAAGAGGGTTGCGAGGGCTCAGCGTCGTCAAGCTTATGCGAAGACGGAGAAGGGAGGTTGACAAGCTCGTCCTCGTGATCAACTGGGGCAGCGCTTGGTACAGCAGGGGAGCGGCTCATGTTGGGAAGAATATCACGGAAGGGAAATTGATCTTCACAAAAAACCACATCACGGGAAGTAAAAAGTTTCCGAGTAGCCAGGTCCATGACCCGATAACATTTTTGAGCTGCAGGGTAGCCGAGAAACACACATGCTCTCCCCCTTTCACAAAACTTATCCAAATGTGGAGCTGTGTCCTTGGCATATGCAAGACATCCAAAAGTACGAAGATGAGAGTACACAGGTAACTTCCCAAAAATGCGCTCGTAGGGAGTACGATTTTTAGTAGCATTAGTAGGAAGTCTATTAATGAGATAGACCGCCGTCAGGAGGCAATCCCCCCAAAATCGGATAGGGAGATTAGCATGGAAACGCAATGCCCGAGCAGTCTTAAGCACATGGCGGTGCTTCCGCTCAACCACACCATTCTGTTGAGGTGTGTTAATGCAGGATGTTTGAAGAACAATCCCTTCCTGCTCATAATAACTGGTAAGCATATTCGTCTGAAATTCCAATCCATTGTCGGCCTGAATACGACGAAACGGCTTGCCAAATTGTCGAGCTACCTGTTGACAAAACATATGCAAGTATCGACCAACTTCTGACTTATGACGCATAAGATAGATCTAAGTGCCACGACTGTAATCATCGACAATCGTTAAAAAATAATGTGCGCCACTAAGACTGGGAGTAGAATATCCGCCCCAAATGTCAACATGAAGTAGCTCAAAAACATCCTTGGTCTTTATCGAAGAAGAAATGAAAGGAGTGCTAGTTTGCTTAGCTCGCAAACACGCCGAGCAAGTATGATTATCCAAACAAGAACAAGAAACTAAATGCAACAAAGAGAGTTTCTCCAGTGAAGGGTGCCCCATGCGTGAATGCTATAATGCAGAGGAATAGCGACGCTCTTTCCGGGCAGCATGAGATAACGCCATGGAAGTCCCATCAAACAGCTTCAAGTGATATAAACCATCAACTTGCATCCCCATCCCAATCATCCTTTTGGAGTGTGAGTCCTGGAGAACACAGATGTTGTGCAGGAATATCAGTGCTAAGGGAAACTCCTTGGTAAGTTGACTAATGGAGAGTAAATTGCATTTAAAATCCGGGACAAACAGAACTCGAGAGAGAACAAGGCCATCGGCAAGGCGAACGGATCCAATACGACGAACTAGTACTGCAGAGCCATTCGGTATGCGAACTTGGAGTTGAGACTCAGGCTCACTCGTAAGAAACATATGTGCATCCTTGATAATATGAGCATTGCAACCAGAGTCCATTATCCAAGTGTCATTACCAAGAGAATTACCTGAAAAGGCGTTGTCATCAAAAGGCTGAGGTTCAGCGCCAAGAAATTTCCTGAGTTGGTCAAATTGAGACTTAGTTAAGCCAGGAATGACGCTATCTTCTGCAGTAGCAGCGGCGGCTTTGGGACCAGAGCGCCCTTTTCCATCATTCCGCCGTCCCTTTCCAGAGGAGTTCTTCACACCCCCACGCTCCAAATAACCAGGAGGATATCCAATAAGCTCGAAACAACGATCTTTAGTATGTCCAAACTTTTGGCAGTGAGAACAGCGAGGCTTACCATCACTCGAGCTGCTGCGATCGGGAGAATCCTCGTGTTTGCCGCGGTCCTGTGTAGCAACAAAAGCAGTCGCCTCGACTTTAGGTTTCCCACTGCCGGCGATCTTGCGCTGCTGTTCATCAGTGGCGACAAGGTTGTAAGCTTCCGTGATAGAAGGTGAAGGCTTCATGGATAAAATCTGGGATTTAACTGTAGAATAAGTATCTTCCAGACCCATGATGAAATCAAAAAGACGAATGCTTTCATCACGATCACGTGTATGCTTCTCCAAATCGCATGTACACTGCCCACACGTACAGGAGGGTGCAGGCGAGATTTGATGAGCCTCTTCCCAGAGTGTGCGAAGTTCGGTGTAATAGGCAGAAACAGTATGTTTCTCTTGAGGAAGGAGACTTATCTGGCGACGAATTTCATAATGGTGGGTAGCATTACCTTGTCCAAAACGCGTCCGAAGATCGTCCCAGATATGCTTGCTGTCTTCGCGAAACGAATGCTACGACGCACTTCAGGAGTCATGGAGGCTTTGAGCCATCCTTTGATAGTAGCATCGCATCGAAGCCAGGCAGCAGCTTCGCGGGAGTCCTGAGGTTGCGGGAGAGTACCATCAACAAACCCTAACTTGTTTTTAGTAAGAAGGGAATCAGTCATGTCGATCACCCATTCGCCGTAGTTGTTCGCAGTGAGAAGATCGCCAACGTGCTGAGGATCTGTGTGCGGAAGGAAATAAACGGAATTCACATCCGAGGTAAGCGGCCGATCAGAGGTAGCCATCAATTTACTGCCGCTGGTGCTATCTTTCTCGGCGTCGCCCATAATGCAACAAGGAGAGAATAATCAATGCCACCAGAATCAACAGATAACCACAGGGAGGATGTTATAGCTCTGATACCATGATAAATTTAACAAAACGAAAAGAAACGACACACGATTTACGTGGTTTCCCCGTTCGATATGAACGAGACTACTCCACGGAGAGCAGGTGCTCTCAAGTTTTCTTATTATCGTTATTGTGTTACAGCTGCTGCAGCCGTGCCGCTTACATATATATATGAACCGAAAACCCCTCACCTCTAATCCTAGGGTTCGGATCCAGCCAAAGGCAAATTAACAAAGTCACCATAAAGAAAATAAACCAGGACAAATAAGTCCCTAAAGACCATGCACACTCGTACATGGGTCACGTGTGCATGCTTCACTACAGCTGTTGAAGTACTGAGAGAAGGTTCCCAACGAATAATTTTTGAGTACTTGTTTCGCTTACTTGTCTATGAACTATTTTGGAAATAAACAACAGTTCTGATATTTTTGTATCCTAGATATAGTCATATGGGTAACATGTATAGGTGAGTTGCGGATGCTGCCTTATGATGATAATTAGGGAACTGGTAACTTGTGACATGTGCAGGGTAGTGAGTTGAGCAGCTGATATCACGGTAATTAGTGCATAGAATATATATAAGCCATTACATAAAGTATGTTTCCTCGTTAAATGATAAGAAATTATTTGGTTATTGCAGATGGCTGTTACTACTGACAACATATCGCTTCATGCCTCAGATCATTACAAAAATGGCTACTAACTGAACTTATATAAAGTTGTGTATGAATTTTAAGGTGTTTTTGGTTTAACAAGAGTTTTCTGGTTTTCAACCTGTTTCAGGTAAGTACAACTACAAGAGCTACAGTCGTGTTTGAAATGACAGGTTATTGCATTTGATAGAAGAGAACGAAAAGTAAAGAAGTTATTGTATGTCTGATGTCCACAAGGTTGCTGCTAGCGAAGTGGAATTGAGGGTGTAAAGTTAATGGGTTTAAGACCACTGTTGCATAGCTTAGCTTTGGTGGTTACTCTTTTTCGTTTCCCTATTGTTGCTACTGCTGTTGAAAGTACAACTTCTGCTCCTCATTGTCCTAAAATTAACGTTTATTTATGACAGAGACTAGAATGAAGAGGAATGTTTAGGAATCTATTTGCACTCTGTTACACCCTGCTCTTCCCAAAAGAAAATGATTATTATATCGTTAGGTCAAGTTCCACCGTATTATCAATGAGAATTAAAACATGTGAACTAATAGTTCAAACGGTGTCGAGTTTTGACATGACGTGAGAAAATTATGGACGTTAACTGAGTTTCGGATTGAACTCACCCGTAATTTATTAAATGCCAAAAATACCCCCTGAACTAATTAAAACTTAAAGGCAATCTCCAAGCCCATATCCCACTCGGCCTCACCACAACAAACCCTAAACCGTCTCCTCTCTCTATCCCCTCGTGCAACCTTTCTTCCCGGGGCTCGATCGATTCGCTGCCAACGAGGCGGGTGCTCCTCTCGTAGGAGACCAGGTTGCTTAACCAAGCAGGAGACGGCCAAGCACATAATAGCTGAAGCATAATAGGCGGTGGCGGCGGATGAACAAAGCGTCAGAACCTCTCTCTTGTTCGACGGCAGTACCTCCCCACCACGAGAGGTGCCTGCTTGACGTGCATGTTTGAATGGTCACTGGTGGCTTGGGGAGAGATTTTTGACGGAAGCCCCTCCCTAGTACGAGAGGTGCCTGCTTGACGTGCCTGCTTGGCGACGGGAGGAGCATCGTCGTGTGGCCGGTAAATAACGCCAACGAATAATGACTTAATCGACGGCGGGAAGATCCAAGTCTTGGATATGATCACGAAGAGGACAATTCCAGGATCATCACGGTGTTGACGAATTCGAAATCCAACATCAGATGGGGGAGAACGGAGCCTCCGAAGTTTGGACGCAAAATTGGTCATGTTCAGATACCGTTCTTGGTAATTCAAAAAGTAAGAGCACTGAGTACGTAATTTTCCGGAAGGGTCAGGGTCAATAGGTTGACTGGGAGAAGTTCATATTTGGTATCTAGTATTTTGGAATCTAACATAATTCGTATTTTGGTCCTATCTTGTTAGTTTAACGTGCAAACGAGGAATCGTGGGCGCCTACGTGATCGTGGAGGCCAGGAGAATTTAATGGAAGCAATTCATGGAATTTTGGAGCAGAAACAGGGACGGTTTTGATGGATTTTAGGTGAGTGTAAAGGGGGTAAGTTTTACGCCTTACGTGTTCTTTCTAGTATTACGAGCTTTTAAGGATTGCGATGAAGTGATTGTCATACTTTGATTGTGCTTATGTTTGATGATATGTGCTTTGGTTCAGCTACGATTTGAAGTGAAGTGTGGATGAGTTTAGTTCTTATTTGAAGCTTTGTATTTATGAGTTATTGTTAAAGTCTAAAAACAAGTCCTTTTTTAAGAAGTACTTCACCTTCAAGAAGCTGAAATCGTTTTAAGTGTTTTTAGTCATTAGCGTCAGTCCGTTGTTATTTGAGATATTGAGATAGAGAAGCAGTTATGCTCTTGAGACTTTTAAGATAAGCAGCAGTTATGCTCTTGAGATATTTTAAGAAGAGCAGAGGTTATGCTCTTGAGAATCGTGGAAGAAGATCCTTCCACGATAAGTTTAAGTTTAAGGAAAGCATGGAGGGCTTCTCATACGTATGAGTTGGCAACTGGACTAGCTAGTGAGGGATCCCAGTGTCAGTCAAGTATTTAAGTCAAGCTTGGAGATTTAAGAATGGAGAGTAACAGTAACTGCCATACAATTTTAAGAGTGGAAGTACAAACAACTTTCACTAATTTAAGTAAGTGTTTTAAGTAAAGTGCTAAGCATTAGAAGTTTAAACGTAAGGGCGTAGACTGACCCCATCTCACTCAACAGTTTGAAGAGCTAGAGGAGCTAGAGGAGCAGTTAGTGAGCAGCGAGTTCGAGGGCAACTAGCTAGAGGAGAGCAGTATAAGCGTCACGGAGGATGCTTAGTCAAGGTTTTTAGTAGCAACAACATTAGAGATTATTAGATATTTACATTTATGATTATGAGTATAGACTGGAGATCATTTTGAGATTTTAAGTTTTGAGTTTGCCCATGTGTTAGGGCGTTGCTTTGAACTACAAATGCGTGTTTTCGGTATTTTATTTAGTAAAAATTTTCCAGCTGCAATTTAAGATTTGAGTATTTTATTTATCAAGGTCATTTTAGTAAAAGTAATACCCGGCCGGGTTAGGGTGTTATACACTCCCTTACAGAGCAACTTCTTTTGGCCTCCAATGATCTATGTAGATAGTTATTTTTGTTACTTATTGTCTCCCCTCAACTGTGTATTATCCTGTAAAGTCATGCTAAAGGAACCCAATGTTATCCGTTGCAAGTGCAAATGGAATAGGATCAATACATAGAGAATCTATCACTACTACATAGTACATAGCAACAAACCAATTTTCTTATTTCTATCACTTGAAGAGCATTGTTCGAATCGAACACCACTACTACAATGAATCACAACATAAACTACAAAGGCTGCAAATTTTAACAGAGTGCCACTACGCAATAGAACAACTAGATTCTACCCAAAAAAATAGCAAGAACGAAATGCAAGACAGCACTGGTAAATCAACATGGATGAGGAGAAGATGAGACGTTGCTGCTCTCAACTGGGCGAGGCACCAACTGCTACTGGGGCAGCTCAATAGTCACATTCACCTCAATTTTCATACCCTGCATCGAGCAGTAGTTCATGCAGTCGAGATGAAGTAATAAGGCCTCGTTATGTGAGATTGAACATGTCCTTACCACCTTTTGTTATGTTCATGACAAACCCTTTAGCACTGCAATGGTAGCCAGTCTTGTTCACCTCCAGCAAGTCGTACAAAATATTGTTGAACCTAAAATCTGCATGATTTGCAAGGTCTTGTCATAAAAAACCCCAAATAAATACCCGGGTGAACAACAAACAAAATGAGATTCAGTACCATTTCCTTCACCCAAATAAGCTGAATAGCTGAACACAAGCATAAAGAAGACGCACACCACTTAGGAGACAGATCAACCATGATTTCAGTGGCGATATCTCATGTTCGGTTCAGACACGGTAAGCTCAACTTGATGTGTGCTTGATGTTATTTGAAACACCATTTGGGCTCCCTTTATTTCGATAAAGAAAAAAAAAAATAGCATCCCATTTCGTGACGCTCTCATGGTAGCGCGTCACCCGAATTCCCCCCACCGCCCCCACACAAACAAACAATTCTTCCACTTCCTTCCCTGCCTTTTCCTCCCCATTTAAATATCACTTCCGAGTCCGACCACTGAAATTAGAAAGAAAAAGAAAAGCTTCGCCTCCCACCACAAATTCCCATTTTTTTCTCCTCCTCCGTCCATAAGCTCTCCGCCACTCAACTTCACCAAAAAATGAAGAACCCTTACAAGAAGGGCAAAATCCACCCTTCCCCGTCACCACCAACACAACCGCCGCCCACCACCGCCACCTTCCTCTCCCTCCTCCCGGCGGCCGTCCTCGCCCTCACCGCCGCCCTCTCCCCTCAGGACAAGGAAGTCCTCGCCTACCTCATCTCCTGCTGCTCCGACGCGGCCGGCCACCGGAACAAGAGGAAGACCACCACCGCCTGCGGAGATGGCAAGAAAGGAACGGCGGCCGATGTTGAGAACCACGGGCCCACTTTCGAGTGCAGCTGCTTCCGGTGCTACATGACGTTCTGGGGCCGGTGGGACGCCTCCTCCAACCGCCACCTCATCCACGAGATCATCGAGGCGTACGAGGCGGCGGCGCTGACGTGTCACCAGAAGCGGAAGACACGGAAGGGGGATCGGCGGCGTCGGGGGAAGGATGGAGAGTTCAATAATATGGGACCGGGCGGTCGGAAACCGGAATCGGCGGACCAGGTGGCGAGTCCCGACGCCAGTTACGAGGAGGAGGAGGACGGCCGGAGCGGCGGCGGCGATGAGGTGGACTTGGAGAAGAGCGCCGTGAGGAAGATTGTGAGTTTCGTTGGCGACAGAATCATTGGGATTTTCGGAGGGGTTTAATTGGAATTTTAATTATTTTTCTTTTGATTTCTTATGAAATTACTTTGAATAGATTTTATATTTTCTTTTACACCCACTTCGACTGATCCAAGTCTTTTTTTCTCTTTCACTTGGCGGAGAATTCTGACTTCTTCTTCTTACTATCATAAAACCATCAAAAGACCCTTTCCCATACTGTAAATGAAGCCCACACATATAACTACGTTTTCATTAATAAATGTTCTCGATATTGTCATATTTATCATCATACATGATGTCTTTTGGAGACATCCGATGAAATTGAAATGAGATATAGAGAAGATTAGCATGATCCTGTGGCACGCATAAATTATCATACAAATTGTGGAATTTTTTTTTTTTTGTGATTATGTAAAGATATTATAGGTTCTAATCAATTGCCACACATAAATTGGGTGTTAATATTTATTATATAAATGAATAATTTGTTACAGATCATATTATTATTTGATATGTAATGCTAGGTTGAGTCAGCAGATTTCAAGTCACTATTATTATTATTATATATAATGTCATGATCAAGGAGTTGTTGTAAGGATTTTCAGACCTGTATATTTAATTGTCCAAGGGAATAATCTGTGGTTTCATTCTGTTATTCCAAATGATAATACAGTTAGCTAGTTAGTTGACGATTTTTGCTTCTTAATTAGTAGAGAATCGTAATCTCATTTGTAGAATTAATCAATTTGTATGGCATTTTTCTCTTCTGATGAGTAGTTCATCTGGGATTATAGTATAGATAATGAATTTCTTCACTGTAGAGAAGAGTCGCGTGGATATCTATTACACCGTTTGAATTCTGAAGCATTAAGTAATAATTTGATTAGTTTTATAAATAACCACACATGTCCTAATTACGTAGCATACTGAGAGGGGCATATATAGTTTTCTTATAAGGCTACCAACAATTACTGCCAAGCAGCATGAACAAAATAATATTCTTAGAACTTAAATCGATAGCTCAATTTTCCGTGAATTATATCCAACATTGAATTTCAGAGACCACGTACATCGAAATCTTGATTACTTTCCGCACAACTGTATGATTGTTTGTAGTACCTCAAACCAACAAGTAAACTGAAACGACTATCTCATAAATAAGTATATTTTTTTATTGATCAGGGAGACATATATTCCAAAGAGCCCGCAGACGGCCATGGTCCATTCACCATTGCTAAATGCTAATTCGATACGTATTTTATTAGAACTTTAATTAACTTGTTTATCTTGTAGCGAACATTTAATAAGCTAAATTTGATTATAGTTTGTGCAAATTTAGTCTATATATAATTTTTTTTTTTTTGCTGCACTCACTTTTTTTTTCATTCAATGCACTCGCCTCATTAATGTTATTTTGAGCAGGCGATCCATGTGAAAAAGAAGTCAATAGTCACTTATGGTATGATGGACAAGAACACACATGAATTTATACAAAAACCATTCAACATTTACTTTAATTTGAATGATTTAAGGTTTAGGGAATTACCGTTAGGGTTAACTCTACAATTTGGGGTTTTGGGTTAGGATTCAAAATTGAAGTTTAAGGGTTTAGGCTAATGGATTGATTAGTTGTGATTCTATTTTATATCATCATATTAGACTATTGCTACCAATTAAAGTTCAAAGTTTAATATATTATGTCACTTTTATAGTTGTTTGCATTGAATACACCCAAAAAAATGAGTGAACCGACGTAATAGTACACTACCAGCACCGCCTGGTAAGGGAAAAAGTAAGACTTATAAGTTTTTTCATTAATCGCATGGTATATTAGATGGGAACCGATTAATTTGAGGTGTGTTATGATTTATGACTTTGGATAATAGGTTATCATGATGGAATATTTACATGTGCTTAGTGCATTGTTAACTAATGTACCAAGTGACGAGTGTCATTTGGGCATATCATCTCGCAATACATTGAAATTCAGTGGCGGAGTCACATTAAATTTGGGTGTATAACCTCATCGATTTTAATGAAGTTAAAAGAGTAAAAGTCCATATAAATTTTGTAATAAGTTTAGCAAATAGATTAGCGGATAACGGTTTAGTTTTCTACCTCAATTACTATAGTTCGAATCCTTCAACATAACCTTTTTAACTTCTTTTATGAGTTCGCCCATTGCCATTCAACGAGTCCATAAATATTAGGCCGGCAGTGGTAAGGCGATGAACGATCATCAATTCATCATATACACGACACGGATCAATTTTGAAAGTTGAATTTCAAGTCGCTATTCCTCCTGCTTTGAACTCATCAAAAGGTCAAATTTCCTGGACTTATTTTAGGGGTTTAAACTCCCATTTACAACGTAAAAAGACAAAAAATAGCACGAAAGATGGCGAAAGGGGCTGCTCCAACTCGATCAAATCTTGAAGGAAGACCTTTGACCTCTTCAAACCCATTTTTTTATACTAATATTATCACTACATTTGGGAAATAACTGTATCAGGATTTCTGTCTCCCTCCCTCGCATGACATGCTTATTCATATATGGTCTCCAAATCATCATTATTCATTCATCATCAATAAAATCCTACTTGTTTATCAGGAAAGTTTTCTTTATTGATAATGAATATTCTTCTGTTTGCGAGTTCCAAAAAGCCCCTGTACTACAACTTTTCCCTATACTTAAAACTTAAGTCATTGACGAAATTATTTTAAAATAAATAAACAAATGATAATCATCTTCTTCGATTTAATGCAAGCTTATTGATCCTTTCAGTTATTTTTAATGTTTTGCATTATTCAATAGGGGATGTCCAAAATTTCGATTGACGGTGTTAAAATTCAAACGCGAGATTTTAGTCATAGTTCTGATCATTCTCTTTAGAGATGTTTATGAGAGATAGGGTACCATAATAGGAGGAGCGTTAATAGGTGCAATCGGAGATTCAAACCATAATTTCTAGATTGAAAGCCGACTGTTTGACAACTCGGAATTTACCCGTGCTCAACTCTCACTTACCAGAATATGACCGTGGATTGGGAAGCTTTGCTTAATCATGAGGCTATAGAAGTTTATGACAAGTCGGATGAATCTAATATGGAAGAGAACAAGTATGATCTACAATGACCTACAACTCACGTGACCAAAGAAACGGAAAAAGATAATCAAAACCGGCTAAATTTAGGTCCTATTCTTTAGAATGCTAGGAAGACAATACTTTTTTTGGTTTTCATAGGGAAGAAGATCCATAGCTAGTGGGAAAGTTAAGTACAGTTGATGTAGCTAGCCTTGGAAATGACTACTACATACCATTTTTGTGTTTAGACCCTAGTCTTGTTGGCTATGGAACATGTCTTTTCAATCCTTCAACTTAAACAAGTTTAGAATGGAATACCTTTATGGATGATTGGCCGATCATCATACGAGGAAGCAGGACAGATCTGGGTCGACTAAGCATGAGTGGAAGACGATGAAGATGGGCTGCTAGGGGGCTAGCTTGGATTATGACCAATTCCGAATCCATCTAGACGGCAACAACAAAGTCATAGAGTGGAGCAATCTCGTCCTGCAAGGGGTGGTGGAAATGTGACTAAGAACAGTCAGAAGCGGGTGAAATCTAAGATACTGGATTGAGAGGAATCAGGTGGAAGGCTCAATGTGAAGGATGAATATGAGGATACCATATCTGAAGGGTGTCTTTCCAACCCGTATATAGAGAACAGTGGGAATAATTTTGAGTTGAAGATTCGTTCAGCTCCTCCTACATAGACCTTTTCTCGACCGCAGGGGATGGGCCATGTTAGGAGTGTTGTTGAAGATTTTTTTTTTTTATAATGTCGAAGATGCATTGATATGGAAATGAGAAAAGGAACAGACAAAGGTCTTGGTTCACTAGCAATGAACCCAATAGTAGGTACCACTACTAATGCTAGAGCGGAGCTCGCGATGAGGGAGAGAGTGAGAGATCAAGAGAGTGCGAGGCATCTCGGGGTTAAGGGTAAGGTTAATCGCCGTTTGGTCTCTTTTTGCAGGTCGGGAGCGGCTGGGCTCGGAAGCGGCGGTGAAGCGCGAGGTGAGGCGTGTTACCAACAAGTGGTTTTGGGTTCCAAGGTTGTAGCAGTCGGAAAGGAGGTGCCCACTCGAAAAGGAGGATACCGGATTCAGACCCAGGAGGGGGTGAAGAAGTGGTACATAATCTTGGACGAAGACCTGTTAGCTTGGTTGCAGGGGGTGCTGCAAACGGCGGCGAGAAAGGATTGGTGGTTTCCGAAAGGATGCGTGAAGAACAGTGAGAACCGTACTATTCATGTTGGAAGGGGTAGAAACCGTCGGGGATCATACCTACAAATATTTGAGCAAACATGGGACAACAGGGTTTTCAAGATTATCATTCCAGCCATGAATGGTGGTTGGGCTCCGGTTATAAGCTTGTTGCAAGACTTCTATGCTAAGGAGCTCTCGTTGCGAGTCAAGTCCGGCACGTCCCTACTTGGTTCAGACGAAGGGTCGGCTACTGTTTTGAATGTCGAACAAGCCAGGTTAGTTCAGGGCAAGTCTTTTGCTGATGCTGTTAAGGGCGTGGGATTTTATGGTGCTGGGTCCTGTGAAATCATGAAGACTGGAAGGGACAAGTATATCCAGGTGGGACAGAAAGGCATTTCAGAGAGGAAAGAATTGCTAGGGCGTTGTCTCATCCTGACGTCGAGAGCCTTCAGTGCAGGAAATCTCAGCAGCTTCAGGAAGTGGGCTAGTAGAAACTGGGCAATTGACGGCAATTTTATGTTAGAAGATAGATCGGATGGAAGCTGGATGCTAATCTGTCCCAGTGTGAAGGAAGCGCTCCGAATCAAGAATCTTGACCATCTGAGTTTTGAGGGTGCTCATATCCATATTACGACCTGGAACGAGAATGATGAAGTGATAGCTGACGGCGACACATGGATCACTGCGTTCAACATCCCATTGCACCTTAAGAGCGTTGATCTTCTAATGGCGATTGGGAATTTTTGTGGTGAATTCAGGGAGATTGATTGGAATTTTTGGTACTTAGCTTACGTTCGTATTAGAATCAAGAAAATTCATGCCATCCCAGAGGAAATTCAATTACGTTCTGGCTCCCGCTGCTTCTCAATAGGCATCGCTGAACATCCAGGCCGGAATGTTGTGCGGGGGAACAAGGCGCAGAGGAACACGAACAATCCATCTATGTCGAGCACTACGCCGGGGGAAGCTTCGAGGAGCCATGTTCCGCATGCACGAGAAGGGGGAACAGTAATTAATGCCCCATCATTTAGTGGGCAACATATCTCTAATGGTGGCTCCAATATTTTGAATTTTCCTAGGGGCAAAAGGGTGCTTTCCGGGCCAACGGTGAAAAAAGTCTGGGTCAGAAAGGAAGGTCCGGTCCATGCCCATAAGTGTGTAGACCAAAACCTTGAAGTTTTACCCCTTGTTATCAGGCCCAGGTTGAGTGAAAGGAATCAGAAAGCCAAGGAAGTGGAGCAATTTAGGCCCATTAACGTGGATTTTGTAACAAGCTTGGTTGAAGGCTTGCTTGGTACCAGGCCTACTTCGTACCCAGTAATCCGGATGAGGTTAAATGATTTTTGCCCATGGAATCTTGTTGCCTTTAGTTTGGATGATTGGGTGTTGTCCTCTTCCCTTCCCTTCGGGAGTTTAGAGCTGTCCCCAGGAAATGAAGAGGCAATAGATGTAAGAGAGACTATCGATTTCAACGCGCTGCCTGATGCGGATGCCAGTGTAACCTTGGAGTCTCGATATAGTGAGCTGGAAGAGGGAGGCTTTGAGGATGGTGTTTGTAGTGTGGTCCCGGAAACCCCACCGACTTCACCTTCAAGGTTGGAGGGTGCTTCCTCTACCACTTATGTGAGTGAACTTCCCTCACCTTCCTGTGCTCTTCATGAATCCAATCAAGAGTGGGATTTGGACGCCTTTCCTTTCAACAAAGGGTCTTTGATCGAAGCCTGCATTTCGGTAGGGAAAATCCTGGATTTGAGCCATAAGGACGGTAACGAAGAACTCGAGAGACAGATTTCTAAATCGGCAGAAGCTCTACACCAAAGGAAGATCAGGAGCTCACGGTCAAAATTAGAAATGGAGATGTTTCGTTTGGGGCCTCGGAAATCATCTCCGTCAGGGCCGAGGAAGGGCAAGCAAGTGAAAGGTGGGCATCATTCTAATCAGTAAGGTATGGATACAAACATATGTATATGGAATGTCAGGGGACTTGGCGATCTTGATAAGCGTGGCAGAATTAAAAGGTTGTTAGGCAGACAGAACCCCAAAATCGTGGGATTGGTTGAGACCAAATGGGCTGTGTGTGATGATTCTCTGATCAGGAGTTGTTTCTCTAGGAAAGAAATGGATTGGGTGGTGAAAAATGCATCCAGAAGCTCTGGAGGTATCGCGGTATTGTGGGATACAGTTTTCTTCTCCAAGGTTTCTCATTTGGAGGGGAGCTTTTTCTTGGCAGTAGAACTTCTGGATAAGAGGATATCTCAATCGTGCTATTTTGTCATAGTTTATGGTCCGCAGGATAGGAACGACAAACGTTCCTTCCTTGCGGAGCTCAGTGTGTTTTGCAATCAGCATCCTGGGGCAGTTTGCATTGCGGGGGATTTCAATATGGTTCAGAATCATGAGGACTACATCGGGGTGAGAAGAAGCTCAGATATGATGTTTGAATTCAATGACTTCATCGATAACAACAATCTTCAAGAGCTCCCATTAAACGGTAGTAGATTTACTTGGAGCCATGGAGGGAATCGGGGGTCTATGTCTCGTATTGATAGGGTCTTTATTTCCCAAGAATTTGACTCTCTCCATCCTGACTGCAATCTTACAGCTTGGAACAGAATCGAATCCGACCATAATTTGCTTGTGTTAAAATGGGAGGAGGATAATAGGATTCAAAGACCTTGGCGGTTCCAAAACATGTGGCTGGAGGACTCTCGATTCTATCTCGAGCTCGACAAATGGATGAATGAGGATGTCAGTGGATCGGGAGGTGTTTTCCTCCTCGCTAGGAGACTTCTGCTTGTGAAGTCTAGAGTGAAGGTTTGGAACAAGGAAGTGTTCGGGAACATTGACACTAAGGTTGATGAGTTATCTAGCAAAATTATGGAAATGGATATAGTTGAAGAACAGCGCCCTCTTCTAGAAGAGGAAATGAGCAGAAGAGCTAATATGGCCTTGGAACTTAGTAGGGCCTTGTATATGCAAGAGATATGTTGGAGATAAAAATCGAGAGAAGGGTGGATCAAATTGGGGGAAAGAAACACAGGGTATTTTCACAAAGCTGCGAATTACAGAAGAAAGTTAAATTTCATAAACAGAATTAGGATCAACGGACAGATGATTGAAGAAAAGGAGGAGGTTGGGAATGGTATTGTTAATTATTACAAGGGTCTGTTCTGTGAGTCTAACGACCATCGTCCAGTTCCTTCTCGATTGGCAAATGTCCTCCTTGGGGAAAGCGACTGTGGGACGCTGGTGCAGCCATTCTCAGAACAAGAAATATGGCTGTGTCTCAGAGACAGTGATGGTTGCAAAGCTCCCGGTCCCGATGGTTTCACTATTGAATTCTTCAAAAAGAGTTGGCAGAGGCTGAAAGACGAGATCCTTAAAGCTTTCCAAGATTTTTTCGATTCGGGTTTTCTACCCAACTGTGTCACTCATTCTTTTGTCTGTTTAACCCCCAAGAAAGACACAATTGAGGATATCAGAGACCTTAGGCCGATTAACCTGATTGGGAGCATCAATAAACTGATCAGTAAGGTTCTCTCTAGAAGATTGAGTATGGTTTTGCCGAAGCTTGTGTCTAAGAATCAGTTCTCTTCGGTGAAGGGGAGACAGATCTCAGAGGCTGGACTCATTGCAAACGAACTCGTGGACAGCAGGCGTAAAAGCAGAAAACCAGGGCTCATGTTCAAACTCGACGTAGAAAAGGCTTTCGATAATGTGAATTGGGGGTGCCTTTTCAGAATTCTCAATATTATGGGTTTCCCGGAGAAATGGTCAAGATGGATTAAAGGCAGTACGTGTTCTTCATTGATTTCTATCCTTGTTAATGGGGAGGCTAAAGGTTTACGCCAAGGAGACCCCCTGTCTCCCGGCTTGTTTGTTCTCATTATGGATGTGCTATCTTGGATGCTAAAGTCGGTCAGAGATGCGGGTAAATTTGAAGGTTTTCACATGGATGAAGGTAAGCGGACAGGAGAGGTTACCTATTTGTTGTTTGCTGATGATACGCTCATTTTTTGTGACGCTCAGTATGACCAGGTCTTGAATGTTCTCGCCACTATTGTCTGCTTCCAATCGGTGACGGGCCTCAGAATTAATCTTGACAAATCTGTGATGTATACGGTTGGGGACGTAGCTGAACCTAGTTTCTTCGCAAGCATTTTCGGGTGTAAGTGGAGTAAGGACCCTCCTAAATACCTCGGATTCCCTCTCGGTGGTAAACCTAATGAAGCAGGGATGTGGGAGCAGATGATCGACAAATGTCAGAATAAACTCAATGGGTGGAGGAGCAGGCATCTTTCTTACCGGGCGAAGCTGGTCCTTTGCAAGGCGGTTCTATCGAGTATGCCTACTTACCTATTTTCGCTTTTTAAAGCACCAGTCTCAGTTATTAACGATCTGGAAAAAATTCAGAAGAGATTTCTGTGGAATGGGGCTGGCGAATCTAAAAGGATAGCGCTCGTGGAATGGAAAACGTGTAAAGCTGAGCTAAAAGCAGGTGGGCTAGGGATTCATGATCTCAGGAGTTTCAATGATGCAATGCTAGCTAAATGGCTGTGGAGATTTGCGACGGAAAGAAATAGCTGGTGGAGGGAGCTGATCGAGATTAAATACTCAAACCCCCGATCGATTTGGCAGACTGATCGTGCTCGTAATGGTTTCTCCCACTCGGTGTGGGCAAATATATCGAAGGTTTACGACTTATTTTGGAAGTTCGCCTCAATGGATCCGGGAAATGGCACCTCTATCTCCTTCTGGTACGATGTTTGGTCTCCTGGGATGGTGTTGGCTTTAGCCTTTCCTCGTGTCGCCGCTGCTACTGCCGACCCCAATGGCAGCCTCTCCGACGTGGCCTCGTTTGACGACGGGATGGTGAGATGGTCTCTTAACCTTAAATATTCTTTGAGAGGGGGGGGGGGCGGAGAGTGAGAGAGTGCAATTGTTAAATTTTCTTCAAAATCTGGAGGGGTTTAAGCTTAACTCTAGTCCTTGTAGAATTATGTGGAATCCTGACAACAATTATAAGTTTTCCGTGAGCTCTTGTTACAGGTAGGTGTCGAAGGACTTGTTCATCGGTGTCCAAGACTTCCCGGCTAAACAGATTTGGAGACCAGTCATTCCCGGGAAAGTGTGTTTCTTTTTGTGGCTCGCTTATCACAATAGGATTCTCACTATCAACAACTTGATGAAGCGAGGATGGACGTTGGTAAATAGATGCATGCTATGCTGCCAAGAAAATGAATCGATGATGCATGTTTTGGTGGACTGCGAATTCACAAAAGATGTTTGGAATTTCCTCCGCAGAAAAAGAACGGAGTTGGGATTCAGGGGGAGGGACATAAGCTCTGTTGTCAAAAATACTCCTCTGTCCGAGCCTGTGGATGTTGGTGGCTGGTTCTTGAGCTGCATTCTACATGCTGTTTGGTGGGGACTGTGGCTTGAGAGGAATCAACGGATCTTTGAAGAGAAGGCGTCGTGTGCTTCCGTGGTGGCTAAGAAAGAGGCAAGGCTCTCTATGGAATGGTTGGTTGCGTTCGGTAAAGTGGAGAAAACACAGGGTGAGAAATGGTCGAAAGAGGGTCTGCTTGTCACTTGATTGCCCGTGGTTGGCCAGGCTATGGCTTAAGTGCGAGAGGTGGCTGTTTGATTGGTGGGTGTTCTTCTTGGCATCAATGTCTGGAGGGGGATGTTCGTTTTGTGCTCGACTTTTTGGGCTGCTGAGTTTCCTGTTTTCAGTGTTGGTGGTGTCTTGTTGCTGGGTAGCATATGTAGTTTGTTCCAACAGAAGTGGTCTGGTCCACTGAGTTGGCCTTCTTTCTTGTTCCGCCCTTTTGGTGTTGTTGAAACTTTTTAAGCGGGGTGTTTGGGGGTGGGCCAGCGGAGAAGACTCTGGCAAAGGGTGAAAGACTTGGTTCATGGTGTCCGATTGTCTAAGACTTTGCATCTAAACAAGTATGGCTCAAAGTAGGTCCCATCTCAGAAGAGACAATCTGATGGTGGGATCGCGGAAATGCTCTTTTCATGATCTGGAGGGTTATCTAAAGGAGGCCACATCTCAGAAGAGACAATTTGTGGAGGAGGAAGAAGAAACTGAAATGGTGGAGGTAGCCAGCCCTGAATGGCCTCAGTTCGATAAATGAGGATTGTGCCTTGGAATGTGAGAGGGATTGGACTTACCCTCACATTCCGTACTACTATAGGTTTAATTCATTCTTATAAGCCTCAACTTGTTTTCCTTTCAGAAACAAGATCAACCCGTAGGGTTGTGTCTCGTAGGACGCGATGTTTAGCTTTTGATATTTCTCGATGTTTTTTTTGTTGACGCGCGATTGATGCGTCTGGTAGTCTTGTTGTAGGTTGGTCCCCCAGAGTTCATGCTTTAGTGTTTAGTCATCCCAGTTTTTACATTATTGTTCGTGTAAATGAGAATAATTTTTCCTATGTGGTTGTCTGCGGGTATATCAGTTGTAATGAGGCTATTCAGTCTGCACAATTGACCCAATTGCATATTCTATATGAAGAATCCAATGGCCCTATATGGTGATAGGTATTCAATACACTTTTATCAGGAAATGAGAAGGATGGTGGAACTCTTAGAATCCATCCTGCTCTATTTCTCTTTGAGATTTTATGAATGACCCGGGCCTTCATGACGTGGGATACCATGGTGACCAATTCACAGGGAACAACTAGCGGATGGGACCGGCTTGATTGAGCTCTTTGTTCTCTGTCTTGGATGGATCATTTTATGGAATCCCTTGTGAAACATTACACGGACCAAGGGTTGGATCATAGGGCTCTTATCTTGTCTGATAAGCTATTCACAAGCCAGAACCGTCATCTCTTCAAATTTGATGCTCCATGGGCAGAGAATCCTGAAGTTAGGGCAATAGTGGTGTTTGTGTGGAATGAAACTGACCTTGGACCCCCCATGTACATACTTTGGTTTCATTTCAAATGCCTTCATTACTTCCTATATGACTGGAGTAGGGTTGGTACTACAAATTCCCTGCGGAACATTAAGAGCCTCCAGATTTAGATTGGGTCAAGCATGTGAACCCCATCAACTGGGATAGGGTGCGAGATCTTGACACGGAGCTAAGTCGCCAATGGGAGATTGAGGAAATTTATTGGCATCAGAAATCTAGGATCTGGTGGCTCAAACAAGGTGATAGTAACACTTCTTATTTCCACACGGTGATAAGGGCAAGGTGGAAGAGGAATTTTGTGGCTGGTTTGAAAAATGGGGAAGGACAATGAATCACTGATGGAAAGAGGAAGGTGGATATTACTGTCAATTTTTTCATACGCTTTTCACCTCTGAGAATCAGGTAGAAAATATGGAAACCCTGGTGGATGATTTACCGCTTGGTTAGATGGTAACTTCTGAGATGAATGCAGCTTTGACTACTGAAGTCCTGGCATCCTAAGTTCGGCGAACTGTCTTCTCGCTCGGTTCCAAACAGGCGTTGGGATAGGATGGGTTCACTAGAAAACTCTTTAGAGCATTTTGGGACGTCATTGGTGAGTCAATAGTTGAAGTTGTATGCTCCTTCTTTCAAACGAAGCGGGTGTTGCGAAGTTTTAATCACACTTGGCTGACGCTGATCCTCAAAATGGATAATGTGGAGAATATGCGACAGTTGATATTTATAAGTTAATGTCAGTTCGTATATAAAATAATTGCCAAAATCATGTATGAACGAGTGGCACAGTTTCTCCCCCAGACCATTTCACTGGGCAAAATGCGTTCATTCGTGAAAGACATAACTGGATAATGTCCTCATTGGACAAAAATTGATGCATTACCTCAAAATAAAAACTAAGGGTAAGAAGGGATATATGGCTCTGAAGATTGATATGGAAAGGCCTAAGATAGAGTCGAATGGTCGTTCTTACTTGCGATTTTGGATAAAATGGGGATTAGTCGGACTAGGGTTCGGTGGATTCAGGAATGTTTGAGCTCTTCGTCTTTCTATGTCCTTATGAATGGCACCCCGTCGATTTTTAAAATCATTGCGGGGACTTTGACAAGGAGATCCCTATTTCTCCCTGCTCTTTGTTATTTGTGCAGAGGGGTTTGTGGCGCTCATTCGAAAAGCCATTGATGATCGGAAGTTAACAGGTGTTAGGGTTAGCCCTATAGCCCCATGTATTTCTCATATGTTCTTTGCAGATGATTCATATGTGTTCCTCAGAGGTTCGATGCAAGAATTCCTGCATGTTTGGAAGAGATTTGTTGCAACGTTTACAAGACTGGAAGTAGGAGGTTCTCTCGTGGGCGGCAAAGGAGACGCTCATTAAATAAATTGTGGGGTCTTTACCACTTCATGTTATGTCTTGCTTCAAGCTTCCTCTATCCTTCTGTCGTATTCTGGGTAAGCATGTGGCCAGATTCTGGTGGGGAGTTGAACGAGGTCATCCCCGTGTTCGATGGATCTCTTGGCGGAATTTGCGTCGGAGTAAACATGATGGGGGATGAGATTTCGTCTCTTTGAGCATTTTAATCAGACTCTCTTGGCTAAGATTGGATGGTGAATTCTCAACAAACCTGATTCTCTTTTGGCCTCGGTTGACAAAGGGAAACACTTCCCAACAGGTTCGTTCCTTATAGTGACTACGTGATCTCGACCGTCATTGGTCGTCTTCTTATTCAAAGAGGGTTGTGGTGGTAGATTGGGAATGGGCTTCAAGTCTCTATCCACAATTCTAGTTGGGTCCCTCATTCTCATCCCCAACCTCCTCCTTGTAACCCTCATGCAATTTTGGAAGGTAGTGACCCTAAGGTGGCAGAGCTTATGGTTCCAAGGAGAGGAAGATGGTTTCAACAATCTCTTTTGCAAATGTTTTCACCGGATCGTGCCATTAAAGTGATTCTCTTACCTTGTGTGGAGATTAGGGATACATTGGTTTGGCAGGATACATGTGATGGGATGTTCACTGTCAAGTCTGCATATCATCTTGAGTTTTTGGAGGACATGCAGTTAAGGGTGAAACAAGTTGGATGTGAATGTGGGATATTCCGATTCCGTCAAAGCTAAAGTTGTTCCTGTGGCGCCAATACGAGGGGGAGAAACAAAGTCTTTGCCTTTCCCCCCTTCTTTACTCATAATCACATAATTCATTTGTCCAATGTGTTAATCTAGCAACGAAAATACATATAAATTCTTAATTAATTGTGTTGTGGTAGTAGTGAGAAAGTCTAGAAACAACCATGGAAATAAATATCCTATCTCCTAGGCCTCACCATCGGTACTCTACTTCTTCGTCTTCTCCTTGTCCAGGTTCTTCAGGCAGATTTGGAGTTTCTCAAGGAGCCCTAATCTTCATCTTCAAAACAACTGCCTCCGCAGCTTCCTTGGACCGAAGAAGGAGTGTATTGTTAGCCTCTTCAAGTTATCTCTTGGTAATGGAAGGGCTGCTCATTATTGTCTCATAATATCAAAAGTAAGTGACCAAACTTGTGCCCCCAAGTTGAATTCGAGAGCCTTGGTGTGGAATGGCTTGTATTGGCCTTCCTTCATCTTCTTGAGCACCACATCTCCGATCTCCAACGCCAGCTTCTTCATTTTGCGAGACTTGAGCATTTTTGGATTTTGAGATGAGAGAGAGAGAGAGAGATGAGGGGTGTCAGAGAGCAAAACTGAAATGTTGATCGACTGAGTGAGACCACAAAAAGCTAAGGAAGGTTTTAATGAGACAAAAGGTATTATTGGCAGGCTTTTTAAGATGTTATTATGATTCATTTATCCAAGGTGTTAATCTAGAAACGGAAATAGATATAGATTCTTAACTAATTGTGTTGTGGTAGTAGTGAGAAAGTCTAAAAAAAACCTTAGAAGTAAATACTAGATCTCCTAGGCCTCACCATCGGTACTCTTCTTCTTCTTTTCCTTGTCAAATTTCTTCTGGTATATCTGGAGTTGCTAAAGGAGCCTTCGATTGGCATCCCCCAAGCTACTATTCTTCTTCTAAAAAGTTGCCTCTGTAGCTTCTCTGGACGGAAGAAGGAATGTATAGTTAGCCTTTCTAGTTCTCTCCTTGTAATGGGAGGGCTGCCCATTGTTGTCTCATAATATGCCAATTAGGTCACTAAACCCCCCCCCCCCCCCCCCCAAGATGAATTCAAGAGTTCTGGTATAGAATGGTTTGTATTGGACTTCCTTCATATTCTTGAGCAACACATCTCCGATCTCCTCCGCCAGCTTCTTCATTTGGTGAAACCTAGGCATTTTGGATTTTGAGATGAGAGAGAGAGAGGAGGGGGAGGCAAATAGCAAAAGTGAAGTGTTACGACTGAGTGAGACCCCATAAAGCTAAGGGGGGTTTTAAGGAGACAAAAGTTACTATTGGCAGGCTTTTCAAGATCTTATTTTATGATTCATTTGTCCAAGATGTTAATCTAGAAACGTAAATACATATAAATTCTTAATTAATTGTGTTGTGGTAGTAGTGAGAAAGTCTAGAAATGACCACGCAAAAAAAAAAGATCTCTTAGACCTTACCATCTGTACTCTTCTTCTCCTTGTCAACGTTCTTCTGGTACATCTGAAGTTGCTCAAAGATCTTTCGTTTGGCATCCCCAAGCTATTGTTTTTCTTCTTCAAACCAGCTGCCTCCGTAGCTTCCTTGGACCGAAGAATGAGTATATTCTTAGCCTCTTAGAGTTCTCTCTTGGTAATGGGACGACCGTCTGTTGTTGTCTCATAATATGCCGAGTAAGTCACCAAACTTGCACCCCCCAGATGAATTCGAGAGCCTTGGTGTGGAATGATTTGTATTGGTCTTCTTTCATCTTCTTGAGCACCACGTCTCCGATCTACTTCGCCAGCTACTCCATTTGGCGAGACCTGGGCATTTTGGATTTTGAGATGAGAGAAGGGGGCGGCATATAGCAAAATTGAAGTGTTGATCGGCTGAGTGAGACACCAAAATTCTATGGGGGGTTTTGAGGAGACAAAATGTGATATTGGCAGCTTTTTAAGATCTTATTACATGATTCATTTGTCCCAGGTATTAATCTAGAAACAGAAATACATATAAATTCTTAACTAATTGTGTTGTGGTAGTAGTTATAAAGTCAAGAAACAGCCTTGAAAGTTAATATCAGATCTCATAGGCCTCACCATTGGGACTCTTCTTCCTTTTCTCCTTGTCAATGTTCTTTTGGCATATCTAGAGTTGCTCAATGAGCCTTCGATTGGCATCGCCCAAACTACCCTTCTTAAAAAATAACCTTCGTAGCTTCCTTGGACCAATGGAGTGTATTGGTGGCCTCTTCGAGTTCTCTCTTGGTAATGAAAGGGTCGCCCGTTGTTGTCTCATAATATGCCAAGTAAGTCACCAAACTTGCGCCCCCAAGATGAATTCGAGAGTCTTGGTATGAAATGGCTTGTATTGGTCTACCTTCATCTTCTTGAGCATCACATCTCCGATCTCCTCCACCGTCTTCTTCATTTGGTGACACCTGGGCATTCCGGATTTTGTGATGAGAGAGACAGGATGGGGGCGGTAGAGAGCAAAATTGAAGTGTTGATCGGCTTAGTGAGACCCCAAAAATCTAAGTTTTAAGGAGACAAAATACAATATTGGGAGGCTTTTTAAGATCCTATTACATGATTCATTTGTCCAAGGTGTTAATCTCAAAAGGGAAATACATATAAATTCTTAACTAATTGTGTTGTGGTTAGAGGTGGCAAATGGATTGGATTGGTGGATTGGATTGGTAGATCCATGGATCAAACGGATTGGATCTAGTGGATTGGTGGATTCATGGATTGGATCAAGTGGATTGGTGGATTATCCATGAATCCAAATAACATCCTCAACCAAGGACCAATATGTAAAATATGAAAAGTTTAGGTACTAAAATGTCTTAATAAAAAATTTAAGGTACCAAAACATAATTTTCTAATGATATTTTTCGTATAAAAAATTAAATTTTATGTACCAAAATGTAAAAAACAAAAATTATAGGTACTAAATTGTAATTTGCTAATGATCCATGGATCCAATCCATGAATCCACCAATCCAATTGGATTTGGATCAAATGGAATGGATTTAAATTAATTGGATTAGTTTGATATTTTTAATGGATTGATGGATTGGATTGAAATTGCCACCTCAAGTGATGGTATTAGTGAGAAAGTCTAGAAACAACCATGCAAGTAAAAATTAGATCTCCTAGGCCTCACCATCTTTACTCTCTCGGTAGGCAGTATGTTGTTTTCATAATATGCCAAGTAAGTAGGGGTGGCTATACGGTCCGGTCCGGTTAAATTGGCCCAAATTGATCCGGTCCAGTCCGGTCTTTTTGAAAATATAAGGACAAAAGATTGGATTGGATACAGTCCGGTTTTGATCCGGTCCAGTCTTGACCCGGTCTGGTTCCAATTCGGTCTTGATTTTATATTGAACTTGTGGGAATTTGAGTGGCCTAAGGCCTGAAAGGGTGAGGAGTTGGTGAAATTTTGTACTAAGTGCAAATGTTTGTGACCGTTTATGCAAAAACTACCATTAAGTTTTGGGTGTTGAGCTCTCTTATCCAGTTTTCGATCTGGTCCCGAACGGTTTTTTACCTCAAATCTAAGCCTAAAGATTGGATTGGATTGCTTACTATTCGGTCCCGGTCAAGTCTTGATTCAGGTTATACGGTCCGGTTTCGAATAAAACCAAAAAACCCGGACCAAATAGCCAGCCCTACAAGTAAGTCACAAAAATTGCGAACCACCACCCCCCTCCCCCAAAAAAAATTGAGAGGCTTGGTGGGGAATGACTTGTATTGGTCTTTTTTCATTTTCTTGAGCACCACATCTCCGATCTTCTCCGCCACCTTCTTCAATTTGCAAGAGCTGAGCATTATAGATTTTAAGATTAGAGAGAGAGAGAAGAGGGGGCGACAGAGATCAAAACTGAAGTGTTGCTGAGTGAGACCCCGAAAAGCTAAGGGGGTTTTAAGGAGACAAAATGTATTATTGGTAGGCTTTTTAAGATCCTATAAAATTCTTATTTGTTTAATCAATGTTTTAATATCTGGACTGGTTCATATGTTGAACTGGGGAAAATATTAGTTGATGGTTCACCTGTTAATCGTTATAGAAACGTTGACAGAATCATGCATGCGGTGTAAGATAAATTACATATATAGTACACTAATATAGGAGTAAAATTATCACTTACATAAACAAATGAAAATTCATATCATCTATCACCAAGAAGTTCTAACAAAGTATTCAAACTATACCAAAAAAGAATATCGTTTGAATGAAATTCAAGTTAGTAATCAGGGTGGCAATCCGTAGTGGACGACATAAAGCTGATTAAGAGGTTGAGAAATGAAAAAAAGAAACATAAATAAATTTAGTGATTGAGGTTGGATGATCTTAGTTTATGTTAAAAAAAATTCTTAATTTTTTTTGGTTAAAATTGTGAACCAATAGACCAGTCAAGGTGGGATGGTTCAACCAGTTTCATGTCAAATCGTAAAAACCGTTGGCTCCATCTCCAATCATCCAATCAAATGAACTGAACTGCTATTGTAACTGGTTTAGTGCTTCTACTGGCCATGTCTTTAATCTGGTTTGGTTCTTATAACAATATGTTTAATTATGGGGGCTTAGAAGCTTAAATTGATTAATGTCACAAAGATTGCCTAATTCATTTCTTGGGTTTAGTCATTATGATTGTGAAACATGATTGATGGATTATATGGTTTTAGTATCTTAAATTAGCTTGAAATATGAGGATCCCTTATGTTTTTTTGATAGGTATGGAGGCTATTTGGTCTAGGGCCATGATTGTGTTTGCCTAGGGCCTCTCGCAAACCACTTACTCAGGTGGCGAGATACAGTTCTATTGAATTAGAAAACGATGTGTGAGGTTGAGGTGCCTCCAATTTTGCGAACGAAAGATGAAAAAAGAAGTGCATAAAAGACAACCTATAACTACATTTGGATGAGTGAGAGAGAGCAGAGCATGACAAGTGTTGCATTGGTTAGCTCCCCCTAGGTCTCCTAGTTATGGTCCTCGATGATCGACAACATATGAGCTGCAGATTCCTTCATCTGATCCCACCTTGTGTCGAAGCATTTGCCTGGACTAAAGGGAGATAAGGACCCTTCAGATTTCTACCTTGGGGCGTCATGTCGTCCAATCGAATGAAGTTCGAATGAATAGGATCGTCATCTCTAGCCCGATCCTAAGCGACTTGGATTTTGATCCTTGCATCTCGAAGGAGTGCAAGGTCGACTAAACTCTCATTCGAATCGAAATAAAGTGGAGGGAATCAAACATCAAACATATAAAATAAAGAACCGTATTAAAATCAAATCATCTAGTTTACATAACCATAACCCCTAGGTTTCACATACCTACAAAACTAAAGGAACTAGCTCGGCATGGGGAAGGGTTCCTTGGCGATCATCGATCGGATTGATGTCCCCAGAGAGCCACTGGAATCGGCATGCCACAACAGAGAATTAGGGGCCTATGCCACTGTTTCTGGCACTGATTCCTCTCTCTCTCTCTGTTTCGGTTTGTTTCGCTCTAGGTCAAGTGAGTCACTCTGTCAGCAGAGTAACAACCCTTTATTGACCTCTCATCTCCTCTTCCTGATTTCTATCTCTAGAGTCCTATTTATAGGTCTTTGATTAGACTTTCTTGGGATAGAAACTTGTAGCTACTGTATCATCCGGCCAATCTGAAAGCTCAAAACTTGTGGCCAGAGAATCAGGAAGCTCCTAGGTAGCTTTCTAATGAAATAGAGGTGCCACGTCAAACGACGGCTATGGATACGATTATGATCGTGGGCCACCGTTTTGGGCGCCTTTTCCTTAAGCCCTTCTTCTCTTTGAGTCCTGGCTCCAGCAACTGGATCTCGATGTCCCCTTCAGCTACCAAGTGGTCCACTAGCCTTCTTTGACTTGAAAATGCACAGAACGCTACCAGAAGCTCACTAAAAGTAACGATGTGTTACGCACCAATTAGTTGCGTCACACAATGCCAAAAGTTCAATCAAGAAGGGATAAGTAATGCATGTATAGTACTTTTCAATTGCGAACAAAAGATTGCCATAGTCAATGACCCGAGAAAATCAATGCTGCCACCAGCCCCTTGCCTCCAAACTCCATCAAAGTGAACCAATACAATACTAGTAGGGCAGAAACCATCATGGAGTTGATGAGAGAGAGAGAGAGAGAGATATGTAGTCCCAGTAGGATGACCCGAGCAAAGAGAACCCCTCCTTTACAAAGCCATTGGGTAGGAGTCGCATGCTATTCGTCAACTTGAGCTTGAAACTAGCGTAGCAAGGCAGATCCTCAATATTGAATGTGCTTATGAACCGCCCGACAACGAGATTTCCATAAACACCAACAAAGATAAAAATATTACTATAGCCTCTTGGAAGAAATGACAATTAAAGACAAAGCAGGCCAACAGACAACTTGACCATCGATTAATTAAAATAGCAATAGTTTTTATTTATTAACTTTTTCTTGTTAATAAAATTTGGCATCCTTACATAACAAACTTTCCTTTAAATAAAACTATTTTTTAAACGAAATCTGCAAATTTTATTAAGCAGAACTTGAGGCTACACTGTCCATACAAGTCGGTCAACAAGGAACACATGGCCTCTATCAAGCCAAACAATTTGATCATTCCTTCTAATTTCCGAATGTGCCATAATATGAGCAGCCATATTGCCTTCGCGGGGAGTGAGGTGACATGACCCATTCCCTATCTCATTTAAGATACATGTAATACTCCTGCAGATGATGCCAAGCTTAGTTTGAATACTCCTTGCCTCGAAAGCCTCATTATAAGGGTAAGGTTTTCGGACTCGAGCACCGGATTGTTTACATGGAATTGTCGCGCTAACCTTACCCCATCTCAGTTGCCAGTGCCTCAGCCGTGACCACATCCCATTGTCCCGGAACCTTCTTTGCTGCAAGGATGAACTTACCCTGGGAATCATGTATCACCATGCCTAGTTCGATTCCTCCACTTTCCAATATGCCTGCATCAGTATTAATCTTCACCTTCCCCGGAGTCGGTTGCTGCCAATGTTTTACGAAAGATGTCGTTTCCATCACCTCCCTTGTTTGTGTTGCTGGTAATCCTCAATGAAGGATTGCGCCCGTGTTACTATCTCTTGTTCCTCAAGTTTATGCCCATTAAACAGCGGAGCATTTCACTACTTTCAAAAGAACCAGAGTAGCACGCTCCAGCTTTCAAATCTTTCTTGCGCAACCTCATCCATAATCAGCTTGAGTGCTTGACCCATCCGTAACATTGAAGGGCGCCTCGGCGAGAGAAGCAATCAGCCAGATCGGACTTTCGCCACAACCGCGAGGTCCATTGACATTCATCGAACCGGTGCACCTGCGTCTCCTTAAGGTCATGAAATGGGAATTTGTCACTTCTTCTCTTACTTTTTGAGCTGATGTGGTCCCTCGTTGGTAGAGCATCACGAGCAAAAAGCCAGACGAAGTGCTTAAATTTTGGTGGGACTTGCATCACCCAAAGTTTTTTCCATACCCCAGCCTCTGCCACTGTTGGGACCTATTTCTCTTCCTTGAACCGCTGCAACCACTAATTATATCTTGTCTTCACCGAATATTCCCCGTTGTTAGTATCCATCTAAATTCTCCTATCCACTTCTCTGTTGTTATTCAGCGGGATCTGTTTGATCTGTTCGGCGATCTCTGACGGGAAACAGGCGTCCACCACTGCACCATCCCATTAATCCGTCTCCGGGGAAATCAGGCCGCGTACCATAGCATTGATGGGAAGAACCATGGGGCAGAATCGACGAACGATGGGTTGGAGTCCAGCAACCATTTGTCTCTCCAGACTTGTATAGACGCCCGTTCCCGATCCTCCAACTAATTCCCTCATTGAGGAGCTCTTGGGCTCATCAAATATAGCTCGGATGATGGCAAACATCAATTTTTTTAAATGCTCCAAGGATATCAATATTTTTTAGCAACTTTATTCCACTTGTAGTCGTTGTCTTATTCCATACTTGTTCAGGTATTTAAACTTAATAACAATTTCTTTTAAATGATCCAAGAATATCAATTTTTTTAGCAACTTTATTCCATTACCAACCTCCTCCTCATGGCCATGCAAGACAAGGAACTGGCCGCCCATCCCATTTTTAGCGTCACCCACCTTCTCTTTATGCGATGAGTTTGAGTTTTCTCAGCATAAGGGATGCCGTTTTCGAACCATCATCCACTCCCCATACGCTTCTCCCTCAGTAGGGTCACTCGGTTGAGTGGCAGGAACCATCTCCGCCTCCTATTCCTCTCCCATAGGCGTAGTATGTTGGTAGTGGCATTGTTGTATTTTTTTTTCCATACATCCCGCAATTGCCACATATATATATTTTCAATCCCTTCGTATTGGATCAGATATGTCACCCCTTCTATCATGAACTGAGATAAGAAGGGCTTAGTTAGATCTACTTCCACGCAAACCCTAGCATATTTTCCCCTGGCTCCCAATTCCGTTGCTCGGTCAACTGTTATTAGAGTTCCAATTGCTTCCCCAATCATCATAACAACTTCTTTGTTTATAAATTCTATCGGCAACTCAGGTAGTTGTACCTAAACCATAGTGGATTTGACCTCCGCCTTCCATGGATTGAAGCCTTTATACCACCTATGCACGGTTAGATACATCTCACCCAATAACCAAGGGTCGCCCGAGATGGCATGTTCATAGTCGAGTTTGGTCCTGAACTTCACCAAGAAACATATGTTCTTCATGTCTGAGATCTGTAGGTCACCATGTTTTGCCTAGAGATAGTACAGTCTCTTTTCTAAAGCCGAGAAGTACACCTTTCTCTCCAGACCCCTCACAACTAGCGCCGATATCCACTCCCGTCTCCACTTTATTTTCTGCGACGCCGTGAACGGTATCGTTGGGCATTTAGGATCCTCGTTCTAAATATTTGGAACATCGTCCTCCTCTTTTTCCCATTGAGCTACGTCTTCCGAATCAGAATCCTCCACATACCAATTCTCTTCCTCAATGACATAGCTGAATAGCCTAGCTGATGAGTCGTTCCACCTGTTCGTGGGGGGGCTGTGTTCGTGTGTTACCCTCCTCTGTTTCCATTCCAGTTGCACCACTGCCTACCTCAGCTTAGTTATTTGGATCAAGATTCATGGGTCGAAACTTCTTTTTTGCTTGCAACGTCTCCTTTTGCACTTTCCGTCCGGCGAAGAGGAACACGTTGGCGGCCCCTGTACCCAACTATTGATATCTGGGGGCTTACTAGTCGGCACCACCGTCCCAGACGACGGGGTGCCGCCATGATCAGTGATCACGAAGATAACCCTAGCTTTCGGCTCTTTGAACTCGGGAAAGGGTTTTGAGAAAAGTGAAGCTCACTTTCGCTCAAATAAAAAAAATAACAAAATTTAGCAAAGCCAATGATCAACAAGCATATGTTTTTTTTAATTTAAACAACTAAAGATTATAAGTGAAATCAAATAATTTATATCATTGGGTTTAATGTAATCCTCCAACAATATACAATAGAAGTTCGTCTATTTTCCTTCATTTCAAAATTTGTCTTCCTCAACCTTAAGGCTAAATTTTTAATTGAAAAATTTGTACTTAAACATATTTTTGAAAATATAATCCATTACTAAGACATGAACTCAAGTCTTTTAAGTGAAATTCAAGATTACTAGCCAATTCGACTATAACAATTTTTTTGTATGTTTCAATTAAAGTTATAAAATAAGTTATATATCTCGAAATCATAGGGTTTATTCACTGCATTACTCAAGCGTTCAAGTAACCAATGACTTTTAGTTTTCTACCAAACTCTTCATCCTGATATGCCTAGCTCTATAAAATATAAATCAACTTAATTTAATATCTCTAATCACAAACATTTTAATTGAGAATCAAACACCAAATTTTATGTTTAAATCATAAATTGATTTATGTTACATGTCTTTAATTTGCGGGAAGAGACAGATTATTCTCGAAGAGTATATAAATATTTATTTTGTTGGTCTAGCTATTATCACAGATGAGTATAAGAGAATGCAATGGTTCCGCAATAACATATTTTCAAAAGAATGACAAAAATCACTCGCTAATAATTGCACTATGGGTTGAGGATCATAACAAATAAGTGAAAGACTAAATGTCATTAGTCAATATATGTGTCCAATATCACTGACTAATCTTTGAATTAACGATTCAATGATGTATATATACGAGAAATTATATTGTGCGCTTGTTGAATTTGGGGTTATGGCATGCCCTGAGTAAAGTAATGTTATCTATACCACGAATTAATCAAAACTTGGGGTATACTATAAATGTAATCTAACTAGAGTGACTGAACCATATACCCTAATTCTCTAAATCATAATATGATGGATATGACACAAGTGATATATCTCAATAAATCAAAATCATCAATCATTGTTCTCTGAGTATTTTAACAATAATTATTGTTTGAGGATTAAATCAGACATGAAAAACGGATAGACTGATGCATATCATACAATAATGAACTAAGTGTACGTATTGGTTCAGAAATCTCGGCACAAGATCCTATATAAAAACTTACAGACCTCCACCAACTATATAAGTCAGAATTAGATAATTGAACCATATCATTAATTGGTATGCTAAATATTTGGAACTTTCAACACAATTTCATGATAAGTCTGAGCATGAGTCGATATTTCTGAGTCATTGAATGAACTTTTAAATCAAAGCATGTATTACTTACATAAACAAACAAAGACTCGGCGTTCCGTATTTGGTCGAGAAATTGTCCAACAACTAGTCCACGTTTCATAAACACACAAGAGGTGAACATTTTTCAAAGAGTGAATTAAAACAACATTGTCCAACAACGAGTTTCCCCGCAGTAGCATTAGCGATACTGGAAAGTGAAAGTGGAGGTGATCGTAGTTTTACTGACCACAGTAATATTTTCTCAGTTCCCACTTCAATCAGGAAGCCCCACTCCAGTACAGACGCACCTTCCTCCTCAAAAATCAATATGCTACTAGTAATTAATTATCATATCTCGTCCTTCTTGCCGGGCAGGTGATCCGGTTTCTTGGCCTTCCTTTGTTGCATGTACCTAATAATTTCCCTGCAAAAGTTATTCTTTGGTATATTAACAATGAAACGAATGCCATGCATGTGTAAATTAAAGGCCCCTTGTCGTGAGAAGAATAGGTATGCCATTGCCATATAGATATGAGATCATATATTCTTCCAAGTTCCTCCTACCAACCCATTCTATATCTTTGTCCCTCCGTCATAATTAAGTTGCTAAGTTACTACTCATTGGGTAGACTTATTAGGTAATTGGACTCAATTACCGTTATCCAATATAAGATATTGAATCGAACTTAAATGAACTCATAATGATTTTGGATTTGACTTGGATCTTAACTAAATTCTATCCGAGTCAAATTTGACTCACGGTCGGACCCAAATGGATCTAATTGTACTTTTAGTCTATTCATGCCCATTCGAATAACTTAATAGATACGATCTCTTCACAAATGACAGCCTCTGTAAATAGAATAAGATGACTAAGTATTGGTAAATTATGCAAGTAAGAACTATACTTACCATGGCGAAGGAAGGAACCAAACATAGTTGTGATCACCAAGACCACGACAAGGATGAAACCACTCCACCTCTCCACCACCAGCGAGATCCAAGACGCCACATTTGTTCTGGTGGCATGACCAAAACATGTCATGATTCATGAACAAACCATGCTCGGCAAAACAGAAGGAGAAGTACACCCGATTTGCACCAACCCCATAATTCACACCGTTATTATCCGCCACACCACCAAAAGCGAAGGACTGGTGAGACCCCAGAAACACAGAAAACCCATCCAAGCTCGTCACTTCCTTCCACTCAATCCCTTCGTCTCTAGAGCAAACTCCACCACCTCGCACCTGCAGCAGTACCAGCTTGTAACATCGGAACGTGACGCCACCATCCTTGGTGCAACGACTGATAATAACGAGTGGGAAATCATCCTTCTCCTCGTCGAGGTGGCACAAGTGACTGAACCTGCTTTCATCCGCCCGGTCTCCTTTATCCAACATTTCTCTTGACAGATAAAACACTTGGGAACTAGGTTTCACCTTGACGATCTGTTGTTTGTTGGTGTCGTCGCTGTGGTAGATGTTATTGTTACCAAATATGACGTCAACAACGACGAAACGATTGCCCGAACCCACGAGGAAGAGCTTGCCTCGGGAGTAGGACGCGTCCCTGACGATGTAGTCCAAGTCGAGCTCGTGAAGGGCTGCGAGTTTCCAATTTTGCCCTCCTCGACCCACGGTGCAGGAGGACCAAGCCAGCGTGTCCTCGAACACGACGAACACGTGGCGGTCCTGCTCCACGTCATCATCAGGGGAGGAAGAGATGACGGTGCGGAAGATGGCCGGCTCGTTGTCCTTGTTCTCCAGGGTGAGGTCCGGGAGGGACATGTGGGCGGAGGTGATTGGGTTGTGGAGGTAGAAGCGGAAGAGGTAGGTGTTGTTGCGGCGGCGGCGGTTCCCCGGGTGGAGGAGGAGCAGCCACCCGTCTTTGGACCCCACGCACTGGTTCCTCGCTAGCTTGTCGCTGAAGGAGGCGGCGGCGGCCGGTGAGGGCTGGTTGAGGGGTTTTTTTGAGGATTTTTTCGCCGGCGTCGGGGGCGGCGGCGGAAAGAGGGAGGGGCGGGTGGGGGTTAGAGGGAGTGCGGGAGTGCCGACGGGGAAGAACTCGAGCGGGGTGCGGATGGGAGGCTTTGATTTGTGGGATATGAGGAGACCGGGTCGGCCATGGCGGCGGCGACGGCGGCGGGAAGCGGTGGCGATGGATCTCCAAGATTTGCAGACCTGGGAGAAGGCGATGTGGTCGGAGAGGGTGTTCAAGTGGTCGGTGTCTATCTTCTTGAGTATGGCGTCCGGCAGTTTGGAGTAGTCCATCTCTGCGGAGGAAGAGGGCGGCGGCGGAGCAATGGTTATAGGTGACTTAGATGAGATAGGTAGCTAGGGTTTTCTCCCATTGCTACTAGACCGGCATTTAGACTGCTACTTATATAGTTACCCTCAACAACGTGGCGAAGGTATGATGAAATAAATAATAAACAACAAGATAGAAGGTTAGAGTGCTAACACCAAATTTGTTAGTATGAATTATGGTCCATGGTGTTAATATTAACTTAAATTATTAGAAATATTTTCTTTTGTTGACTTTTTATGTCGAAGGGTTTGACCATAATCAATAATAATTTTAAATTTAGACGAACGCTTGTCATTTTAAAAAAATATATATAGGAGATACGAGTATGAATTACAAGTGCCATGAAGTATAACAAAAAAATCATATCAAAAGATAAACACGACAAACCACAACACAAAAATTATAAACTTAACCAGAAATCTCATAAAGCATACAAGAAAAATGTAAATAGCACACCATAAATACTATTAAGCTCAGAGCTCCAAAAGCTCATAAAGCATACCAGAAACATCATATAGTTGACCACAAGGTTTCTAAAACAAATCAAAAAACTTATAATGCTAACCACAAGTATTATAAAGTAGACCAGAAATAAGAGAAAGCACACCACAACTCTTATAAAACATACCGGGAAGACTAGGGGCGAAGCTACATGTAAGCTTGCGGGGGGCCCGACCCTTCGAGAATTTCGAAGATCACGTGTAAATGTAATTTTGAATGTTACGAATAAAGTATGTGAAATTGATAAATAATTTAAGCACACAAAATGGTTAAATTGAAATTGATTATAGTTCAACGGATTATGTGTTGCATTAATGTTCTTTGGACAAGGTTTCAATTCCCCATGGAATAAATGTTAGGGGTTGTCAGATTCATAAATCACAACCCACTTCCTAGCTCTTGGATACGCGCTCTCTCTTATTTATTTTTTCTTTTTTTCAAATTGACGGTTAAGATTAAAGAAGGGTATTTTTGGAAGGAAAAATTTACTACAACCAATCATTCACCCTCCCATATAAATAAAAAATACTCTAACTCCTCCCTCCCATCCTCCTCTCTCTGCTGCAGACGACATTGTCGCCGTCGAGATCCGCTGTTGTTGTGGCCACCGAGCTCCGCCGCTGCCGCCGCCGCCCTCCGCCTCCCTCCACCCCTGTCGTGCCCTCCAACGACGTTGTCCCGCAACCTTCCGGCTCCCTCCAACCCCTGCTGAGCCCTCCAACGTCGCCCGCCGCGCCGTCCACCTCCCACTACTGTCGCAACCTCTGTCTCCCACCATCATTGCCGCCACAAGTTCACCGCCTCTCCCTTTCCTCATCCCCTGATTTTTTTTCCCGGATCTTTGATTTTCCAGATTCCAAATCTGATTTTTTGTGTTAGTCTCTAGTGGCCGCGTACCACTATCACTGGTAGCGTATTACTAGTAGTGGTACCAGTGATAGTGGTACGCTAGCGTACCACTAGACGAAAACACTACCTCTAGCCCACTGACGGAGTGATACTTTTTTTGCAGGTGGTCACAGCAAGTACGATTGAAGGATTTCACCGGAGAAAGTTTGTCGGTCGGAGAAAGTCAGCCGATGGGGGCGGGGTCGCCGGGGGAGGTCTCGTTGCTGTCTAGTCCGACTGACTGTCTCTGCTTTGTCTGGGATGGAAGAAGGCGCGGAGGAAGGCGAGGGCGCGAGTGGGCAAGCGATGTCGCGCAGTGGAGGTGAGGGTGCGGGGAGGCAACGGTGTCGGGGTGGCCAGGCGGGCGACGACGTCGTTGTGCCGACGACGAAATTGGATTTCTGCTTCGTCTGCGCGCAGTAGCTGGTAGGATGAGAGATCGAGATGGAGGTGAGGCGAGAATGGGAGAAGGGGAAGGGGATTAGGGTTAGCGGATTTTGTACTTTTGGGTGGGGCGGCGTCGTTTGGGGGAGGGGGGGTTGGGGAAATGGTTCGGTTAGCCGGTTAACCGACCTATCTCTCCAGACTCCAGCCATCCGAACACCAACCGAACATATGGTAAATTGGCTATCGGATAACCGAAAACTGTCGGTTATGAATGTTAATCGATGGTTAACCGGTAACCGATAATCGATTTATCAACCCTAGGACCAACTGGTTCTTTACATGGTATCAGAGTCTTCTGTAGCTGAGAGGTCTTGTGCTCGAATTCTTGTGGCCCCATTTGTGAAGCACATGTATTCTCGTATTCAGTACATGTTCAAAAGAAAACTCTTATGAGTTGACTGGCTTTCATTTTAGGGGGTGTGTTAGTGTGAGGTATAAGATCCATTATTGAACCTCTACCTGTTGGGAATGAATAGCTTTGAAAGCTATATTGAATTAATTATCCAGTTTTCTTTCTAGATACGAAAATAGAAGGATAATTAATAAAAAGAATATTATGGAGATAATTAGAATTAATTATCCTAATATAATATATTTTAATTATGGGAGTAATTATCTCCCTAATTAATTATGACTTATTCCCAAAGAAAGAGGGAATATTCTGGGTTTTCTGCTCCTATAAATAGGAGACGCCCCAGACCCTCTAAACACACCTCAGAGAGCAGAAACACGAGATAGAGAGTGAGTTCATAGAGCTCCGGTTTTCGCACAAAACCGATGAGCAACAAAAATTAGAGTGGTTGTTTTATCCTGGAGGCGACCGGCTAATAGTCTGCCGTGCGCAACGAAGGCAGTGCCGCGAACGTCTTAAAGAGAGCGACCTAGTCCGCGACTCAGCCATATCGGTAACCCTAATTTTTCTGTTCGGTTTCTAATAATTTTAAGACGCTTGGTGGCTGCCGTTATGTACCGAACAGGATACCGATTCTGGCTTGAGCGATTTCCATAGCCCCATGGCTTACCGAGCTTGGTGGCGGTCGTTGACTTCGAGATTGACCAGCAGCCTCGAAGTTGTCTTCAATAAAAAAGTGACGTCGTCGCTGTGCAGAAGGAGAAGCCCTCGGACGTTCTGATGTCTCGATTTTTGGAAGCTTATTGGAATCCGTTCTTGGTTTCCGTCCTCCGGTGGATCGAGCCAAACTTCGTCCTCGCAGCTGTGTCCCAAAAATTAGAAGAGGCGCTGAGGCGTGATTATAACCGTATCTGACGAAATTTTGGCTCTTATAATTGAAGCTACATGTTCGAATTGATTCTTGAAATCACGAAAGGCGGAGAAGAAATCAGAAGCAGCCACAAAATCATGATCGGCACAAACCCTACGCAGAACGAAAGATGGAGAAAAACCAAAGGGCGCCGTTGGTTTTGTGCCCTCAACTCCGTCTCTTGTCCATTTGATTATTCTTATAAAATTAATTGCTCTTGTCCATAAGTCCCAGCCTCTGTGCTTGCGGTGGGAAAAAAAAAGGAGAGGTATTTTGTCTTTTTTGTTTTGCCTTTCTTTGCTACAGAGGAATGGTGGCGGAAGGTGAAAAGGTAGAATTGGGCAGGAGTTGTAAGCTAGGTGGGAGCAGAATTGGATGGAAGGGTTTCGTGGAGACAGAGCAATCATTCCACCTCCCCCGCCCCAGCTTTTGACTGGGCTTTGAATTACTTGAAGTTCAGGCCCAAATATAACTGGTTTGGACGGTTCAAGTGGAGAACCGAAGACGTTGGCTACAAGTGAATTCGGTCCATGGCAAGTTGGATCCTTTCATTGTCTAGTTAAATACCAAACTGGGCCAAGTAAATGAAGGAGCTGTTCCTCGTTGTCTCTTCCGGGGGGGCTCGCTCCTTACAGCGCGGCTGCAAGACTAAATTTGCAGATAAGATGCTCTAAATAGCAGCCGACCGAGCCTCAAGTTCATCTAGGACTCAAAATTTGAGCCAAGTGGAGAAGAATCAGACATTGAACGAGAGGAAATAATGTATTGACTGGGACGTAAGGAAAGAACTCGAGCTAAGAGTTACGTCAATTAACTCTCGAAAAGAGGTAAGATTCAGAACCTCCTATATATATGAATCATTATGATGAATGATAAGCTAGAATCTATTTCACTTGAGTTCTATGCATGGTATTGAGAAATCCATACTAATGCGAGAAAGTAAAATAGAATTGATGCATGTATATGTGGACATTGAGATGTATTACCTCGATGATTAGAGTATAGATAGAATACATGTTATGGAATATAATGGTTTTGTTTAAATGCATGCATATATATGAAGAATATATGGGAATAGAAGGGGTTAATTTCCCATAGTGACGATATTGTAAGAAGTACTATTGTTAGTACTACACCAACCACTTAGGTTGCTGTGAAACATTAAAGTTTCAAGAATGAGAGCAGCAAGCTGAACCAGATCCACACCAATTAGAATGGTACCCATCGTGGTAACCATAAGATTGTCACACAATTCCATAAGAATGACGCTATGTTTCTCAATTAAATTTGAGAAAAACTAGGTCATATGACACGAAAGTGTTAGAGCAAGTTTAACATAGTATTGTGTTAACTTGATTAAAGAAGAGGATTTGGCAATAATAATCACTGAGGTGATGACAGAGGTTAGCCTTAATGGTAACTCTGAAAAGTGGTTGTTGGATAGGACCGCCTCAAGATATGTGTGTGATAAACGAGCTAAGCTCAATCATACATTGACGCATATTGAAGGAGAAAGTGTTGTTGGGCAAGACCCTCACCACTATTGTTGATGGTTCTAGAAAAGTGGAAGAGAACCCTGCCTCTAGAAAGTCATTGACTATCCTAGATGTAAGGAATGGTGAAGTAGATAAGATAAATTCTTCCAAGTGTGTTTTTGTGAAGAATTAGAATATCTTATATCGCATTCTCATATTATTATTGGATGCTTGAGAAAAATATGAATTTTGTATATTCAAGCTAAATGACCTATAAATATGTGGTTAGAGAATCAGAATCGATAGATCTTATTTTTTTTGATATGGGTAAACTTGATGGAAAAGACAATAAATGATTTATTGCTCTTTAGAGTGCTCTGGTTGTCTAACTAGTTATTAGAAATAGTTTGAAATGCCTAGTTGCATTATGATTGCACTGATTATTCGATATGTGGCATGCATGTGGTAGCATTAGAGAATCAGTGACATGATAACTAGAAGAGCATATGAGTGTGTAAGTTATTGTAAAACACATAAGCCTATGAAATGAAATACTCATTAGTTTGTGAAAACCATTGATGCCAATAGAATCCATTTATATTAAGAAATAGTGGGGGTGATATCCTGCCTACTATTAGAGATAATGGATAACTAGTGGGGGTGATGAATCTGAGTATGAACTCAGAAGAGACAAATGAACCATAAATCACGAAAGGATTTTGGTTATGAATTTGTTATTTACACCCTAAGAAAGAAAGATCATACAAGTCTGCTAGAAGTTCGAACTTCCATAAAGATGCAGAATTGTGGGAGAATCCATTATTAACGAAATGGAACTATTGGAGTCTAATAAGACTTAAAATCTTGTAGAGTTACCTCTTGGTTGAAAAGCCTTGGGTAATATCTCGATAGAATCGAACAAGATTTGGGATCTTTGAGAATTACCTCTTGACAATGAAGTCATGGGTAATAAATGGATTCTTAAAAGAAAAGTGAAACCTATTGGTTTAGTTTATGAGTATAAGGATCGCCTAATAGCTAATGCTTTAAGCGAAAAGGAAAAATTGTAAATTTTCTTGTTATCTATTCACCATATGTAGAATAACATCCAGGTATGTTCTGATTGCTAGTGTTGTGCGTCAGATGGATTGTTAAACATGTTTCTGTGAATGGTGATTTAGATAGGAAAATCTACATGGGACAACCTATAGGGTTGTTATTCCTGAACATGCTTAAGGAGTCTATAGTTAGACAAATCATTGTAAGATTTGAAATAGACTCTAAGACGATGGCATGAATAAACTGGTTCTCTCTCATTGTTTTAAAAGTCAAAGTGACAAGTGCATTTAGTACAAATTTGAGAATGACACTTGCATTATGAATGACACGTCGATCTTTGGTACAAAGTCTCGTGATGTCAATATTGAAAACCATGATGGTTGAGAATTTTGAATGTAAAAAGATCTGGATGAAGCAAGTGTTATGCTCTGAGATCCAGATTACTAGGACAATGAAAGAGATTTCATCTAGATCAGTTTAACTAAACAGTTAGATCTAGAGGAAATACGAGTTCTACACCTGCATAAATGTTTGATGGTGCTAGTATAATTTTTAAGAGCACCAAAGACGGTGTAAGAAAGTAAGAACATACTAGCATCGACAGTCTGCGAGAGGCAGCTGATAAACATGAGACCCGACATAGTGGGGGTGCTTGGCAGGCTTACTGATTGTCCTAGTATGAAGCATTGAAATGCTATTGAAAGGGGTCATGAGACACCTTAAAAGAACAGAAAAACCTTGGTATTTGTTATCAAAGGTTTTGCTGTATTGGTAGGGTATAGTGATGCGGATTAGAATACCCTATAGAGGACTCCAAGACAACAAGAGGATGTGTTTTAAACATCGATAGAGAAGTTGTGTCTTGGAAGTCTAAGAAAAGGAAGTAAACAATCTTGGCTCAATCAACTATAGAATCAGATATGATAGAACTAGCAATGGCTAGTAAAGAAGAAAGTTGATTGAGAGGGTCATTACTAGAGATTCCCTTATGGGAAAGACCGTATCCGCCGGTATTGATCCATTGCGATAGCAATTGCTAAATAGAACCGTAACAAATGGTGAGAGGCGACAAGTTCGTCATGAGAACAGTACTGGAAGAGAGAGTCCCTAACTGTTGGAGTAGTAAGGGTGGATCACTTAAAAGAGAATCTAGTTTATTCTTTGACGAAAGGATGAACTTGAGATTATAAAAGAATCTAGTTGGTCCTTTGACGAAAGGACTAGCTAGAGAGAAAGTCCAAAATACCACGAAGGGTATGAGACTTATGCCTACCGAACCATGGATTACAAGTGATGGTAACCCGACCCGATAGACTGGAGATCCCAAGAAACGGGTTCAATGGGTAATAACAAGTCATGAGTAATATTGAGAAAAGTTCATGCATAGTGAAGCATGAATCCCAAAGCCTTGGAGGTTGAGTTAAAATCTTAATGAGATCTATACTCTATGTGGAGTGAAGTACTTTACTTTGGGGGTACTTCTGATAGACTCACCTATGTGAATGTGGGAGTGGGGCCGCTCTCTATGGAACTTTGGAGGCACAAAGTTGCTAGAGCGTTCACTAAACCGGGATAACGTGCATGGCCATAAACGCACGGCCTATGAGAGAATATCACTCAATGAAAAGATCCGGTGTGCTACATTGTCTGAGATAGGGTTCAAGACTACGAGTCACCCTTATGAAATCGGAAGTGTAACCACTACGCTAAGGTTCAAATCTTCGCGATACCTTAGCTTATGCCCGATCTTATGGATCTGTTGATGCTCAGAGATAGTTTCAAAACTATTCAAGTGGGGGATTGTTGGGAATGAATAGCTTTGAAAGCTATATTGAATTAATTATCCAGTATTCTTTCTAGATACGAAAATAGAAGGATAATTAATAAAAAGAATATTATGGAGATAATTAGAATTAATTATCCTAATATAATATATTTTAATTATGGGAGTAATTATCTCCCTAATTAATTATGACTTATTCCCAAAGAAAGAGGGAATATTCTGGGTTTTCTGCTCCTATAAATAGGAGACGCCCCAGACCCTCTAAACACACCTCAGAGAGCAGAAACACGAGATAGAGAGTGAGTTCATAGAGCTCCGGTTTTCGCACAAAACCGATGAGCAACAAAAATTAGAGTGGCTGTTTTATCCTGGAGGCGACCGGCTGATAGTCTGCCGTGCGCAACGAAGGCAGTGCCGCGAACGTCTTAAAGAGAGCGACCTAGTCCGCGACTCAGCCATATCGGTAACCCTAATTTTTCTGTTCGGTTTCTAACACTACCAACAACTTGAGTTATTGGGATCAACTAGTTCTTGACAATATTAATTTCCCTATACATAATAGAGGTACTGGATGGCACTATAATTTGAAGAACCTGTGTTGGAGAGCCTGCCCGCACACCACAAGCCCCGACCCTGGGAGGAAC